>CM055311.2:73232047-73745531 GCA_029255685.2 Silene conica
TAACTTGGCATATCTCCAACCCGACTCATAAAACCCGTTCACAAACAAATGACCCGATTCTTTTAAGAAAGGACACTACATAAACCCTAAAAGAGAACCTTTCATCGACATCTCAAAACACAATACTGTTACATTCATTCTTCATTTCTCCTTTTGCCTTCAAGCTTCAAATCAACTTTTCAAGCTCTTCCCAAACACGAATCAAGGCAAGTCATACATTTTCGGAATCCTTGCGAAATTTCCAAGAAATCTATCTCTTTCAATTTCATTTTCGTTCAACTTGAAAAAGAGGTTGTTTTGGCTTAATTCCGTTCTAGGGTTCTAAAAACCGTTTTCTTCGTTGTAGGAGAGGATTTAGAGGATCTTGAGGTCGATAGCTTCATTGTTGAAGAGGAGCTAGGAGCATAAAACGCTTTTGAGGTGACGATTATGAGAAACTCGGCCTTTTTGTTAAAATAGCATTGTTCTTGATGTTTATTGTGGAAGTTTCTGATTTTGAGTATTGATGTTGTTGTTTGGACTTAGAAACATGTTAGGGTTTAGTCTTATATGATATTCACATGATTTGTTTGATGTTCATATGTTTATTTGCCAAATTTCAGTTTTGACATCTGTTGAACCATATATTCAAATATATATATAGTATATATGTTTATGTTTTGATAATGACAAGTCTAGCTATTTATATATTATATACTCGTATGTATAATCGTGTGCTAAGTGTACAGAACATTAGTAACAAGATCTAATCAATCAAGTATAAAAGATTCAAGCATGTTAGTCAATGAATTGACTAAGTCGAAGATTGATAGAAGATCACAAGCGCGCATAATAGACTAAAGTTATACTTATCAACTATAGCTTTAGTACAAGATTGGTTCTAGTTATAGCCCATAGCTATAACTCTATATCATGAAGAAATGATCGGAATATATATGTGTTTAAGTTGAAACGTTTGTTTCCAAATCTGTGTCGTGTAGAATTAGTGTTTAATTGGTATTCTATTTTAATAAATAGAATTGTTAATCTTAATAGGATTATATAAAATATCTTTAAGTTAAATAAGGAATAAATAATTGTCTTATGAGATAATTATTTATTCCTAAAATAAACTAAGGATTTTTTATATGATCTTTATTGTCAAATATATATATATAATCTAAATGTAGTTTGTTTCGACTTTGGGAAACGTGTGATATGTCACGTTTACCATAATTCGTGTAGGATTAAATTAAGTAAATATTATGTATTTATTTAATATCCTAAAACAAACTAAGATTATATTATGGTAATATATTTTATTATCTTTGACATGGTTTAGGAAGTTGATTTAATAAGGATACTAATTGTTTATTATATAAAGATCTTTCCTAAATATGAATTAGGAAATTAATTCCTTATATAATACTTAAAGTAGATTATTAAATCTTTCCTAAAATATATTAAGATTAGATTTAAGGTAGTATTACTAAAAGACTAGTATTCTAGTTTTAGTAATATTCCTAAATCATCTAGGGTTTGAATTACCTAGATACATATTCTATATAAATAGACTACCATGACACATTAAACCACACGAAATACATACACACATATACACACAAATCAAGAGAGAAACCGCCGTTCATATACTTCAATATTCGAGCTCATCATTGTCATATCCGATTCAAGATTCAAGTGCTCAAGCATTGATCTTATTCATTCAAGATTGTGACATCAAGAAAACATTGAAGACTTTATCTTATTAACGTAAGATAGAACGAGTATTTAGCGGTACTCATTGTAAGACAAATATTTAACGGTATTTGTCATAGCTAGATATTTAACGGTATCTAGATAGAGTTGTGACTAACATCAAAGTCGCACGAGTAGGGTTGATAAAATTGTAATCCAGAGTTGGTACTAATTTTATTAATCGAGAATAGTGGACGTAGGTCTCAAAGTGTGAGACTGAACCACTTCAAAAATATTGTGTCTCTCTTTATTATTTGCTCTACTCGAAAATCTTCATACAACCATACACACATCGAAGAAGATTTAAAAAGAAGGCATACTCAATTCAACCCACCCCCCCCCTTCTTGAGTATATTATATCAATAGACTCTTCAATTGGTATCAGAGCCTCGTGCTCTTGATCGCCTAGCCTCGTGAGTTTTGATCCTTCTATTGATTCTATATTATATACTCTTTCATCAATGGATTCCAAGCATCTCAAGTGCCCTATCTTCGATGGCAAAAACTATCGTTTATGGAAAAATATGATGACTCATTACATCAAGGGTTGTGATTGGGAATGTTGGAAGATCATCCAAACTGGACCAAAGAAGATCTTGGTCGCCGCCGCCAATGGAACAACCTATGAAAAGATGGAAAGCGATTATGTGGAAAGTGACTACAAAATTGCAAAGAAAAACTCTAAGGCCATGAGCCTCCTACAGAACGGTATGATAACCTCAGAATTCGATAGATTCTCATCCTGTAGTTCCGCTAAGGAAATATGGGATAGTCTCGAACTTGCTTATGAAGGAACATCCGCAGTCAGGAAACATCGTATAGACTTACTCGTTCAAAGATATGAACTTTTCAATATGGAAAAGAATGAATCTATTGATAGCATGTCTGCACGATTTTCTTGTATTATTAATGAACTGCGGAACCTTGGCAAAAAGATCGATTCTGAGGATATCATTCGTAAGATTCTTAGGAGTCTCACCAAAAAGTGGCAACCTAAGGTCACGGCCATAGAGGAAGCACGTGATTTATCTAAAATCACTTACCAAGAATTGATTGGATCCTTAATGGCACATGAGATCATACTAAATAAAAACGATGATGATCCCAAAGGAAAGGGAGTCGCCTTACAAGCCTCCACAAGTGAAGTGTGCGAAGAAGAACTAGAAGACGAGACAGTTCTATTCGCAAGACGTTTTAAAAAGGCTGTCTTCAAGGGAAGATACAAAAACCCTAACAACAAAACAGTCGACAAAAAGAAAACTGACACAAAACAAACATTCTTCAAAAGAGGATGTTTCAAGTGTGGTCAACGAGACCACATGATCAAAGATTGTCCAAGTTGGGACAAAATCAAAGATAAGTCAAAAAGAGAAAAGACCAAAACGGAGTTCAAAAAAGTAATGCTTGCGTCGTGTTGGGGAGAATTAGAATCCGAGGATGACGAGGACTCAGAAGAAGATGAGGTAGCAAACCTGTGCCTAAGCAACGTCAGCCTAGATCCAATTTCAAACGACAACAACGAAGACGACGCATCCCATATGTGTCTCCTTGGAGAATCCGACTCAGACGACGACGACGACGATGAAGAGGTAAATTTTCTTCAACTCAAAAGTCAAGTTAAAAATTTATCTAAAGCTATGTTGGTTAAATATTTTGAGAAAACCCTAGACCAATGTCATGAACAAAGTCTTGAGTTAGATGACTTGAAAGAACAGATCCTTGATATTGCTGAGGAAAATCAACTTCTAAAGGCCAAAGCTAAGAAACTGAAATCCAAAATAAGCATTGAAGCAAATGCTAAGTTGGAAACAGTTATGTCTGAGAAAAAGGTTCTTAAGTCTAAAGTTATAGCTAATGAAGCTATAACCTCAAAACTAAAACTCAACATTAAAGAGCTTCAATCTAAAGTTATAGCTAATGAAGCTATAACTTCAGAATTAAGAAAGGCTATTGAGCGCCTTAAGTCAGAATCTTCGATTATGGTCGAAGATGAGACTCATCTGGAAGAAGTTGAGATTCTCGAAAGCAAAATTATGGATCTAGAATTCAATCTATCTAAAATCAAGAAGGAACATGCCAAAATTGTGTCCGACTTTCATAAACATTCAAAACCTAAAAGAGTCTAACAACACTGACCACAGTGAATGTAAGAAAGAAATAGACTCCCTAAAAGACCTCCTTCTTCATGCTCGGAAGGTTCACGACAAATGGGAAGGAAGCACTAACGTTCTAAACTTCCTAACTGAACAATCCGACAACAACATGAAGATGGGATTAGGTCACGAATGTTATGGAAGAAGGGATCACTCAAAGTGTAAACAAAGTCCAACAGATAGAGACTTTAGAAGAAGAAAATATGCCAACCTTCCTGAGTATTTAATATGCACTTATTGTGGCCATACTGGACACCTCCGAGAAAACTGTGTAAAACACGCACAAGATTTTAAAACCGGAGTCAAGTTTCTTAAATCCTTAGGAATTCCAAACGAAACTATTTCTGTCTCTGATAGTGATGATAATAAAACTGAGGAAAGAAACATTGACCATAGATGGTTCTATGACATGACATTTGACTACGAAGAAAAGAAAAATAGAACCAAACAAACTCCTCAACAAGCAACACACAAAAATTGGTCACCCAGAGTCCAAACTAAGACCTACACAAGAACATCAAAACCCAACTACTACAAACATAGAAAGACCTATATAAGACAAGTTTGGGTTAAAAAGAAAGATGTATTTGTAATTACTAACAACAAAGGACCCAAGTATGCTTGGGTACCTAAATCCTGTCTTTAAACTTATTCGTGCAGTTTGTCGCCAAGGAAAATAACCTATGGTATCTCGACAGTGGATGCTCAAGACATATGACAGGCGACGTAAATCTATTTCAAACCCTTAAACCCTTTGATGGAGGTAAAGTCACATTTGGTGATAACAAAAAGGGAAAGATCATCGGAAATGGTAAGATAGGTATTTCATCCTCTCATACATTAAATGATGTATACCTTGTAAATGGTCTCAAACACAATCTTATCAGTATATCTCAATTATGTGACAAAGGAAATAAAGTGGTTTTTCATTCAGATATATGTCGTATAATTTTAGAAGGCACCAGTAAAGTAATACTTGAAGGTCATAGGATGAAAAATGTTTATATGATTGATTTAAATGTTGTACCTACTGATTCTCTATCATGCATGAAAGTTACGTTAGATGATCCATGTCTATGGCACAAGAGATTTGGTCATATTAGCTCACCTATTCTAAGTAAGCTGAAAAGATGGGACTTGGTCGAAGGTCTTCCAAAGATCAAATTTGATCAAGAAAAGATGTGTGACACATGTGCACGATGTAAACACATCAGATCATCCTTTAAGCCAAAAAGAGTGGTAAGCACAGAACAAGCTCTTGAACTTGTACACATGGATCTATGTGGCCCTATGAAGGTAAGAAGCAGAGGTGTTTCCAGGTACGTTTTCGTTCTAGTTGATGATTACTCTAGATTTGTTTGGCCAATCTTTCTTCACTCTAAAGACGAAACATTCAATGAATTTGTTAGTCTCATGAAACTTGTCCAAAACAAATATAAATCAAACCTAGTGACAATCCGTACTGACCATGGAACTGAGTTCGACAATCATGCTTTTATTGAGTTCTGTAAAGCCAATGGTGTTGGACATAACTTCTCGGCCCCTAGAACCCCAAAACAAAATGGAGTCGTAGAACGAATGAACAGAACCCTAGAAGACATGGCTCGAACAATGCTTCTTTGTAGTGGCCTACCTAGAAACTTTTGGGCTGAGGCTATTAGTACAGCTTGCTATATTCATAACCGTGCTATGATTAGACCTATCCTTAAAAAGACTCCTTATGAACTTCTTCGTGGTCGTAAACCAAACATATCTCATTTAAGATGCTTTGGTAGTAAATGCTTTGTTCACAACAACGGTAAAAACAGATTAAGCAAATTCGACCCTAGAAGTGATGAAGCAATCTTTATAGGATATTCAGATCATAGTAAAGCCTACAAAGTTTTTAACAAACGTACTTTATGCATAGAGGAAAGTATTCATGTTATCTTTTATGAGAATAATGTCTTCGATAAGCCATTACAGGATATAGAGGAAAACCTAGACGAACCTGATTTCAGGTTATCAAGGGAAGATCCTCCTGAAATGGAAATTGAAGAAGGAGAACCTCAAGGAATTCATGATGAACTCAACTTGGGAGAAAATGGTACGAGAGATGAAACTACAGTTGATGATACTGTAGATAACTCTCAAACCAATGACTTGGAACCCAGAGTTACAGCTAATGAAGCTGTAACTTTGAATCAAAACCAAAGGGAAGAGGCCAGAGTTATACCTGACCCTACTATAAACCCAGGTTTGGATTCAGGGGGAACAAGTCAAGATCCCGAGTCAAGTTCAGGGAATGCAAATGATCAATCAAGAAACTGGAGATACAAAGGCTCTCATCCTTTGGACAATGTCATAGGAAGCCTGACAGATGGAGTTCAAACTCGAAGGAGCTTAAATAACTTTTGCTCATTTTACTCCTTTCTCTCCACCATTAAACCTTCAAATATCAAGGAAGCTCTCGCAGAACCAGACTGGATAGTTGCCATGCAAGAAGAACTCCAACAATTTGAAAGAAACAAAGTTTGGCATCTTGTTCCTCGACCTAAGGACAGAACTGTAATTGGAACTAGATGGGTATTCAGAAACAAATTGGATGACACTGGAGTTATTGTGCGAAATAAAGCCAGACTAGTGGTTCAAGGATACAACCAACAGGAAGGGATCGATTATGACGAAACCTTTGCTCCAGTTGCTCGTCTTGAGGCAATAAGACTACTCATTGCATTTGCAGCACACAAGGGAATGAAGCTTTTTCATATGGACGTTAAGACTGCATTTCTTAATGGCTATCTCCAAGAGGAAGTATTTGTTGAACAACCTCCTGGATTTCCTGACAGCAAACTCAAGGATCATGTATTCAAATTGGACAAAGCACTATATGGTCTGAAACAAGCACCTAGGGCATGGTACGACAGATTATCAAAGTTTCTATTGGAAAGTGGATTCAAGAGAGGGTCTGTGGATAAAACCCTATTTCTTAAAAGCGAAAACTCAGATCTACTAGTCGTTCAGATCTATGTTGACGATATTATTTTTGGCTCAACTAATAAAAAGTTGTGCAAGTACTTCTCTGAGTTGATGACTTCTGAGTTCGAGATGAGTATGATGGGAGAACTAAAGTTCTTCCTTGGACTTCAAATACAACAAACTGAAGAAGGAATCAAAGTTCATCAACAAAAATACGTCAAGGAGTTGCTAAAGAAATTCGGAATGGAAACCTCTCATGCAATGCCTACTCCAATGGTCACAGATAAGAAGTTAACCAAAGACGAAGATGGTAAGTCTGTAGATGAAACTACTTACCGAGGTATGATTGGCTCACTTCTTTATCTTACAGCAAGTCGTCCAGATATAATGTTTAGTGTCTGTGTTTGTGCGAGATTCCAATCTGCACCAAAAGAATCACACATGATTGCAGTTAAAAGAATTTTAAGATACCTAATCGGAACCTCAAAATTATATCTATGGTATCCTATGGACTGTAACTTTAATCTAGTAGGATATTCAGATGCGGACTATGCAGGATGTTCCTTAGACAGAAAAAGTACCTCCGGACTTGCTACCTTTGTAGGTCCTTGTATTATATCTTGGGGATCCAAGAAACAAAACTCTGTCGCTCTCTCAACTGCTGAAGCAGAATATATTGCAGGCGAACTGGTATGTTCTCAACTTTTATGGTTAAAGCAACAGTTACATGATTATGGTGTTGATGTTGGATGTGTGCCTATATTATGTGATAATACGAGTGCTATAATTATATCTAAAAACCCAGCCCAGCACTCGAGGACCAAACATATTGAAATTAGACACCACTTTCTAAGAGACCATGTTGAAAAAAAAAAATATAAAATTGGAATTTTGTAGTACGGAAAAACAATGGGCAGATATCTTCACTAAACCATTGGCTAGAGAACGCTTTGAGACTTTGCGATTGGAAATTGGTTTAATCGGTGGCACCTAATCATATCTTAAAAGCAAAAATAACCCAATGATTGACTACGGTTTAGATGAGATTATATGAATGTGTCCGTATACTCCGCTGCATGTGTATGTGTATATTCGACGACAAATTTTGTAATTATAGTTTTATTATACGATTTACATATGAATGTGTGCACAATCGATTTCACAATAATATTACGTCACATATTATAAGTTCCCCACAACATATATATTATAAATTATATCAAATCATAATATACAAATATTACAAAAACAAAAATAAAACTTACCTCATCAAAACCCTTCCCCAAAACCGTGAACCATTGAGCCCCACACCTACTAGCCACGTGTCCCTGCCACAAACCCCACCATTATTACCCCAAATAATTACCACTCCTTCTACTTACCCCAACACACCTCATTATTACCTTCCCTAAAACCCATTTCCTCAAATTTACCAAAAATCCAAAACCTCCATAATTCAACCCCCACAACCTCCGTAAACTCCGATCAAAGATCACCACTCGCCGCCATCATTCATCACCGTACAATCAAAATGCCTCCCTCTCGCGCCACTCGCTCCCAACAAAAGAAACCGACTCCACCTTCACCAACCCCTTCACCACCACCATCTCCGACACCCATTGCCACCGCCGGTCCAACCCCAGACAACGGAAAACGTCGCAAATTTAATCGAGTTGCCTCTTCTGTTTCGGACGACATGCAAGAAAGCGATTCCAAGAATCCTCGTCCTCTGTTCAAAGAATACTCCGTCGAAGCTACTAAGGAGGGTCTCGAGCGAGTTCGCATGACTAAGTACGAAGGTATGCTTATTGACCGTCTCCTTCCTTATTCCATTCATGCGGGTCGATTTTACCCGACATCTTGGGTAAGCGGATCTAAGTCTCTGCTTTTCTTTAAGAAATTTTTAGAATTTCAAGGGTGGGAGTATATTAGCAATTTTTCGGGTTTGATATTTCCGATTGAGTTGGTACAGTTCTTTGCCTCTGTAAAACCATGTGAATCTGGGTTGAAAGCTGTGGTGAATGGAAGGGATGTCGAAGTATCCTTGGGTGATATTTGTGAAATTTTTCATCTTAGTCAAAATGGTCTTGACATTGATACTCGTAAGGAATGGGGGGTGGTGACCCGAGAACAAAAAATGATGATTAAACAATACTTTGATGAGAACGCTACTGAAATTTCTCCGCTTCTAACAAATTCATTCTCACCAAAATTGAAGTTGTTTGTTAACTATCTTTGGAACATGATTCTACCTAGGAGAGGTGGTCGTGATAAGTTGTCAAGTATTGAAGCTATCGTATTATTTCATTGGTTAGAAGGAAACAAAATCAATCTTGCCTTCTTGTTGTGTTCGAAGATTTGTCAAACCTCCTCTGTTTTAATCAAAGAAAAACCAAGTTCAACACTCGATATTCCTTATGGAATGTGGGTATCCGAAATCTTGTTGAAAAAGGGTGTTGTGGATGATTGTAGCTTTGGTGTTAAGCCTCGAGATCGCATGTGTGATAAGTTGCTCAAGTTGATGGGTATTATGGTTGATGGAGTTGATTTGGCATTTGGAAAGTCGGTTGAGGAGGGTCCTAGTCCAAATCCAGCTCCCTCGTTTGAAGGGTTGGAGGCTAAGATGGATACAATCATTGGACTGTGCCAAGTTAAGCAAGAAAAAGAGAACTTGGGTGCTTCGGGAAGTCGTACAGGAGGTAGCCGTGGGTTTGAGGTTGAGGTAAAAGAATGGATGGAGAAGGTTGATAAACAATTGGTAAAGATAGGTTCGGAAGTGTCGGTCATGTGCTCGGAATTGCTTGTTATCAGTGATCGTCTCTCGTTCCTCTCATCCCAAGGTGGTGCTATGGTCAGGGATCACGGGTTGTTATGCAAAGATGCGAGTCAAGCTCTTGAAGCGGTTAAGGCGCTTTCATTGAAAATACTCAACTTCGAGTTGGCTCTAAATGCTCAAGGGAGAAACGTGTCGAGTTGTTTGGATCGGTTGGAGACACTCGAGTTTCGTACCCGACCCGATTATGTGAACCCATATGCAAAGACACCGGGCTCAAGCTCTCGTTCGTGATCCGTCATCTCTGTCTCTGTCTTCCAGAATTGCAGTTGGTTTGTTGTTGTTTTGTTTAAGTCTTGGGTTGGACTTATAAACTCTTTAACTAAGTAGCCCAATTCCCTTCCCTGGCCCATTAGGAATCCGAGGCCCTCTTTCTTTTTGCCTCCCTCGGATTTCTTACCCCTAACCGGCCTTGTTATTGTTTTTGATGCGGCCCAAACTTGCCATTCCTTTAATCTGGCCCATCTTATTTTGTTATCTTTTGCATTGGCCCATACTATCCTAACCCTAGCCAGGCTCATTTTTCTTAATACTCTATTATTCCTAATTCGGCCCACTGGCATAATATGTTCGGATTGGTTGTGTATCTTTTAACATTACGTATGTGTTTGTATGATATTTTCTATGTTCATATTTTTCGACTCGTTTATATGCTTGCTTATGCTTCGTACGTATATTATTCTAGTCGTTTCATGTCTTTGTTCTCATCTTTTCGATGATGTCAAGAGGGGGAAATATGCGACTTAGATTAGAATTTGCCTAAGCTTGCTCCTTGTCGTAATTCATTGTCTCTTAGGGTCCTTAAAAGGATATGGGATAGATAGAAGATAAAAACCCTAAGTTAATCTTTGCTATGAATAACCTTTATTATATTGAGGGGGAACATACACTTTGACACGAAATCTAAGAAAGACTTGCCATCATCAAAAAGGGGGAATTTGTTGAACCATATATTCAAATATATATATAGTATATATGTTTATGTTTTGATAATGACAAGTCTAGCTATTTATATATTATATACTCGTATGTATAATCGTGTGCTAAGTGTACAGAACATTAGTAACAAGATAATCAATCAAGTATAAAAGATTCAAGCATGTTAGTCAATGAATTGACTAAGTCGAAGATTGATAGAAGATCACAAGCGCGCATAATAGACTAAAGTTATGCTTATCAACTATAGCTTTAGTACAAGATTGGTTCTAGTTATAGCCCGTAGCTATAACTCTATATCATGAAGAAATGATCGGAATATATATGTGTTTAAGTTGAAACGTTTGTTTCCAAATCTGTGTCGTGTAGAATTAGTGTTTAATTGGTATTCTATTTTAATAAATAGAATTGTTAATATTAATAGGATTATATAAAATATCTTTAAGTTAAATAAGGAATAAATAATTGTCTTATGAGATAATTATTTATTACTAAAATAAACTAAGGATTTTTTATATGATCTTTATTGTCAAATATATATATATATAATCTAAATGTAGTTTGTTTCGACTTTGGGAAACGTGTGATATGTCACGTTTACCATAATTCGTGTAGGATTAAATTAAGTAAATATTATGTATTTATTTAATATCCTAAAACAAACTAAGATTATATTATGGTAATATATTTTATTATCTTTGACATGGTTTAGGAAGTTGATTTAATAAGGATACTAATTGTTTATTATATAAAGATCTTTCCTAAATATGAATTAGGAAATTAATTCCTTATATAATACTTAAAGTATATTATTAAATCTTTCCTAAAATATATTAAGATTAGATTTAAGGTAGTATTACTAAAAGACTAGTATTCTAGTTTTAGTAATATTCCTAAATCATCTAGGGTTTGAATTACCTAGATACATATTCTATATAAATAGACTACCATGACACATTAAACCACACGAAATACATACACACATATACACACAAATCAAGAGAGAAACCGCCGTTCATATACTTCAATATTCGAGCTCATCATTGTCATATCCGATTCAAGATTCAAGTGCTCAAGCATTGATCTTATTCATTCAAGATTGTGACATCAAGAAAACATTGAAGACTTTATCTTATTAACGTAAGATAGAACGAGTATTTACCGGTACTCATTGTAAGACAAATATTTAACGGTATTTGTCATAGCTAGATATTTAACGGTATCTAGATAGAGTTGTGACTAACATCAAAGTCGCACGAGTAGGGTTGATAAAATTGTAATCCAGAGTTGGTACTAATTTTATTAATCGAGAATAGTGGACGTAGGTCTCAAAGTGTGAGACTGAACCACTTCAAAAATATTGTGTCTCTCTTTATTATTTGCTCTACTCGAAAATCTTCATACAACCATACACACATCAAAGAAGATTTAAAAAGAAGGCATACTCAATTCAACCCCCCCCCCCTTTCTTGAGTATATTATATCAATAGACTCTTCAATTGATATTCACATGATTTCTTTGATGTTCATATGTTTATTTGCCAAATTTCAGTTTTGACATCCTTAAGACGGATATAAGTTATGATCTTAATATGACTTTGTTGTTAAAATTTATGCTTGCTATTGAGTCATAAGGGTATTATGTATGCTGGGTAATCATCTCTTGTTGCAATTTTGGAAGATGTGTATCGATTTAGGAAGTTTGGGATCAATTTGCGTTTTTGCGATTTTGCGTACAGGAACTCTGAGCCGGCAGGCGGACCGGTAGCCGGTCGGCCAGCTCAGAGGCAGGCTAAGTATATTTTCGTGTTTTGGGAATATTGTGAAAGGCCTCTGAGCCGGGTGGTCGGCCGCCGGTCGACCGGCTCAGAGCCCCTCTTGGATGTTCGTTTTTGGAAAAGTGAAGGCTGGGACATGATTGCTAGCCGGTCGGCCGGCTAAGAAGCGGTCCTCTTTTTCGAAAAAGCGTAGAGAGATGGTGGGAGAGGATTCCTAGCCGGGTGGCCGGCAGACAGTCCACTGGCTGAGAGTCACTCTTCATTATTTTTGAAAGATAGTCTGCAGTATGGGAAGGGACTCCCAGCCGGCAGACCGGCAGACGGTCCACCACTGGCTGAGAGCCCTGTTCTCACTAAAATGTTTTTATCTTTTGATCGGCTAGTCCGATTTGCTTGAAACTCGTTCCGTGTACCTTGTATGTGTGTTTGAGGTCCGCGAGTATGGGCGACACTATATTGGGTTCGGGAATAGAAAGAGGATAGAGACCCCCCGGTCGGGTAACCGAAAGGGAAACCGGCTCTCCCTCAACTTAGTTTCCGGGATCAATTAAGTGTTGTTTAGAAGTCTAGAAGATTAGAACTAATGATCCGGTTGTAGTTTATATCGGATTATGTTCGAGTTAGGACAGTTAGAGTTCTATATATGTATGTTGTTGTATTGATGCGTATTAAGTTATGCCTTAAGCTGGCCTCTGAGCTTAATACGTGAACAAGTTGCCATGTATGGGAATATGCCTTAAGTTGGCCTCTGAGCCCTATACGTGTTTTTCCTCTCGTGTCTGAGATATGCCTTAAGTTGGCCTCTAAGCTCAGACATATTTTATGTGATCGCGTTAGTCTATGCCTTAAGCTGGCCTCTGAGTCTGACGAGTAGAACAGTTGTACAACGGGGTAGCTAGGGTGTTAATGCCTTGCCCGGAGTACAGATGTTGATGCTAGAGTATGCCTTTAGCTGGCCTCTGAGTCTAGTGTCATGTGATGTAGTAAGGGAGTATGCCTTAAGCTGGCCTCTGAGTTCCTTACTTGTGATTGTGAATTTGGATTCTAGTCTATACCTTAAGTTGGCCTCTGAGTCTAGTGTCTTGTTGTTTAGCAAGGTCTATGCCTTAACTTGGCCTCTGAGTCCTTGCTTGTGAATGTGAACTTGGTATCTAGGTTATGCGTTAAGATGTCGCCTCTGAACCTTTATACTTGCTGAGTATTTAGTATCTAGGTCATGTCTTAAGTTGACCGCTGAACCTTTATACTTGCTGACTTGGATCTGCCTACCTAGTTAGGGTACAGTGTCAGATGTTGTTGTTGATTATGATGGATATAGTGTTTTGATTTTAGAATTGTTCATCCGAGGAATTGGGTGACTGTTTGGCTAGTTTCGTAAATGGTTTGGATTGAAAGACCCTCCGGCCGGGCAACCGGAAGGGAAACCGGCTCTCTTTCCAAATAGTTTCCGAAGTTGGTTAAGAGCCTTGCATAAGTATTTGCATGATGATTTGGGATTTAGATAATGAGGTTATATGCTCCACATGTTTTATATTTGTTAGAGTATGTTGTGTATTTATGTGTTACGTGTACACTACAAGAAAAACGCAAACGGGCGACAGGTTTTTGTCGACTGCAGAAGGTAGTCGCCAAATTGGCGACTGAAATAAAACTCGGGCGACTGAATTCAGTCGCCAATTTGGCGACTACCCTTTTTCCCCAAATTTCCCACCACCGACACAACCGGGCGACAGAAAAGGTAGATTAGCGACGGAAATCTGTCGCCAAAATTGGCGACTGCTTTATTCTGTCGCCAATTTGCGTATTCAGTCGCCAATTTGCGCTATAGAAACAGCGAGTCTTCTTCCCCTTTCATTATTTGAACTTAAACAAAACCCAAAACCCCTATACACGCGAAAACCACCACCACCACCTACTACGTGTACCACCACCACCCTCAACACCACCTTCACCGGATTCCGGCCAACATCAAGCTATCACATTTGTTCTTCCCTTCATTCAACTCATTTAAGGTTTGTTTACTTCTTCATAATTCAATTTCAATTTCAATTACTCTTGATTGATTGTTGGTTTGTTTTGTGCATTTAGTGATTGTAGTAGGTTATTAAGACCGTCTTAGCTGATTAGGTTGTGATTAATTAGGTATTAGAAGCCAATTAGCATATTAATTAGATAATTGTGGGTTAGGGTTTATAAGAAGTTTGTATAAGACGATGTTGTTAGCCTTATTGATGTTGGTTAATTAGATTAAAGTAGTCGATTAGGATGTTTAATAGCTTATTAGGATGTTAGTTAGATTATACTAGCTTATTAAGACCGTCTTAAATTAGCTTATTAGGTTGTGGTTAATTGTATAATTGGAAATTGTTGTTAATAAGTTGTTATTATTATGTGATTGAGGTTGTTCTTTAATTAAGTGAGTGTAATTTTAATTTAGATATATGTAATTTTAGTGTTGAAAATTGTTTTTTGGGTTTTTTTGTTTAGATTAAAATGAAGAGATTGGAACGTTCATGGATGTATGATGGAGGGTTATTAGATAATAAGAAGAGACGTTCTAATGCTAGGTTTATAGAGGGTGTTGCCGAGTTTATTGAGTTTGCTAAGCAACAAGAGGAGTATGACTCGTTAGAAAATAAACTTAGGTGTCCTTGTAGCAAATGTTGAAATATGAAATACCTATATGTCATTGAGGTACAAGAACATCTCTATACAAATGGGTTTCGTCCAAATTATTATAATTGGATTTCTCATGGAGAAGCCTATTCCCCAATTCACGAACAACCTCACATCGAACATGTTGACGAAAACCCATATAGAGATATGGTTGTTGATGCCTTGGAGAGTTTAATGTAGTCAATAATGACGATGACCGTGTAGCCTTGAATGGTTTTTGAAAGATAAAGTTTTGGGTTATCATAACCCGGGTAGTACGTTTTGATAACTAGAGTTGTTTTCGTACTTATTTCTGTCTTCAAGTTTCGAGGACGAAACTTTTTAAAAGTTGGGGTGATTGTAACATCCCGCATTTTCGTAAATAATATTTTAATATAAATTGTTAAGTTATTTTGAAATCTTCCGTTAATATCCGTCTTAAGAAACCTTAAGTTCTTAGGATGTTAATAACTTGGCATATCTCCAACCCGACTCATAAAACCCGTTCACAAACAAGTGACCCGATTCATTTAAGAAAGGACACTACATAAACCCTAAAAGAGAACCTTTCATCGACATCTCAAAATACAATACTGTTACATACATTCTCCATTTCTCTTTTTGCCTTCAAGCTTCAAATCAACTTTTCAAGCTCTTCTCAAACCCGAATCAAGGCAAGTCGTACATTTTCGGAATCCTTGCGAAATTTCCAAGAAATCTATCTCTTTCAATTTCATTTTCGTTCAACTTGAAAACGAGGCTGTTTTGGCTTAATTCCGTTCTAGGGTTCTAAAAACCGTTTTCTTTGTTGTAGGAGAGGATTTAGAGGATCTTGAGGGCGATAGCTTCATTGTTGAAGAGGAGCTAGGAGCATAAAACGCTTTTGAGGTGACGATTATGAGAAACTCGGCCTTTTTGTTAAAATAGCATTGTTCTTGATGTTTATTGTGGAAGTTTGTGATTTTGAGTATTGATGTTGTTGTTTGGACTTAGAAACATGTTAGGGTTTAGTCTTATATGATATTCACATGATTTGTTTGATGTTCATATGTTTATTTGCCAAATTTCAATTTTGACATCCTTAAGACGGATATAAGTTATGATCTTAATATGACTTTGTTGTTAAAATTTATGCTTGATATTGAGTCATAAGGGTATTATGTATGCTGGGTAATCATCTCTTGTTGCAATTTTGGAAGATGTGTATCGATTTAGGAAGTTTGGGATCAATTTGCGTTTTTGCGATTTTGCGTACAGGAACTCTGAGCCGGCAAGGCGGACCGGTAGCCGGTCGGCCGGCTCAGAGGCAGGCTAAGTATATTTTCGTGTTTTGGGAAAATTGTGAAAGGCCTCTGAGCCGGGTGGTAGGCCGCCGGTCGACCGGCTCAGAGCCCCTCTTGGATGTTCGTTTTTGGAAAAGTGAAGCCTGGGACATGATTCCTAGGCCGGTGGCCGGTCGACCGGCTAAGAATCAATCATGTTTTTCGAAAAAGCGTAGAAAGATGGGGGAGAGGATTCCCAGCCGGGTGGCCGGCAGACGGTTCACCGGCTGAGAGTCACTCTTCCTTATTTTTGAAAGATAGTCTGCAGTATGGGAAGGGACTCCCAGCCGGCAGACCGGCAGACGGTCCACCACCGGCTGAGAGCCGTGTTCTCACTAAAATGGTTTTATCTTTTGATTGGCTAGTCTGATTTGCTTGAAACTCGTTCCGTGTGCCTTGTATGTGTGTTTGAGGTCCCCGGAGGATGGGCGAGACTATATTGGGTTCGGGAATGGAGAGAGGATAAAGACCCCCCGGTCGGGTAACCGAAAGGGAAATCAGCTCTCCCTCAACTTAGTTCCCGGGATCAATTAAGTGTTGTTTAGAAGTCTAGAAGATTAGAACTAATGATTCGGTTGTAGTTTATATCGGATCATGTTCGAGTTAGGACAGTTAGAGTTCTATATATGTATGCTGTTGTATTGATGCGTATTAAGGTATACCTTAAGCTGGCCTCTGAGCTTAATACGTGAACAAGTTGCCATGTATGGGGATATGCCTTAAGTTGGCCTCTGAGCCCTATACGTGTTTTTCCTGTTGTGTCTGAGATATGTCTTAAGTTGGCCTCTGAGCTCAGACATGTTTTATGTGATCGCGTAAGTCTATGCCTTAAGCTGGCCTCTGAGTCTGACGAGTAGAGCAGTTGTACAACGGGGTAGCTAGGATGTTAATGCCTTGCCCAGAGTACTGATGTTGATGCTAGAGTATGCCTTAAGCTGGCCTCTGAGTCTAGTGTCATGTGATGTAGTAAGGGAGTATCCCTTAAGCTGGCCTCTGAGTCCCTTACTTGTGATTGTGAATTTGGATGGTAGTTTATGCCTTAAGTTGGCCTCTGAGTCTAGTGTCTTGTTGTTTAGCAAGGTCTATGCCTTAAGTAGGCCTCTGAGTCCTTGCTTGTGAATGTGAACTTGGTCTCTAGGTTATGCGTTAAAATGTCGCCTCTGAACCTTTATCTTGCTGAGTATTTAGTATCTAGGTCATGTCTTAAGTTGACCGCTGAACCTTTATATTTGCTGAGTATTTAGTACCTGCCTAGTTAGGTTACAGTGTCGGATGTTGCTGTTGATTATGATGGATATAGTGTTTTGATTTTAGAATTTTTCATCCAAGGCATTGGATGACTCTTTGGCTAGTTTCGTAAATGGTTTGAATTGAAAGTCCCCCCGGCCGGGCAACCGGAAGGAAAACCGGCTCTGCTTCCAAATAGTTTCCGAAGTTGGTTGAGAGCCTTGCATAAGTATTTGTATGATGATTTGGGATTCAGATATTGAGGTTATATGCTTCACATGTTTTATATATGTTGGAGTATGTTGTGTATTTCTGTGTTACGTGTAGTTACAAAAGGTGGCTAGGAGAACTCTAGTCACTCCCCACTGATTGTGGCGTACATGTTTACATGTATGTAGGTACATGACAGATTGGCAGAGGGGTTTGCATGGAGTTAGCGAGCGATGATCCTATTCATCGATTTTGACTTACACTTTTGCGTTAGCTAGACTCTAGACTTTCATTTCAGTTTTGAGTGCCTGTAGGGATGTGCCATCTCAGGCTATTTGTATATATTTACTTTCAGTGCTTAGACAGTTATACTTACCTATGTTTCTGTTTATATCAGTTGTTTCAGTTTAAGTTTTAATTCACCTCGTTTTTATGCATGTTAAAGTTTAAATTCCGCGTAATTTTGGCATGTTGTATGTTTTATTTTTCCGCTGCGACGAGGGGTTTTACAGTTGGTATCAGAGCGTTATCGCTCACGAGACACTCATGTAACCCCCAACCTTAACTTGACCATATAATTGAAAAATGAATGAGAGATGGGATAGATTTAAGGACTTATATTGTAGTATGTTTGTGCCTTGTTAGGAATACGTCTAACGGTTTATTCTCTTATGATTGAAGAATGACGGCGCCAACCGATGCCGAGAATGCTGTGACGCAAGCCCTCATTCAAACTCTTCAGAATTGCATCGCTATGTCGGTTGTGCCCTCTCCTCCATCACAAACATCGGGAAGTAACCAACTTGGGGGATTGGCTAGGATTACCATTCAGATGTGGAGGAATACAGCTAAGACATTCGACGAAGAGACCAGTGCTACGACCCTCACCGCATGGTTCTTTGACATGGAAAGGAACTTCATGATTTATGGTGTTCGTCCTGAGGATCAGATCCGAGTAGCATCTCAGTTCTTAGTTCGTGAGGCTAGACATTGGTGGATGACGATCAACTCTCCTGCTACTCGTGACCCTACGTTCACTTGGAGTCGTTTCAAGACTCTTCTTGGCTTGAGGTTTTACCACAGGGACATACACCAAGATAAGATGACCGAGTTCATGAACCTCCGCCAAGGAACCCTTTCTGTTCAAGCCTTCACCAATCGATTTGAGGAGCTAATCCACTTTGTCCCACAACTAGTCGAGAAAGAAGAAGATAAAGCTTACCTGTTTCGGAGCAAGCTTAATGCTGAGACTAGGAGTGTGGCCAGTGGTAACCTGACTTCTTACTTCCAGAGTTACTACGGTGTCTTACGAGCGGAGGACCCGTACCAGATCTATCACTGGTAGAAAAAAGGCTATTTGCGGTGTCAAAATAGTGGCTATTTGAGGCGTTTTTGGTGTATCAGCAAATAAGGGGGCCGCAAATAGAAAAGGCTATTTGCGGCGGAAAAAAAAACGCCGCAAATAAAATGCTATTTGAGGCGTTTTTTATAAAAACTCCGCAAATAACAGATTTATTTGAGGCGTTTTTTTAAAAAAAGCGCCGCAAATAGATCTGCTATTTGAGGCGTTTTTTGGAAAAAACGCCGTAAATAGGTCAGTAAAAAAATAAAAAATTTGCTGCTACACCAAAAACGCCAAAAATTTGCTACACCAAAAACGCCAAGAAAAATAAAACGCCAAAAATTTGCTGCTACACCAAAATAGGCGTTTTTTTTCACAATTTAAATGATGCAAACAAATTATTTAAATATAATAACTCAAATACATTTTTCCACAAGAAAATCTTACATAATTTTTGTAATTATTCTAAATAACACTTACAAAAATATACAATGTGTGCGTGTGCTACTTAAGATTGATGAGAGCTACAGGTCTACACCGAGTAAGTTAGAAGATCTAGTCATACAGAATCTAATATAGACCCATGCAACCAACTGGATCCTAGTGTTCTTGTTAAAGGCAGGCTTCTTTTTCGTTTCGCCCAAGCGCTTGAATTTTAAAAAGCTTGACGCCTTAAGGAGCCTAGAGTTACGCTCGTTAGCCTGTTGCGTGCTTCTTACCTATTGTATCGCGCCTTCAAATTCATGCGTCTTTTAGTCTCTTTTTGCCGCCAACCATCTTTCAAAAGACTGTCAAACCTTGGTTTCTTTCTGACCGAGCACGTAGAAAAGTTGAGGCTTTGCCTGCCTGTTGCCTCTTCCCTTTAAAAAAACAACTTCAAAAAACGGAGAAAGCGTAAAGGTCAACATCAGAAAGGTTTTAGTTTGCTGGCCTGTTTCTGTTGCTGCAAGTTTTGCTGGTCTGAGATTTCTGGTCTGCTGTTTCTGCTGCTGCAAGTGACACCGTAGTAAGATTGAAAAATAAAAAGGAGAGGAGGGCAAGAGGCACAAGTAAAAGATGCAGATAAGAAAATTGAAGTTGAAAGACCTCCCCTGACCTGAAATGTATCTCTTATACGATCTATATATCTATCTATATATAATTATAATAGAGAAACCATTAGACACATGACAGTCATTAGTTAAATATTTTCCTGCCCAGTAATTATTTCGTTATTTATGATAAAAAATCATTACTTAATTTCTTATTAATATTAATTGTAATTATTACAGTATATTACAGTATTATTATACTTTCTTTTTATGATTTTATGTAATCACAATATCTATATCTATTTATAATTTATTTTTCTTTTTTGATTGTATTGTGTAGAATTTTTATTAGTTTGAATTTACTTGAGTAATTCGACGTCTACGAAGTATTACTCGGTCGGTAATTTCTTATTTGTAAAGAAGTATTTGTTAATGTAATTTAATTCAGGTTCTATCGGGTCATTTCGGGTCATGCAAGTTTGGTTCATCATTTTTTTCAAGATAATTAGGGTCGGATCGGATTGGATCATTATGGGTCGGGATGGGTCGGGTCGGGCCAATGATTAAGAGAGAAATCTCATTTCAAGTCATTTTGCTCATTAGAGTTTTTGTTTTTCCAAGTTACTTTCGAGTTGGGTGGTTTCAGATTATACCACTTTGGGTTGGATCAATTAAGCGTCAAATTAGTTAAGAATCTTTTTGGGACGAGTCAGATGAATTCGGATTTTGGGTCATATTTGGGTGATGTAGTTTGGTCAATTTCGGGTCTCAGGTCATCCTATTTTCGGATATGTAACAATTATTGTTCTCAAATTGATATATGACAAAAATAATCGACAGTAAGGGAAAAACCGTAATAGTCGGGCAACGGAAATTGAAACTTATAAATAAAGATAAAAGGCGAGACCAAATATTACTCTAAGTCTCAAATTCCAAAAGATGAATTGTCGCCCTGACTACTTCTAACATATTGATAATAACAATATTATTCCGGTTTTTAATATTTTTTAAACATTTATCTATATAAAACTAAGAACTATTTAACTATGCATTTCCGTGCAAAATTGCACGGGTTCTAAGCTAGTTAAAGCATATTCCAACACCTGCATCTGATCAGCCAAATAGATCCTTCTTCTTAGGCCATCTATGCGAGTAAGAAATATATCCGAGTACTGCAAAAATATTAGAACACAAAAATAACGATGTGGGAGTTATCCTCATCAAGTAACGTCATGATGAATTAATTGAACGTGCAAAGTAATGTGAACCACATAATACACACTTGGTTAACGGATTGCACGGTGGAGGCTTTGCTTGCGGAATGAGTGTTGTCATCCACAGTGTAATCATCCCCTATAATTCAGAATTCAGGAATGAAACAGTGTCGGAAATAGACGTCCAATGCAACAAGCATAATGATTACACTCGAATCAATACATAATGACTACGCTCGAATTAATGCCCCATCCTATACCATACCCCAATACTTCCTACTCATTATCTTAAGACAAAAGTCATTAAACACACTGACTTTGCCTACAACTCCCCATAACATGAAAATTAATACTCTACACCTAGAACTCTACTTAATATTGGAACCACCAAATGCACCAACCATTAGAGTATATTAAACCACTGTCCACTTCATCATAAACAATACCAATTTCGAGGTCGATTAACTCTTCTACTTACCCTAACAAATCACTGTAAAATCTCATTTATTTTAGCGCATACTTTAGTCAAATAATACTTAAAATTCGTGTTGACCTGGTAGAATTACAAAAATCAACTAACCATATATGGTAGAATTAGAAGAGGGTAGCTGGGAATTTCGGCTTTCCAGAACTTACCCTACAGCAAACGCATGTCGATATGAAAGAGGGCTCGGAGTTCATATGAGATATCGAAACAAAGACAGAAGTTTACATGGCTGGGTGGTATATGTTTTCCATTGAGCAGATCAAGCAGTAAAGTCCCGAAACTGTAAATCACACTTTCAGCGGAAATTCCACCTGTCAGTTGAAATTAACCGTGATAAATATTATATTCAAAGCAGACGTAGAACAAAGCTTTTCGAACTTTTTGCTTGTGAATATGATGACAATTCAGAAACAGAAATAGTACTTGTTCTCATGTACTCAAGTGGAGTGAAATATAAAACTTTGCATAATTCATACAACACTGCTAAACCTTTAACAACAAAATGCAATCAAATCAAAACACTGAACAAAAACAACACTAACTGAGTAGCTTAATCACCAATTTCTATCTTAATTAGATATCTACTCCTTCCGTCTCGATCATTTATTTACCTTTGATTAAAATACCCCTTACCGTGAATCTAAAAGGTTAACAAACGATAGAGACGGAAATAGTAATTAACTTTCAAATAATCGAAATGTAGCAAAAGTCCGACAAACGTAATAGTTGTTCAATCAAATAGACTAATACAATCTGAACAAAAGTGACACATAAGATTTACACAGTACAATGTACAAACCAGGCAATTTGGTTAGTCATAAATTTCTATCTTAGACAACTACTCCGTCTCAATCATTTGTCCACCTTTGACTAAAATACCGCTTACACTGAATACAAAAGGTAAACAAATGATGGAGACGGAAAGAGTAATTAGCTTTCAAATACCACATAAATAGTCAAAATTGTCCAAAAGTCCAACAAACTTAGAGTTCATCAATCTAATATACTAATACAGCCTGAACAAAACTACCCACATAAGATTTACAAAGTAGAATGTACCACCGTGCTCTTTGGTTCTTCATAAAATGAGGGCCTTATTTCAGAAACTCCGTGGTTTCCTTTTCATCAACTGTCCTGTGATACTTTGCCATTTTCATCAACTGTCCTGTGATACTTTGCCTGACCATTTTTTCCATCAACTATAGGACATACAATAAAAAAAATATACAAACAAATTTCAAAAGCAAAAAAAGACGAAGACATTTAGAAACCTCCTAAATAGGACAAAACAAAGACATGAATCAAAATCCTTAACACGAACTATGCTATTGTAAGTCTCGTTTCAGAAACTCTTAATGCTACATTCCCGGGACTAGACTTCATCATTCCAACACCACTCTTGTCGTCTACGCAGAAACACTAACAAACCCCTAAATCGCTTAACCCTAATTATAAAATCTGATCAGTTTAAGCCTATTACTTCAAACACACCAAATATTATGCTATATTTATTACTAAGTAACAGAAGAATGCATTTAATTTCGAATAAATTGAACTAACCATCATCAACCCTAATTAATGAAACTGAAAAAGTGTAAAAGTATGAGTACCTAATTTAGAATAATAGGAATAGAGGAGATGGTGAGGTGGCGAGTTCCGTCAATTTTCGTCGATTTCCAGTGGCGGTGAGGCGGTGATTGGCGGAGTTGCAGTGGTTGTCGAGGGAGTTTGGGAGGTAGATGTGTACTGTACGTTTTATTGTTTTGGGTTGACGAGAGAATGAAAACACGGAATGAATAATTTGTGCATATAACTCTTTCAATTCTTTTGTTTTTATTTTGGGATTTTTAATATATATTAATTTGCGGCGTTTTTCACAAAAACGCCTCAAATGACTTATTTGCTGCGTTTTTTTATAAAACGCCTTAAATGACCCATAAATTATTTGCTGTTATTGGGCTAAAACGCCTCAAATAGATAGCCGCAAATAGATGTTTTTCTACTAGTGTATTGTGAAGGAGCCAGAGCCTTGTCTCCTCCCCAACCACCTCTGCATGCATAGTTGTCGAGGCAAGAGACCTCTTAGTCCTCCTTCCTCCTCCTCTCCTCCCGAAAAAGGAAAGTGCCCATTGTGCACTACGCAACCTGCTACAGTTAAGCCAAGCAAGAACCATCTTGGTAGACCACACATTTGCTACCGTTGCAGGAAACCTGGACACCTCTCCGAGCAGTGTACCCAAGGGAAGGAAGAATCAAACGGGGCTGAGGCTTCCCAGGATCGTGTCATGGAACCCTCGACAGACGCTCCCCTGAAATGCTTCAAGTGTCGCAAGGATCTTCATCTTGGATTTGACTGTCATGACAACCCTCGCCAATGCTTCACCTGCGAGGAATTTGGACATCGCTCTTTCGAGTGCCCCGTGGGGATTGTCGCCATTGACAGAGCTGTCACTACTAACCCAGAGGCCGAGACCAGTGGAGCCAGAGCTGTTCAGAGTCAAGATGAGACCGGAGTTCACCTGATCCATCTACTGGTATGTACTTGTCTCATGTTCTAATCATAACCTGATGTACTTATAACCGTTAAGATCTTAGTCTCCTCCCTTAGACTTTTCTCGACCTTCCTTGAGAGCTATCTTCATGTTCTCTTAACTCCACCTAGTATCTTGCTTATCCTGAAACACCTTGTGCGGTAACCTACCATAGACTGACTTGGGGAATTTCTTGGGGAAAACCCGAGAAGTCATGTGAGATATGTCATGGTGACCCTAGTGTTTATATGTTACCGATTTGAGGGTAAAGGTGAACGATAGGACAATTGCGCTAAGTAGATTGTTACACGTGGCTTTATATGGAACTTAGGTGTGAGAACCTTGTTGATTCATGGGTAATTGTAAGTTTGGAATTGCTAATTGAGGATCTAGAGGAACTTAGGGTAGTAAGTGATTTCGTGGAATATGTTTAAGGTATTGATATTGCCAGATAAGGGAATGAGGTAAGCTAGTGCTGCCTAAACTTGAGGAACGAGAGCTGTTGGTAACGGTGTGAGAATGTTGAAACATTTACAAAGGACTTGTGAAATTGACTGAGTGTCCGACCTTAGATTACTTAATGGATCTTAGCGTTTCCTACTGATGGATCTAAGAGAAATTTGAGAATACATCACCAGTTTGAGAATGGAATGGAATAAGACATTGGGAGATGCAAGTTCGGAAATGCATTGATTTAAGTATGGTTATTTTGTAGACTGTAATGCAAGTATGGTGGATATATCATATGGGTTTAATAGCCTGAGGACTTGGTTGAATTGTCATTGAGGAACTATCTGAGATGAGTTATCTAAAACTTTTAGGAATAGGTCACTAGAAGAATGATAGTGCTTTAGACTTTGAGGAACTTTGAGATCAGGATCGTTTTGAGGAAATAGTCATGAGAACCGATCATAGGCTTGCTTAACTTAGAAGTTGTTGCTTTAGTAAGGACTTATCTTGGAATGTTCACTTTATGGTAATAGATGATTTTGAAGAACTTATGATTCCGAAGTACTTCCGTAGAATGAGTTTGATGGAATTGAACTACGTAGGACTAAAGGATATAGGTGATTTTTGGTTATGGCCCGTCTGATTGGGAAGAGTCATGGTGATAGAATTCTGGGTTAGAACTTTGAAAGTGCGTGAACCTTGGTCTGAGTAATGTGTTTAGGCTTCCACCTTGAGTGAGAGATCCTTAACCGTGGTCAAACGGATTCTAGTGGGAACGGAGTGAGAGTTTTGGAAACCTTCTTATTGAGGAGTACCTTGTCCGTAGATGAGATAAGGGTAAGAGGGACCGTGAAACCATTGTGGGTCTAGAGGTAATTGGAATCGCCCTGCTTGGGATATATTGGGAATCGTTGTAACGATGTTTCGATTATGGATTTAGCGGTTAGCGTACCCATGTTTGGCAAAGGTTACCGTCTTCCTTGACCTTTAACCTGGTTGTTCCGTTCCTTCGACCCTCCCTTTCATGTTCGGACAGCTGCGAAACCTGAAACTTCTAATCCTTCGACTCGGAAGTAATCCCTATGATTGTTTCTACGCTCTCAAGCGACTGTTTTTGAAATCGTCCCCTGTTGTTAACTTTTAAAGTTTGCAGTTTTTGGGAAAACTTCATTGTTTTGAGAATTTGAAACTACTTCCTCTTCCGTTGGAAGTGACTTTTGGTCATTGTTACAATTTTACTCTTTTAAGAATTTGAGAATAAAGGTTGATTTTGAAGAAAACTTGATTTTAAAGAGCAAAACGTTTTACAATTTTGATGGATTTCAGCGTTGATTGCCACTGGAACGTGGTATTGGTGACGTCTGATAACCCGTGCTGTGTTTATCAACACCGGAATTGATCTAAATTTTGAACTTTTACTGATTTAATATTGGGACTTGTCTCGGATTTGGAATGTCGGACTCTTGAATACGTAACGAGAATCCCAATGTCCGTTGACGTAGGCTTGTGCCCTGAAATCTTTCTCTTGTGAAACTTTTTGAAAGATAAAGTTTTGGGTTATCATAACCCGGGTAGTACGTTTTGATAACTACAGTTGTTTTCGTACTTATTTCTGTCTTCAAGTTTCGAGGACGAAACTTTTTAAAAGTTGGGGTAATTGTAACATCCCGCATTTTCGTAAATAATATTTTAAAGGTTTTAAATTATATTACGGAATAAAATAATATTTTAATATAAATTGTTAAGTTATTTTGAAATCTTCCGTTAATATCCGTCTTAAGAAACCTTAAGTTCTTAGGATGTTAATAACTTGGCATATCTCCAACCCGACTCATAAAACCCGTTCACAACAAGTGACCCGATTCATTTAAGAAAGGACACTACATAAACCCTAAAAGAGAACCTTTCATCGACATCTCAAAATACAATACTGTTACATACATTCTCCATTTCTCTTTTTGCCTTCAAGCTTCAAATCAACTTTTCAAGCTCTTCTCAAACCCGAATCAAGGCAAGTCATACATTTTCGGAATCCTTGCGAAATTTCCAAGAAATCTATCTCTTTCAATTTCATTTTCGTTCAACTTGAAAACAAGGCTGTTTTGGCTTAATTTCGTTCTAGGGTTCTAAAAACCGTTTTCTTTGTTGTAGGAGAGGATTTAGAGGATCTTGAGGTCAATAGCTTCATTGTTGAAGAGGAGCTAGGAGCATAAAACGCTTTTGAGGTGACGATTATGAGAAACTCGGCCTTTTTGTTAAAATAGCATTGTTCTTGATGTTTATTGTGGAAGTTTGTGATTTTGAGTATTGATGTTGTTGTTTGGACTTAGAAACATGTTAGGGTTTAGTCTTATATGATATTCACATGATTTGTTTGATGTTCATATGTTTATTTGCCAAATTTCAATTTTGACATCCTTAAGACGGATATAAGTTATGATCTTAATACGACTTTGTTGTTAAAATTTATGCTTGATATTGAGTCATAAGGGTATTATGTATGCTGGGTAATCATCTCTTGTTGCAATTTTGGAAGATGTGTATCGATTTAGGAAGTTTGGGATCAATTTGCGTTTTTGCGATTTTGCGTACAGGAACTCTGAGCCGGCAAGGCGGACCGGTAGCCGGTCGGCCGGCTCAGAGGCAGGCTAAGTATATTTTCGTGTTTTGGGAAAATTGTGAAAGGCCTCTGAGCCGGGTGGTAGGCCGTCGGTCGACCGGCTCAGAGCCCCTCTTGGATGTTCGTTTTTGGAAAAGTGAAGCCTGGGACATGATTCCTAGGCCGGTGGCCGGTCGACCGGCTAAGAATCAGTCATGTTTTTCGAAAAAGCGTAGAAAGATGGTGGGAGAGGATTCCCAGCCGAGTGGCCGACAGACGGTTTACCGGCTGAGAGTCACTCTTCCTTATTTTTGAAAGATAGTCTGCAGTATGGGAAGGGACTCCCAGCCGGCAGACCGGCAGACGGTCCACCACCGGTTGAGAGCCGTGTTCTCACTAAAATGTGTTTGAGGTCCCCGGAGGATGGGCGAGACTATATTGGGTTCGGGAATGGAGAGAGGATAGAGACCCCCCGGTCGGGTAACCGAAAAGGAAATCAGCTCTCCCTCAACTTAGTTCCCGGGATCAATTAAGTGTTGTTTAGAAGTCTAGAAGATTAGAACTAATGATCCGGTTGTAGTTTATATCGGATCATGTTCGAGTTAGGACAGTTAGAGTTCTATATATGTATGCTGTTGTATTGATGCGTATTAAGGTATACCTTAAGCTGGCCTCTGAGCTTAATACGTGAACAAGTTGCCATGTATGGGGATATGCCTTAAGTTGGCCTCTGAGCCCTATACGTGTTTTTCCTGTTGTGTCTGAGATATGCCTTAAGTTGGCCTCTGAGCTCAGACATGTTTTATGTGATCGCGTAAGTCTATGCCTTAAGCTGGCCTCTAAGTCTGACGAGTAGAGCAGTTGTAC
The DNA here is from genome assembly GCA_029255685.2 of Silene conica. NCBI lineage: Eukaryota > Viridiplantae > Streptophyta > Magnoliopsida > Caryophyllales > Caryophyllaceae > Silene > Silene conica. The sequence continues at coordinate 73,260,375 of CM055311.2, forward strand.
AACGGGGTAGCTAGGATGTTAATGCCTTGCCCAGAGTACTGATGTTGATGCTAGAGTATGCCTTAAGCTGGCCTCTGAGTCTAGTGTCATGTGATGTAGTAAGGGAGTATGCCTTAAGCTGGCCTCTGAGTCCCTTACTTGTGATTGTGAATTTGGATGGTAGTTTATGCCTTAAGTTGGCCTCTAAGTCTAGTGTCTTGTTGTTTAACAAGGTCTATGCCTTAAGTAGGCCTCTGAGTCCTTGCTTGTGAATGTGAACTTGGTATCTAGGTTATGCGTTAAAATGTCGCCTCTGAACCTTTATACTTGCTGAGTATTTAGTATCTAGGTCATGTCTTAAGTTGACCGCTGAACCTTTATACTTGCTGAGTATTTAGTACCTGCCTAGTTAGGTTACAGTGTCAGATGTTACTGTTGATTATGATGGATATAGTGTTTTGATTTTAGAATTTTTCATCCAAGGCATTGGATGACTCTTTGGCTAGTTTCGTAAATGGTTTGGATTAAAAGACACCCCGGCCGGGCAACCGGAAGGAAAACCGGCTCTGCTTCCAAATAGTTTCCGAAGTTGGTTGAGAGCCTTGCATAAGTATTTGCATGATGATTTGTGATTCAGATATTGAGGTTATATGCTTCACATGTTTTATATATGTTGGAGTATGTTGTGTATTTCTGTGTCACGTGTAGTTACAAAAGGTGGCTAGGAGAACTCTAGTCACTCCCCACTGATTGTGGCGTACATGTTTACATGTTTGTAGGTACATGACAGGTTGGCAGACGGGTTTGCATGGAGCTAACGAGCGATGATCCTATTCATCGATTTTGACTTACACTTTTGCGTTAGCTAGACTTTAGACTTTCATTTCGGTTTTGAGTGCCTGTAGGGATGTGCCATCCCGGGCTGTTTGTATATATTTACTTTCAGTACTTAGACAGTTATACTTACCTATGTTTCTGTTTAAATCAGTTGTTTCAGTTTAAGTTTTAATTCACCTCGTTTTTATGCATGTTAAAGTTTAAATTCCGCGTAATTTTGGCATGTTGTATATTTTATTTTTCCGCTGCGATGAGGGGTTTTACAGTTTAATTCAATGTTGAGTTCTCTTTATAATTATTGGGCTACTATTTTTGTGATTCCTATAGGAGTTATGGAGAGGATTGATGCAATATGTAGGAACTTCTTATGGGAAGGGAGTGTAGAGTACTCTAAGAGTCCTAGAGTTGCTTGGGATAAGGTGTGTGTACCTAAGAAAGAGGGTGGTTTAGGCATTAGACAGAGTCATGTTTGGAATGTTGCTTTGATTGGAAAACTGGTATGGTGGTTCGTTAAGAACCAGGACAGACTATGGGTGCAATGGGTCCATCATGTTTATATGAAAAATAGACAATGGATGACTTATGAGCCTTCTTCAGATACCAGTTGGTATTGGAGGAAAGTTTGTCAGCTTAGAGATATTATTAGAGATGGATTTGTTGATGGAGATTGGAGTGGTTCAGCTGGCTATACTGTTAGCAGTTGTTATAATTGGTTGAGACTAAAGAAGGATATGGTGAGATGGAGCAAACCCTTATGGAATAGTGTTGCAGCACCGAAACATTTGTTTATTGCTTGGTTGATTTTGAGAGAAGGACTTATGTTGAAGGCAAAGTTGTACAATTTGCAGGTGTGTACTAATGACATGCGTTGTATTTGTCAGATGAGAAGGGAGGATCATAAACACCTGTTCATGGAGTGTGTGTATAGTAGGAGGATTATGCTTGGCTTGGGGCAATAGGTGAGAGCTGACCTTCTTCAAACAAACTGTTTTCATCAGATTGCTAAGAAGAGGTGGAGTCAGCTTAGAAAGAAAGTTTCAAGTGCAGTCATTTTGGTGGCTTGGTATAATATATGGATATAAAGAAACTCTACAAGAGTGGACCTGCAACTGAAGAGACCCAATGTGGTTATAGAAGAGATCAAAAGTTGTATGAGGAATAGAATGGCTCAGCATAATATCAGAGTTATTTCCAATAGAGACACCGGATGGTGGAATCGGTTCTTAGGAGTATAGTCTGGTGTTGAATTGTTTGTAAAGGTTTGTAACCAAAACTGATTGTATTTGCGATTATCAATGGAAAAGCTTACATTTTAGCAAAAAAACAACATGCTAATAACTTATGGGAAGGAAATTTCCAAAACAGCCTACGGATTGAAATAAAATCAGAAACTACAGCGGTCTCTTGCACAGCCTGCGCAAGCGACAGCGCAGCCTGCACATTACTAGGCGCACCCTGTGCCTTCCTGCGAGCACGAATCCTCAAATACGATTTCTACACTTTTCAGAACTACTTCCAACCTTCGAAAAACACTTCCAAGCCACGATTTCATGCACGTAAACTACACTATCAGCATGTAATATTCCCTACAATCCCAAGTGGTAACAACAAGCATAAAAATAATGAATTCTCAATCAATTAATCATTCAAATAAGAAAAACTCAGAATTGTGAGATATACAAAGTTCATCAATAAGCATCATAAACTTAACCACAACATTTATAAACTTTCTGAAATTACTTTTTAAACATAAACATCACAATATCATTCTCAAATCACCATAAACCAACACATTATCACATGTCAAATTAATGTAAGGACAAAGCCGAGTTTTCTCAACACGGTCACCTTAACAAGCGTCTTCACCACTTGCTTCTTCAATCACAAAGGAGTCCTTCTCTAAGTCTTCCAAATCAACACCTTAAAACAAAAGAAAAGAGGGATTAAAACTGATTTTCGAATTTATCCCCAAAACAGCCCGGAATTCGAGTTAAACGATTTTCATATTGAAAAAGAGAGATGTGACGGGAATAAGACAAGGAATGCGTAAGAGAAAACCTTACCTCAACTGGAGTTGAAACGCGCTCGGAATAAGGATTTTATTGAAGTTGAGAAAAGTGAAAATGGAGGAATTGAGAGAATCTGATTTCTTATTTTTCTTGAGCTTGGGGAAGAATTAAGTTGGTTGTGAGGTAATGAAGGGGAAGTTTCCTTCACAATTTCTTTTATGTAACTTTTATGAGACGGGTTTTTAGTAAATTGTTCGGGATTTCTTGTAGACGGAAATGGCAAGAGAATAATTACATCTTAAGATTATAAAATCTCAAGACAGAACTTATACGTTATATTTAAAATATAAGTTTAAGAATTTTAAATAAAATATATTAAATTTTCGAAAACTACTTTAAATTATTTAAAATAAGGTTGATGAAAATACGGGATGTTACAACCGAGGTATGAGGAGTGCATAGAGAGGGTGTCGATGTCATGAGCGACGTTGTCACACCCCCATTTATTTAAGAGACTTTAGCAAGACATTCTCAAATAAATAGAACTGTTACCACCTCGAAATACCCGAGGTAGTGAATAACAAAGTAAACAAACCAAAGTACTTTATATAAAAACTGATTAAAATTAAACTTGATAGAACAACAACTACGAGGTCCAAACTTTGATAAAATAAAAGTACAACTGAAGGTATCTAAGTGTGAGCTAACTCTAAGTAGGTCCAAGCCATGTCTCTCTCCATGCCCAAGCTCCTAATCCATCTGTCACTGACCTGTAAAATCTACTCTCCATTTCGGATCATCGTAGGTGTCACACGAATACACAGGGTCAACCGCGAGGTTGAGTAGGTAAACATCAAAGAGACATAAATGAGAACAGATTAGAACACAACTCCGTCTCCATATCACCAGTTATCCACTTCACCTCCACCACTCCACACCTCCATCACACCACACCTCCCATCACATCACATCACATCACACCACTCCACACCTCCCATGGCCATATCACAAGTCCCATATCACAAGACCCATATCACAAGACCCTTATCACAAGACCCATTTCACATCTCCGTTCTCCACAGTGATCAATAATAATAATAGAGTCCACAGTACAATAATAATCAATTATATCAAACTCGTAATAAGCATCACTTACACATTTCATGTGATAACATGAATCATAATATATTTCCCCTACCTCAATTGCGGATTGACAACCGAACAGCTGCTAGAAATGTTCCACCTTGAACAACCGAACTCAGTTCCTATAATTAGTACTGAATATCAATTTCTACCCATACAATCGCATTACAAAAATTACTTGACCCTATTCAATACTCATATCAATTATTATGAACTCCCCATTCATATCAATCATCACTAGTCAATTAACTTACTAAATATAGACTTACTATATATAGACAGTAACAATCATAACTAGTATATATCATGCAACTATAACCCATGGTAAAATAATAACAACACCACTACTCTTAACAAAATAATTGTGAATAATGATAAAACAATATGGAATAATAATAATAATAATAATGTCACATGAAACACAACCATAACATTTGATAAGATATTATTATTGATAATACTAGTAACAATATTAACAACAATATCAATCACAACAATTACTAATAACATGATGAGTAATAATAACAATAATAAGAACTTAAATCTTATTAAGCATGATATACAATTATAACATTTGCCCATAATATACTTAATAATAATAATACTAATATGAATGACATTATTATCCTATAATTGTAAAATCACCTTAATAATAATTGCCCAATAGTAAAGATAATAAACTAAATGAATAAAACAACAACAACAACAACAATAATAATAGTAATAATAATAATAATAATAATAATAAGACAATAATTAACACACTAGACACAACAATAAAAACCTACAAAACATTACACGTAAGGACCTAAACAGCCCAAAACAGTGACCAAACCCTCACGACATCAGCCCCCCCCCCCCCCCCCCCCCTTCGCGGCCTCTTCGACACCCTTCTACGGCATGCACCTCCACCACACGAACATGGTTGAGACCCCTGACCCGCGGTGTAACTACTACCCCTGACCACAACACCATCCATGTCCCAACCAGCCCTCAAAACTAATCCTAAAACACGAACAACAACACCCACCAGCAGCAATTTGGTAACGACACAGACCCTATACCAACCCCCTTCACAAACACCGCACCAAACACCATACACGACCACCACCTTCGCTTGTGGCACCACCAGGCTCACCTCTGAGCCCTGGTGGTTCCAGAGACAAAGGCAGTGGCTGTCGACACCACAGAAACACCAACAGCAACCGCTTTAAACCCAACACCCACGACATATTCTGCTCCCTCTGTTCTGACACGATGCAGACACCTCAAACGCAACCCAATATAAAACCCGTCATGAACCCCACGAACCACCATGAGAACATCTATCCCAACACCCTGACTACCCCCTCCTTGCATCTCCCAACCTCTATCTAAAACACCACAGAAAACCCATTCGAAACAGATTGCAAACCCGACTGCTCATGACTCTGTTCTTATACGTTTTGATTTGAATTCTGACACGGTGATAACTAACCCTAAACGACGGTCAACGGTGATCAACAACGACATCACAAGGGTCCAAAACCTATCTAATAACCTCATAGATAATATTACCCAAAGGATCAGATTATATAACAACATACACGATTAGAAATTCGAAATCAAAAGAGGAAGAAAACTGCTACTGTTTGAACGCGGTGAACGTACCTATTTCCAAGTCGTATCGAGCCACCCTAGACCACCCCTAGGCCACCGTGTAATCCTTGTACTTACTCCTTGATGTGGCGGCAGTGAGAGTATGCGAGAGTGAGAGGCGGGGTAGGGTTAGGGTTAGGTTTTCGAGGGGCTTAAATATGGGGGTAGCAGATACAATTTGTTGTGTTAGTAGCTGAGTGTTATGTCGAGTTGGGCTGTTCAACTCCTAACACGCACCCCGAGGCCCAATTGACACCCTTACACGCATCCCTAAGCCTTCAAGCACGACTAGGGTGTGACTCGATATTAAAACCCGTACCCGACACATCACTATTCTTATACAAAAATACTAGAAACTTATACGATAAATTAACCATCGCTCTAAAACATTCGAATAATTATCACGCGTCAAAGTCAGATAATATGACCTATTAAAATAAAATATGATAAAATACGGAGTATTACAGTCTTCCCCCCTTAAAATGAACTTCGTCCCGAAGTTCACCATCCTGTGGTCAACAACTAAACGCCACCTAACTTCAAATACTAGTAAAAGTACTTCACTTCAATTCACGAGTTGTCACATTCTACCCTACTTAAGAAAACTTTGTCCCCAAAGTTTAACGTACCACCAAATTAAAGAGTACATCACAAAACACAATAACATGCAGAACAGAAGTAATCAGGATTATCAAATGTATTCAACAATCACAACATACCAAATAACCATGTCATAACAACAAGTCATACCCTAAGATCATTAAGATTTTACAATCCTACCCTCCTTAAAACATGGTTACGTCCCCGTAACCTCAGTATAACGTTTCTAGCCTCTTACACCGTCTTACTCATTACTCTATCTCATAAGACCGCAAATCAATATATCCATCTCAATATTTATTTCAAACTCAGAATAGAACTCGACAACCAAGGTCATACTGGACCGTAGACACAACGTGGCACAACGGTCTAATAACTCATAACTTAAACCAGCAACCCATTCTCATCCCAATCTCGATATCAATATCGTCAAATATTCCATTTAAGAAACTGCTATACCAAACCGACCTTATCAACTCAATCTCATTCGTACTTACTTTCAAAGTTCATTGACATACTTGTATACATACTCATCATTCCACTATTCATAAAACACGAACGTGTACGCCATAAAACAAGAACTCGTACATAGCTCAGACTAATCAATTACTAAAAGTTTTTCCCATCTCACAACCAAAAGAATTATCACATCAATAGAAAATTTTAACTATCAGAATATAAGGACAAGTACTAATATTCAACTCAATCAGTACTCAAAAGAGGCTCATATCAACTATCATATAACATATAACTTCGAACAATAATAAAGTATTAGGGTCGGTAGGATCGTGTTACGCAGTAAAACAGATGCGGAATAGATAACACTTACACACCCATGAAATTTTAGTGCAAGCTAGTATTTACAACTACATAAATAATCAAGGAAGCTCATAGTTCATAATTGACAATTTAAAACGTTTCATGTTCATAACCATATTTTGAAGCAAACCATATTTAGGAAAAGACATAGCGCAAAATTAATTAACGTAATTTAAACATGGAACAGGGACATGCCTCATAAGATATTCATAACTTATTGACTTTGCAAGATCGTTGACATTCCCAGATATCAATTAGTTAGTATATTTCACTTAGGTACATCCCCCGTCCACTCATATTACATCATTTATCATGGAGCTATTATTATATGTGGTTTGCACAATAAGAGATCTATACGATGCGCAGCAATTAAACATTCAAGTTGGTTTTCCATCGACACATAGTTACAGAATTGTCATATTGTAAACAATCACTATAATTTATCAAACATCAAGCTTCCTTTGAAAATATTAAAAAAAAAAAAAAAAATTTGAAACAATTAAGAGGTAGTTTGTGATAATTATAAACTCAACCAAGGACAATTTTTACCAACTACAGCTCGGATTTAAGACTACACGGAGGCATTCTAATTCTTCTTTTCTAACATTATTCTTTTAGTTCATGGACTATGAAAGTTTTAGCGATAACAGTAAACGAATTCATCAGACTAGTACTTCCATAAATCACATGTCAACCAGTTAGCATCTCAACCCATCGTGACCAGATTCTAAATATAACAATATGCAATTCACTGTATGGTGTAGAATTACACTTGAAAAGTTATGAAGATCATAATCACAGGGAACTAGACAGAGATAACCATTAATATACGAAAGAACATCCACCAGACTCACTTTGTTCTAATCATTACCATTACGCATAACCATTAGGTTGCTATGTCATACCAGTAAGCTTACCAGTTAAATTCCTTCTGCCACTTGGCGGGACTCTTCTCGGATAAACATGCCTATGACATCACATACGAGCAGCACATCTTTAAAATTTAGACATATAATTGAAATGATTTTACATTAAATTTGACGAGATAAACAAGGTTACGCCCCCATATAGTTGGGTTCATACTCATACCTTATGCCCGCTATTCATGTTACTAAAGCCATATCAGGATATCACGTGATCACATCTCATAATTCACATTTGATTAAGATTTTATACGAAACTTACATACCTCACAACTTCACTAATAAAACGTTATGCAGCAACTTACAAAAATCATAATTAAATAACAGCTTAGCCAACGTGCGAGCAACATAATCTTTTAGTGAATGTAAGGAATTAGTTAAACAGAGGAAAAAAAAAATATCGAATTCATACATCAAGGAAATTATTTAACACAATGTTTACAACTCGAACGATATGGACAATAACTTTATAGCATTTCAACAAAATTCTAGGCATCTTGCAGAATTCACAATTGAATAACAACTCGTTGAGATATCATATGGCGTAACATTTTGAAAACGTGAACGAACATTCTGAACAGTGGAGTTGAAACTTTGCACAAGCAATAACCAAGTTTTAAATGATTTTTGTTACAAAAGATAGGTCAAAACGGAACTATGCAGTAACAGTCTGACTACTGTCAAATAAAAGGTTTATTTCTCCCAAAGACATAACTCATGTCAAGATAAAACATTAGCATTGTAAACCCACTCAGAAGGTTATCATACATAAATTTCATACTTAAACATGGAACACATCTAAAATGACATCCCGTACCAACAAGGTAACATTCAGGAAACTTATTAAAACAATTTGGTTCGTTTATAACTTTACATTGCTTCCTCGAAGATCAATCGTTCTTCTTCCGAAACACGTTGACATAAAATTTTGGAGTATAGACATCACTGGTACCATATTAACATTTATATCTCATTTCAACAACAATTATCATCTAGAACACGGTGACAATTTCGAAACTGAATGTAGGCTCCACTAAATAACTCGATAGTTGTACATGGGTATATAAATAGGTTAGTTTCTACCATCATGCAATCGCAACATATTCAAGTATGGAAATATAACTAGGAGTTACTACGATGTTCCGCATATCACTAGACATGGATTACTATACATATAACCATAAGGTCAACTGAATTCCTCATTCATACTAGGAGTTAAACATCAAAATCATATAATACGATAGTCAGTTAATACCAGGAAATCGTATGAATATTTCGAAATACCAAACTCAATTGATCACATCACTTTTAAATATCGCCCAACAGTTACTTATCCATATACATGAAATTTATACTCAACCATCCAGCTCGATTCACATACTAATATCAATCATAATCTCCAATAACATTATTAGATAGCCACAGTTCACATATTTCTTACCTCATTCTTCTCCTGTAAGAGTATTAGTACAAAATATCTAGGTCACTATACCGTCTACCCCACTCTTCATTTACTCTCATTGGGTTTCCGAGATAGAGCAGAAAGGGCCCAGGTTTGGTGTGAGGGGGCCCCTAACTCATACCGTTCCTTTTTGGGGCTCCTATCAGTTTCATCTCGAGGTTCATTTTATTTGACTCGTCCTACGTTCATTATTATTCATTTAGTTTAGGCCTGAGGATCGTTCTCTCTGATACCACTTTGTAACACCCCCATTTATTTAAGAGCCTTTAGCAAGACATTCTCAAATAAATAGAACTGTTACCACCTCGAAATACCCGAGGTAGTGAATAACAAAGTAAACAAACCAAAGTACTTTATATAAAAACTGATTAAAATTAAACTTAATAGAACAACAACTACGAGGTCCAAACTTTGATAAAATAAAAGTACAACTGAAGGTATCTAAGTGTGAGCTAACTCTAAGTAGGTCCAAGCCATGTCTCTCTCCATGCCCAAGCTCCTAATCCATCTGTCACTGACCTGTAAAATCTACTCCCCATTCCGGATCATCGTAGGTGTCACACGAATACACAGGGTCAACCGTGAGGTTGAGTAGGTAAAACATCAAAGAGACATAAATGAGAACAGATTAGAACACAACTCCGTCTCCATATCACCAGTTATCCACTTCACCTCCACCACTCCACACCTCCATCACACCACACCTCACATCACATCACATCACATCACACCACTCCACACCTCCCATGGCCATATCACAAGTCCCATATCACAAGACCCATATCACAAGACCCTTATCACAAGACCCATTTCACATCTCCGTTCTCCACAGTGATCAATAATAATAATAGAGTCCACAGTACAATAATAATCAATTATATTAAACTCGTAATAAGCATCACTTACACATTTCATGTCATAACATGAATCATAATATATTTCCCCTACCTCAATTGCGGATTGACAACCGAACAGCTGCTAGAAATGTTCCACCTTGAACAACCGAACCCAGTTCCTATAATTAGTACTGGATATCAATTTCTACCCATATAATCGCATTACAAAAATTACTTGACCCTATTCAATACTCATATCAATTATTATGAACTCCCCATTCATATCAATCATCACTAGTCAATTAACTTACTAATTATAGACTTACTATATATAGACAGTAACAATCATAACTAGTATATATCATGCAACTATAACCCATGGTAAAATAATAACAACACCACTACTCTTAACAAAATAATTGTGAATAATGATAAAACAATATGGAATAATAATAATAATAATAATAATAATGTCACATGAAACACAACCATAACATTTGATAAGATATTATTATTGATAATAGTAGTAACAATATTAACAACAATATCAATAACAACAATTACTAATAACATGATGAGTAATAATAACAATAATAAGAACTTAAATCTTATTAAGCATGATATACAATTATAACATTTGCCCATAATATACTTAATAATAATAATACTAATATGAATGGCATTATTATCCTATAATTGTAAAATCAATTTAATAATAATTGCCCAATAGTAAAGATAATAAACTAAATGAATAAAACAACAACAACAACAATAATAATAATAGTAATAATAATAACAATAATAATAATAATAATAATAATAATAATAATAATAAGACAATAATTAACACACTAGACACAACAATAAAATACAACAAAACATTACACGTAAGGACCTAAACAGCCCAAAACAGTGACCAAACCCTCACGACATCAGCCCCCCCCCCCCCCTTCGCGGCCTCTTCGACACCCTTCTACGGCATGCACCTCCACCACACGAACATGGTTGAGACCCCTGACCCGCGGTGTAACTACTACCCCTGACCACAACACCATCCATGTCCCAACCAGCCCTCAAAACTAATCCTAAAACACGAACAGCAACACCCACCAGCAACAATTTGGTAACGACACAGACCCTATACCAACCCTTATCACAAACACCGCACCAAACACCATACAAGACCACCATCTTCGCTTGTGGCACCACCAGGCTCACCTCTGAGCCTTGGTGGTTCCAGAGACAAAGGCAGTGGCTGTCGACACCACAGAAACACCAACAGCAACCGCTTTAAACCCAACACTCACGACATATTCTGCTCCCTCTGTTCTGACACGATGCAGACACCTCAAACGCAACCCAATATAAAACCCGTCATGAACCCCACGAACCACCATGAGAACATGTATCCCAACACCCTGACTACCCCCTCCTTGCATCTCCCAACCTCTATCTAAAACACCACAGAAAACCCATTCGAAACAGATTGCAAACCCGACTGCTCATGACTCTGTTCTTATACGTTTTGATTTGAATTCTGACACGGTGATAACTAACCCTAAACGACGGTCAACGGTGATCAACAACGACATCACAAGGGTCCAAAACCTATCTACTAACCTCATAGATAATATTACCCAAAGGATCAGATTATATAACAACATACACGATTAGAAATTCGAAATCAAAAGAGGAAGAAAACTGCTACTGTTTGAACGCTGGTGAACGTACCTATTTCCAAGTCGTATCGAGCCACCCTAGACCACCCCTAGGCCACCGTGTAATCCTTGTACTTACTCCTTGATGTGGCGGCAGTGAGAGTATGCGAGAGTGAGAGGCGGGGTAGGGTTAGGGTTAGGTTTTCGAGGGGCTTAAATATGGGGGTAGCAGATACAATTTGTTGTGTTAGTAGCTGAGTGTTATGTCGAGTTGGGCTGTTCAACTCCTAACACGCACCCCGAGGCCCAATTGACACCCTTGCACGCATCCCTAAGCCTTCAAGCACGACTAGGGTGTGACTCGATATTAAAACCCGTACCCGACACATCACTATTCTTATACAAAAATACTAGAAACTTATACGATAAATTAACCATCGCTCTAAAACATTCGAATAATTATCACGCGTCAAAGTCAGATAATATGGCCTATTAAAATAAAATATGATAAAATACGGAGTATTACAGACGTGATGTGAGGCCCCATTTTCAAGCAAATAATTAGGGTTAGGGCTAGGGTTTTTCGTGGTTACAGTGTGCGCATGAGACGAATTTTGGTGGTGGCGAGTCGGTGGTGCGGGGAAAGCGATGTTCGGAAACAGTTTGCTAAAGAAAGGGCAATTGGCTATGACATACCACTACAAGAAATACTGTATAAGGCGACTGCCAGTGTAATCGCTAATTTGGCGACAAAAAAAAAACCGGGCGACCGAAATCGGTCAACAAATTAGCGACCAAAAATCCTACCCACAAAATATGCACAAAAAATCCGCGGGAATCCAGTTGCGACCCATACTCTCTTATTAGCGACTGAGTTCCGTCGCCAAATTAGCGACGGAGATCCGTCGCCAAATTAGCGACTAATTCCAGTCGCTAATGTTGGCAACTCATTTCAGTCGCCAATTTGGCGACTGATTTCAGTCGCTAACTCTCTGATAAGTATTTCATTTCCGTTTTCAACCCGTCATTTCCCCTTCAACCCAAAGTTTAAAAAACGCACCAACCCTCATCACCCTCCAAACCGCCGTGCACCTACCGGATCACCGCAATGACACCGGACCACCCACCACCGCCGTTCACCTACCTAATATTCCATTTTCAGATTTGTGACGATTGAATAACTTAATTTTTGTATTGAATACTTTAATAGTTTTATTCTAATTTGTAATTTTAGTTAGAAATTAGATTATTAGGATAATTTTAATAAAATTTGTGATGTTTATTAAGTTTCTATGTGTAAGTTAATTAGCCTTTTCGAAAACTATTTGTGATTAGGATTAGAAATTGGGAAAAATTGGAGGTTTACTAAGATTAGTAGTTTTATTTAGTAATTAGATTACTAAGATGATTTTAATAATATTTTTGATGTTTATTATGTTTTTATGTGTAATTTAATTAGTATTTTCGAAAATTATTTGATGTTAGGGATAGAAATTGACAAAAATTGGGAGTTTGTTAATATTAGTTATTGTTAATGAGTGTTAGTATTGTTAGAAATTGGGAAAAAATTGTTAATATTATAATTGAAATTAGTACATTGTTGGATTTTGTAAGTTACTGTCAATATTTTACGTGGAATAATGACTATTAACCTAGTACCCGTTCAAGAATTACTCGCTAGGAGTAATTCCTGAATAGTCTCCATTTTGAGACTGTCTTTGTATATTTCAAGTCACCTAGGTAGTAAAAACATATTTGTGAATTTATTAATGGGAAAGAGTTTAGTGACTTATCATTTAATGTTCTTCGAATACATATGTGAAATACAAATTTATTTCACATTGAGTATTTGAAGAACGGAGAAGAATTGCTGCCAAATTTTTTTCCTCACTAATAAATCACAAATGTGTGTTTACGACTGACTTGAAATATTCATTGATGGTTTTAGGTTAGAGTGATAAGGACCCAATTGAAATCTTGAAGTATATATATTAACTTGAATTCTTGAACTTATTTGTTGAAATATTATTGAAAATGTTGTGTGTTTATTAACTATATACTAGTGACTTGATCGAACTTAATTATTTGTTGTAATATTATTGAAAATCCTTAGTTTGGTTGATGGTTTATTATATATTATATAGATTAAAATGAAGAGATCTGAACGTAGCTAGATGTACGAAGAAAGAGTAGATAAGAAGAAACGTCTCATAGCCAGATTTGTCAAGGGAGTTCGTGGGTTTATAGAATTTGCTAGATGTTAAGAATCATATGATTTCGAACAACGCAAACTTAGGTGTCCTTGAAAACTTAAAATATTTACTTGAGATTGAAGTAGAAGAACATCTTATTACAAATGAGTTTTTTCCAAACTACTACAACTGGATATCACATGGGGAAAAATACTCTTCTAATCCCGAACACCCTCAGATCCAATCAAATGAGAACCCATATAGAGATATGATACTTGATGCTTTTGAGTCAAGTGCTTTCATTAATACTATTTTAGCAAGGATTTACCTGAACAGATCAAGCTAAATGATATATGAAATGCAGGGTATCTAGCGCAAATACAATTATCAGTAATAAAAACGAAAAAGATTTGAAGGAAGAATATAGTGATATTATCTCTGTATAGAATGTTGATAAATGACAATAGTTGCTTGAATGGGTTTGGAATGTTACAAAATACAAAGATAGATTACATACTTATTCTTTTTTTTTGGTAAAATGTAAAAAAATATAAACACATACTTATTCTATATGAATGATTTTACTTATAACAATCTCAAACAAATATAGCCAGATTAAAATATACTCCAATCATTTTATTCAACTTTCCTGGAACAATGACCCCAAAAAAGCGTTGCCCTGTCCCGAAAGCTATCAAATCTGTTGAGGGATCTCCTGCTCAGGAAACTGAGCACGAGGTTGCCATCATTGCTACTTCTACCGAGTTTATCACCTACAAATATCAAGATTCCGCTTTCACTGCCATCGTATCCCTGAATTTTTCATTTAGGGATGCAAATCTATTAAGGACGGATTACGATCAAGTTTTGATGGAAAGAAAGATAATCTCTGATTCTGCTGAGGTTTGGATACCCAAGAGTTGCCCAGTCAGGGCCAACTGGACTTCCCCCGATTGGTTTTGTATCTGTGAGTGGGCATTTAAATTCAGCTACCGCTTACCTTTTACCCCTCTCATGGCCGAGGCTATGCGGTCAATGGAGGTAGACCCCTTCCAGGTCATGCCCATAATCTAGAAATTAATTCATTCTGTTGAGATCCTGTGTAGCAAGTACAAGCTTACCCTGACTATGAACGATATCAGGGTTATTTACCAGCTCAGAAATCATTCCGACGGTCGCTTCAATCTCCGGATTAGAAGCAAGATGGCTCCCCTGATCACTAATCTTGATTCAAAGGATGACAAGTATTGGTCAAAACTTACATGTTTGTGCGCACTGAGACTCTTGGTCCAGGTATGGACTATCTCAGACATCCAGTCATGCTTAGTGGTAAGATTTGTCTTTGTAACTCCTATTTAGATTCAAATATAGTAAGAATGAATTTTGACATACCTTTACTTTCTTCGTATTTAGTTGTTGATTAGATAGTGGACCCTGATGAGGGGTTCGCTGACAAGATAACTGCTTTCTTGGCTATTCCGAAGGCTGAGCGTACTTGGCCTGCCAGCCTGTGCAGGGAACACCTACCACGGTAAATGAGGCCCGTCCTGGGAGGGCTGAAGGCTGAAAAGGGCAAGGCTTCCTCCATTTCTTTATCTGGTGAGTTTCGTATTATAATCCCTGTGCTTACCTGGGCATTTATTGGTCCAGTATACCTGTCATCCGCCAGGCTGGCTGGTTTCTCTGCTGCTTCTTTGAAGGCTGGCTTGACCAAAATTTATGAATCGTCAAAGAGCAAGGGAACCGGGGAGAGTGACAGCGAGAAGACGCTTGATGTGCTGGTCTCTCCTGGAGTGGCTCCTGAGATGCTCACTGTGCACTCGTCCAAGAAAAGGAAGAGGGTCACCATAGGGGAGGCTGATGAGGAAGAGGAGGAGGAAGAGGGTCCTTCTGGGCGATTGTAACTCGCCAGTTTAAGGAGGTCCCTGGCCAGGTTGGCGATCTGGGCGCTGCCAAAGCCGTTCTAAGTGAATTTGCCCAGAAGGTTGACTAGGGGTTGTTTGTAGGGGATAATTTTGAGTCCTCAGCCAAGCTGGTGGCTTTATCAAATACCCTGATGGTTAGTTTGTCCGCTGCTGCGGTTCAGGCTAAGCAGGTTTGTTTTTAATACTTTTTGTTTTTTTGTTGTATGTGTGTTCATAGTTTTGGTAGATGACCGGTATGTTGGCTTCTGCAGTGCTTGGATGCCTCTTTGATTTGCGAATCTCAGCTGATGGACTTCCGGGCAAGGGTTGAGGTCCTGTAGGATCAGGTCAACCGTCTCCAGGCCAGGGAAACTCAGCTAGAGTCACAATTAGCTTCTGCTCGGGAAGCGGCCAGGGCCAACTAGGTTTGTGAAATAGCGGCCAAGAGTGTTGAGCAGGCTGTTAGGGTTGAACTAGCTGAGGAGAAGCAGACCATGTAGGAGCTTCTGAATAAAAATGAAGAGTTGGGTGCTGAAAAGGAGATGCTGGAAGTTAGGCTGGGGGATTCTGCCTAATACTTCTTCGGCAAGGGACGGGTGGATGCAATGCGGGATCTTGAGGCTACTAGGGCGAAGTGGGACCCCGACCAGGATGAGAAGGCCCTTGATGAGCGCTTTCCTGATCTGGCTAACTTGGCTGCTGATGAGGGGGAGGAGGAGGAGGTTGACTCTCCTGCGTCCAAGGAGAATTCGAGGGATGCAGCTGTGGCCGAGAAAGGCTTTGGATCAGATCCTACTTCGAAAGCAACTTAGCTTTTTGTTGTTTTGTGGTTATTTTGGCCCATCTAGAGGGCATGTTCCCTGGAAGAAACAATTTAATTTGGTATTGTTTTTTTAGTTTGTAGATGCTCCCAACCAGGGGGGAAGTCCCTAGTTAGGAATTTGAGTTGGTCATTGTTGTTTGGCCAACTGTTTTAAATATATATATTTTGGGTTATTTTTCAGATGTGTGTTTTCTTTTATGTTCGTATCTGGGTCAGGCCAGGTTTTTGTGCTGGGTCTGGCCAGGCTTTGTGCTGGATCTGGCCAGATTTCGTAGTGGGTAGGTTTTTTGGACTTTCTTGCCTGTCTGGAGGGTTTACCACCCATTATAAGTAGGTTTAGGAGATCTTCCTTTTTTACTGAGCTCAGGTTTTGTAAGGCCTTGATTTTTTTTTTTTGCAACTGATAGTTGAGTTTTTTGCTCATATATTCTGAGGTATATGTGGGTGGAGTGACCCTCAATCTTAAAAAATTGTTTAAGTATCAATGCAGGGTATGTGAATGCATAGAGTAAACAAATATTTAGATTCAAAATAAACAATATACTGTACAGTCATATCACAACGAAGGATATTGCTAATATAGCATGTAGAAAACAGATAAGGCAAATGGAAAAAACATATAGGAATCTTTTTACTCATGTAAATATCATGTTTCATACAGCTTGCAATAATCAAGTCAGAGAGAAATAAGTTTTAGAGCTATGTTTGTACCTGACTAGAGAACACGGGTTACATATGAAATAATTTTAAATGTGTGATGTTCCATGCTCTAGGGACCATTTCTCCATCCAGGGTTTGCAGCCTATAGGCACCCTGACCAGCAATTGAGTCAATCAGGTAGGGGACTTCCCAGGCCGGTGCTAACTTGCCTGCCTTTTCTTCTCTGGTGTTTGGGAACACTTTCCTGAGCACCAAGTCTTCTACCCTGAATACCCTGACTTTGACAATTTTGTTGTAACTTTTTGCTACTGTTTGCTGATAGGCAGCCATTCTAATGCTGGTTGCTTCTCTTAGTTCCTCTGCCAGGTATAGGTTGTCCTCCATGTTGGAGTAAATGTCCTCCACAGTGTGTGATTATTTGAATAAATCTTTTACAGGATCACACAAGGATACTTAGTATATTAATCATTTCGTTAACGTTTATCGGTAACGATTGGATCACTAGTAGTTTGACGTTACTCTCATATGGTGGCGATACGCAGCTGATCCCTAAAGGTCACACCTATAGGATAGTACTGAGAAATGTGATTATATATTGATATAATTACGTAAATGCTAAACTTAGCTAAATGTTAAGTAGATGATAAACATTTAATAATAATAAGGAGAAATGAATTAAATGTTAATTCTAATAAATATATATAAATATTATATTTATTAATTATATTTTAATATATGATATTTTAGAATAATATAATTGGGTTAATTAGTTATAAGATAATTAAGTAATGTTCTCCGGGAATTATAATTGTACACTGAAAATTATTAAAATATGTAAGATATTTTAAGGAAATTCGGAATAAGGAAACTGACTTAGAATATTATAATATAAGGAGGTTTCCTAATAGAAGTACAATACCAACACAAACCAAAACCCTATAAGTAGGGATTCTGCCGTGTGTTACAAGGGACGAAAAAAAGAAGTTGTTTTCTCTCTTTTTCTCTTTGATCAGTTTATCATCTTAAAATCCCAAAACAAATCATCTAAAATAATTAATAGTAATTTAGGAGGAGCTTTGAAGTGATCTTTCTCAGTCATCTTGGGTGCAATCTAAGGAGAACTTCTACCTTGAAGTTTGGGTTTATACTATGTTGTTTTTAGACCGATCTCATATAGGACTAAAGGTTATTTCTATATTCTTGACTGTTTAATTCTTGCAATTAAGGTTTTATTGAATCGTTTTTAATATAATCATTGGCAGTATTAATATGATTAATACTTTTATAAGTAATTTAAGAAATTATTTCCTACAAGTGGTATCAGAGCCATTATTCAAAATCGTTTTGATAATTAATTGAGAGTTAAATCCCACGGCCCAAGTTTTTTGGTCTCGGCTGAAATTTTTTCCGTGATTGTCACGGCTGATGGTTCACGACGTTTTTTTTTGTTTCGTTTTTTTATTTTTTTTATTTCGTTATTTTAATTGTTAAAATAATTATCATATGATGATGCTCATAACAATGATATAGATCAATGTTTATTAAAAGTTTAATCAACATAATTTTAGAATTAAATTGATTTTTTTTAAATTGTTAAGATGAATGAATATTGGTCATGTGAATTAAAAGTTAACCTTAATGACAATATTTGGAAATTTTTAAGATCTAATATGATTAGAACTATAACACATAAATTTTGAGATGAGTTTTATGCTACTATGAGTACTTTTAAGAAAGTTCACAAATTAGTAAAGTTTCCAAAATCTATTTCTACCTTGATTATACTATTTAAGGAAATAGTATAATATCTTATGAAGATGTCGATTTACATGATATTTTTTGATAATATGTGTAATTGCCTAATTTAATAAATAAATAAAAAAAACGTGTACTTTTGGACCGTGAGTTTTATTTTTCGGCCCTTTTCTTATTTTTGTGATTTGTTGCTTTTGTTATTATTAATATTATATGATGATATTTGTATTAACTAAATTATAAATAATGATTTATAATTAGAACAAATATATAAAGATAACAAAATAAAAGGGATATTAAAACCGTAAAATTGGATTTTAGGGTTAATTTATTTGTTTTCGTTTTTATTTATAGTATGAGATAATATATATATTAATTAAATTATAAAAGATGTTTTGTAATGGTAACAACTTTTTCCGAAAGAAAAGGAAAGAAAACGTGTGATTGTCGTGGAAAGTAAGGAAATAAACGAAAATTACTTGATAATTTTTTGGTTATTTAATCATTTATTTATTTTAAAAGCTTTATTATATCTAATAGATGATACTTACTAGATTCTAAAGTTGTTTAGAATTTACTTGGATTATGGTTTACATGTGTGACATGTAATTTTAAGGTTAATGGTGGTTTGGATAATATTGCATTATGAATGTTTTATTATATTGTTAATGATATTGTTTTTCAATGAAGGTTGAATTTATCATTTTTACAATTGTTGTCAAGTTCAAATATGTAATCTAGTGTGGCTTTAGTTTTTGGGTTACTTTTCGGTAATGGTGGAAAGTAATCAAGTGATGTAACTTATGAGATCTCGCATCTCCGCTTTGTATTTTATTTAATCTTTATTTTAGATCAAATGTAAATAGGATTTGCATTGTAATAGCTTAGAATAAAGAAGAAGAAGAAGAAGAAGAAGAAGAAGAAGGGGAGTTTGTTGCGTTCGAGTCTCTATTTCCAGCTTACATCACGAGATGAAGAACGGTGATCCATGAAGCTACTAGGGTCCATGTGATTGGATTCCAAGTTGTATTTATTGTTTTTCATAGGATAGGCCACACTAGGATTTTATGTTTTATGTTCTTTTCTTCATTGCTTGAATGTTGCATGTCATTATATTCCGCCTAAAGCAAACCACCTATATGCATGTAAAATGACTCATGTAGATTATTTTGCATTTTGACATATGATGTTTTATTTATTTATGTCATCGCTTATTCCTACTCATCTCAAACTAGTTCACTTAAATGAGTTTAAAATAGTGATGGGATCTCACTCTACATAAAATTGAGAAATTAGCCTTTTCTAGATCAAACAACTATGAATCCCTTGTTCGTCGGTGGGCATATATCCATATGGACCCCTTCTACCTCGGGTAAGTAGTGTGTTGTGACCTAGTTGAACTCAATGTAGGAAATAATTTCTTAAATTACTCATAAAAGTATTAACTTAATTAATAATGACAAGGATTATATCAAAAAACGAATTGATATTAAAACAATAGAACTGTAATAATAGGACAAGGATCATAGAAATAACTTTTGGTCCTATGTGAGATCGGCCTAAGAACAACCTAGTATAAACCCAAACTTCAAGGTAGAAGTTCTCCTTAGATTTCACCCAAGACGACTGAGAAAGATTCCCTCAAAGCTTCTCCTAAATTACTATTAATTATTTTAGAGGATTTATTTTGGGATTAAGATGATAAACTAATCAAGGAGAATAAGAGAGGAAAAACATTTTCTTCTTCTGTCCCCAACCTCACGGCTGAAACCCTTTATATATAGGGTTTTGCTTTGTGTTGGTATTGTACTTCAATTAGGAAACCTCATTATAATATAATATTTTGAGTCAGTTTCCTTATTCCGAACTTCCTTAAAATATCATATATATTTTAATACTTTTCGGTGTACAAATTTAATTCCCGGAGAATATTAATTAATTATCTTATAATTAATTAATCCCAATTATATTATTCTATCATATATTAAAATATAATTAATAAATATAACTTTTATATATATTTATTAGAATTAACATTTAATTCATTTCTCCTAGTTATTATTTAATCATATTAAATGTTTATCATCTACTTAACTACATTTAGCTAAGTTTAGGATTTATGTAATTATATTAATATATAATCACATTTCTCAGTACTATCCTATAGGTGTGACCTTTAGAGATCAGCTGATTATCGCCATCATATGACAGTAACGTCAAACTTCTAGTGAGTCAATCGTTACTGATAAACGTTAATCAACTGGTTAATATACTAAGTATCCCTGCGTGATCTTGTAAAAGATTTACTCAAATAATCACACACTCTGGAGGACATTTACTCCAACAATATCCCACTTGTCCTACAAGTGTGTGTGCGATTCCGATTCTTATATCCATGCATTATTCTCCCACTCAATGGAAAACAAATTGCAAAGTCTTACCTTACAAGGTCGTATCTCCCAAGTAATCATATCAGGAGTGGTTTCCTCGAATAGAGAGAGCAACATAACTGATACGAATCATATTCGAGCATGGCCATGCGTTTAAGTTACTACTCCTCGAGTGGCCCTGAGAAATATATATAAAACCTGATAAAGGCTGGATATTTTCTTTGACTTATGACCTGCCGATGGAAGCACAGCATGATATGACCCAGTAAAAGTCCGATTGGTCTCTTTTTACGGTGCGACCTAGGACAGAAACCAAAGCCACCCAAAAACTGTCTATATCGCATGAAATAAACAATGGTTAAAAGAACCGACTTTAGGAATCACGATAGACGTCCCATCCACGACCAGACACCTAATGTATCTTAACATTTAGGACTCTATGTTGTGGTCACTATGTTCTATGCGATATCATATACCCATATTTGTTATTGATCAGTTAGACGCTTGACTTATGGAATATTGAACCTTCCATCCTTCAACTAACAAAATAATCACCTGAGTTATCAGCTCATATTGGTGTTTACGGACAAAAACAGACATATAAAGTAAAACAGTTCACTGTGTGGTGTTCAAAAATTGTCGACAATCCACATGCAATACAATATAAAGAAATTCAATGATTTTATTTAGTAATAATTTGAAATGATCAAACATTAATCAAATAATGTTTATTACAATTCTGGAAAACGTTTTATCCCCATGGATGAGATGTGCCCTTCATGTTTATTATGCGGTAGTGCCTTAGTCAGCGGATCAACAATGTTGTTATCCGTTCCAATCTTGCACAATGCTATCTCCTTTTGCTCCATGTAATCTCTTGTCAGATGAGCTTTTCTGAGTACATGTCTAGATTTGTTTCTAGACTTAGGCTCCTTAGCCTGGAAGATTGCACCACTGTTATCACAATAAAGGGTGATTGGATCTTTCACACCAGGTACTACATTTAGTCCTTGTAAGAAATAACGCATCCAAATAGCTTCCTTTGCAGCTTCGGAAGCTGCCAAGTACTCAGACTCTGTTGTAGAATCTGCTGTAACGCTCTGTTTGGAACTCTTCCAACTGACTGCTCCACCATTAAGAGTAAAGACAAAACCCGAATGAGATTTAGAATCATCACGATCAGTTTGGAAATTAGCATCTGTGTAACCCTTAGCACTTAGCTCCATGTCTCCACCATATACTAGTGCCCAATCCTTAGTCCTTCGTAAGTACTTAAGGATGATGTTCTTGACGACTATCCAGTGACTTTCACCTGGATTATTTTGGTAACGGCTGACCATACTCAATGCATATGCCACGTCAGCACGTGTGCACATCATGGCATACATGATCGACCCTACTGCCGAAGCATAAGGTATCCGACTCATGCGTTCAGTTTCTTCCGTTGTTGTAGGTGATTGTTTCTTACTCAGGTGCACCCCATGAACAACAGGAAGGTAACCTCTCTTGGAGTTTGTCATATTGAATCTATCAAGAATATTATCTATATAATCTTCTTGACTCAATGCTAACATCCTTTTCGATCTATCTCTATAGATGCGGATGCCTATAATCTTCTGTGCCTCACCCAAATCTTTCATTTTAAAATGGTTCTTTAACCATGTCTTAACCGACGAAAGCATGGGAATGTCGTTTCCAATTAGTAGTATATCATCTACATACAATACTAGGAATACGATTTTACTCCCACTTGACTTGATATACAGACATGGTTGTTCGACACTTCGAATGAATCGGTTCTGCTTTATCACGTCATCAAAACGATGATTCCAACTCCGTGATGCTTGCTTAAATCCATAGATGGAACGCTTGAGCTTGCACACTTTCTTAGGATGTTTAGGATCGATGAAACCCTCAAGCTGTATCATATACAGTTCTTCTTCCAAAAACACGTTTAGGAAGGCGATTTTCACATCCATTTGCCAGATCTCATAATCATGAAATGCGGCTATCGCTAAGATAATCCGAATAGATCTAAGCATTACGACTGGAGCAAATATCTCATCATAGTGCAACCCGTGTACTTGAGTGAAACCTTTTGCCACCAATCCTGCTTTATAAACATCTGGTTGTCCATCTAGTGCACGCTTTATCTTATAAAGCCATTTGCACTGTAGGGGTTTTACCTATTCAGGCAAATCAACCAAATCCCATACTTAATTCTCTTGCAGGGAATCTATTTCGGACTGCATGGCTTCGAGCCATAGCTTAGAGTCGGAACATGTCATGGATCCTTTGTAGGTAGCTGGTTCGTTACTCTCAAGGAGTAATAGGTTTTTTGCACCACCTTCCTCAACCATACCAATGTATCGGTCTGGGGGTGAGAAACTCGAACCGTCCTCCTAGGTTCCTCTGGAATGGATACCATAGCAGATTTGAAAGGAACACTTTCTTCCATCACACTGTTGGTTTCTGGTTCTTGAACCTCTGACAAATCAAAAGTTCTACTACTCTGTTTGTTCGAGAGAAACTCTTTCTCTAAAACCTTCGCACTAGCCGCAACAAACACTCTTTGTTCGGTAGGTGAGTAAAAGTAGTGACCAAAAATTCCTTTGGGATAACCTACAATGTAAGTCTTGACCGATCGTGGGCCTAGCTTGTCTTCGTGTCTCCACTTGACATAAGCTTCACAGCCCCAAACCCGAATAAATGACAAGTAAGGAACTTTTCCTTTCCACATCTCATATGGAGTCTTGTCTGCTGCTTTGGTGGGACTTCGGTTAAGTATTAGAGCAGCTGATTGAAGAGCAAATCTCCATAATGAATCAGGCACAACCGTGTGACTCATCATGGATCGAACCATATCTAATAAATTTCGATTTCTCCATTCGGATACACCATTTAATTGTGGTATTCCAGGTGGAGTCAACTGCGATACAATACCACAGTCTTTCAGGTGTTGATCAAACTCAGTCGAAAGATACTCGCCACCACGATCAGATCGAAGTGCCTTTATCTTTCTATCCAATTGGTTCTCAACCTTATTTTGGAATTCCTTGAACTTGTCAAAGGATTCACTTTTATGTTTCATTAAATAGACATACCCGTATCTACTTAAATCATCCGTAAAAGTGATGAAATATCTATAGCCGTCTCTTGTTGTGATTGTCATAGGAGCACATACATTTGTATGTATGAGTCCTAGAAGATCACTAGCTCGCATTCCAATACCTTTAAAGGAAATACGAGTCATCTTTCCGATGAGACATGATTCACACTTACCAATTGGTTCGTAATGAAATGGTGGTATGGACTCATTCTTAATGAGTTTCTCTACGCGTTTTTCATTGATGTGTCCCATTCGACAATGCCATAGATACCTCGGTGGTTTGGTCTAAAACATATATTCCGTTTACGGAAACAACTTTTCCATAAATCATATCGTTTAATGATAAAGTACAATAATTGTGCTTAATATTAAAACAAAAACCTTCTGAATCCAAAACAGAAATAGAAATAATGTTTTTCGACAAACTAGGAACAAAATAACAATTATTTAAAAATAACTCGAAACCACTAGGTAGTTAGAGTACATAAGTTCCTATGGAGACAGCTGCAACCTTTGCTCCATTTCCAACACGAAGGTCAACATCCCCTTTCTCAAGTTTGCGGACGTCCCTTAAACCCTGTGGCTGTCACTCGTCCAGCCTTGATATCCTCGAGGTACTTAGGGCAGTTCCTTTTCCAATGCCCAGACTCGTGGCAATGGTGGCACTCTCCTTCTTTCTCTTTGCTCTTAGTTTTGCCCTTTGAGTTACTGGTCTCACCAGGTCCACTCTTGGCCTTCGGCTGCTTTCTTTTGAACTGAGGCTTCTTAACATTTAAGGGAGCCTTTGCCTTTCCCTTTCCCTTCCATTTATCTTGTATGACAAGGACGTCCTTCTTAACACTCCCACTCAAATTGATATCCTTCTCATCTTGCACGAGCTAAGAGTGGATTTCATGAAGACTTTTCTTCATATCATTCATGTTTTAATTCACCCTAAATTGGGTGAACCCATCATGAAGAGAGCGTAAGATTCGGTCTACAATGATTGACTGCTCAATCTTGCAACCGAGGGACTCCAGAACTTCCACATTCTCAATCATCTTGTGGATGTGTGGGCTAGCAGCTTGGCCCTTGGACAGTTTAGCTTCGAAGAAGCGGACTGTTGCGTCATATCTCATGATTCTCGGAGCATGCGAGAATTCATTGGTAAGGGTGGTGAAAATCTTATTTGCACCTTGTGAAATGACGCGGCGCTGCAAATTGCTTTCCATTTCATAAATAAGTACATTCTTAATCGCACCAGCTTCACGAACGAACTCATCATATGCAGTTCATTGGGCTCCAGTCCTTGCAGTTGGTTCAGCCGATATTGGCTCAACCAAATACTTTAATTTACCGTCAGCAATGGCAGCATTCCGTAATGATGCCTCCCAGTCGGTAAAGTTACTCCCATCATTCTTAAGACGAGAGTTCTGATTGTAGGAGACGTGGTCCATAAAAGAGCGTAACCACGAATCCCTGGTGAGGGTGGTGCTAGGGCCCGGAGTTGCATTGAATCAGTCATTTTAAAAGGCAGATATTAAATGATCTACAAATGAGAAAATAAACATGAGAAATCAATGAATTTAAAATATTTTTAAAACAAAGATATACAACATAATATAATCGATCTCACTCAAAGAATTATATAATGTATCCCAAGACCCAAATCCCAATTTGGTGAGTTAACCCTTTAACTGGTTCTACATTAGAACTCTTAGTCGACAAATTTATTAAATTTATCTATTAGTCCACAATGATTTCAATAGCTTGATTGAATCATTGTGTTAAGTTCAACTAGGTCACAACACACTACTTACCCGAGGTAGAAGGGGTCCATATTGAGATAACAACAGGTCCTATATGCCCACCGACGAACAAGGGATTCATAGTTGTTTGATCTAGAAAGGCTAAAGTCTCAATTTTATTGTAAAACCCCTCGTCGCAGCGGAAAAATAAAACATACAACATGCCAAAATTTACGCAGAATTTAAACTTTAACATGCATAAAAACGAGGTGAGTTAAAACCGAAACTGAACAAACTGATATAAACAGAAACATAGATAAGTATAACTATCTAAGTACTAAAAGTAAATATATACAAACAGTATGGGATGGCACATCCCTACAGGCACTCAAAATCTGAAATGTAAACTAAAGTCTAGCTAACGTAATAGGGTAAAGTCAAATCGATGAAGGATCATCGCTCGCCAGCTCCATGCAACCCAATAGCTATCCAACCTATCATGTACCTACATACGTGTAAACATGTACACCACAATCAGTGGGGAGTGACTAGAGTTCTCCTAGCCACCTTTTGTAACGACACGTATCACATAAACATCCAACATACTCCAGCATATATATAACATGTGAAGCATATAAATCTCAATATCTCAATCTCATATCATCATACAAATACTTATGCAGGGCTCTCAACCAACTTTGGAAACTATTTGGAAGGAGAGCCGGTTTCCCTTCCGGTTGCCCGGCCAGGGGGTCTTTCAATCCAAACCATTTACGAAACTAGCCAAAGAGTCATCCAATGCCTTGGATGAACAGTTCTATAAATCAATACATTCTATCCATCACAATCAAATAACAACATTTGACACTGTACCCCAACTCAGGCAAGCAGATGTAAATCAGCGGTGTCTAACACTTACCGCAACTCAGTCAAGCACTAGACACAAATCAGCAAGTATAAAGGTTCAGAGGCGACATCTTAACGCATAACCTAGATACCAAATAATCAGCAAGTATAAAGGTTCAAAGGCGACATATTAACGCATAACCTAGATTCCAAGTTCACATTCACAAGCAAGGACTTAGAGGCCAACTTAAGGCATAGACCAGTGCTAATCAACAAGACACTAGACTCAGAGGCGACATCTCAACGCATGGACTAGCATCCAATAAGTAAAGGACTAAGCGGCCAACATAAGGCATATCCCTTTACTACATCACAAGACACTAGACTCAGAGGCCAGCTTAAGGCATGTTCTAGCATCAACATCTGTACTCCGGGCAAGGTATCAACACCCTAGCTACCCCGTTATACAGCTACTCTGCTCGTCAGACTCAGAGGCCAACCTCAGGCATGTTCCGACGCGATCACATAAAACACGTCTAGGCTCAGAGGCGATATCTCAACGCATACCCCAGACACGACAAGCATACACATATAGGGCTCAGAGGCGATATCTCAAAGCATACCCCCATATATGACAAGTAGTTCACGTATTAAGTTCAGAGGCCAACTTAAGGCATACCTTAATACGCATCAATATAACAGCATACATATCGTACTCTAACCAGGTTCTTAGTCCTATCTTTTTGGACTTCTAGTCAACACTTAATTGATCCCGGGAACTAAGTTGAGGGAGAGCCGGTTACCCGACCGGGGGGGTCTCTATCCTCTCTCCATTGCCGAACCCAATATAGTGTCACCCATCCTCCGGGGACCTCAAACACACATAAGCAAGAGATAACCAAGTTCAACAACAATTATGACCAACCTAAGACTTTCCTTCTACAAGTCTAAGGGTCACTATACATCTAACTAGGTCCACTAGGTCTCATTAACAACCTAGGATAAGATTAACTTAAGAAGAGAAACAACATTCTAAACATTTTTTACTAACTACCCATTATCATTAAGAGGTAACTAACTTTAGCTAAGAAACAACATCCTAAAACGTTGCTTGCTAACTACCCATTAACCATGAGATTAAACATCACAAGCTATGATACCTAAGCATGTTAAACATCTTGAAAAGAAACCTTACAACAAACAATTACAAAAGGATTCACATGAGGCAATTAGCTAATCGCTTGACCAAACTATACTTAGCCTAAACATACATTTAAAACCAAGTAAATATATTCATAAACATTACATAAACATCACTTAAGCAATTGGGAAACAAGTCCCCAAAACAATCACGAAACAATTAAACAAAACAAGTGTTACAGCGATATTGCGCAGCCTGCGCAAGGGGGTTGCGCTGCTGCGCCTCCATTGTGCAGCCCGCGCCTTTATTGCGCAGCCTGCGCCCCTACACGGGCAGGTCGTTTTCTCGCGATTTCCTGCAATTTTCCCAAGGCTTCAAACTTTCGACAAATACAATTACAACATGATTTCAAGCCTCAAATCTATCCTACCAACACATATAAACCCATAACAATCCCAAGTATATCTCAAACACGATTTTTGAACAATTAAAACACGAATTAAGAACAAACTTTGTATTCGTCTTAAGAACTTAAAATCTTAAAAATGAACAATGCTTGCATATGAACATGTAAATCTTCAACCAAATCATGTGAGCATCATATGAAACATATTTCCTAACATAAACCTAAACTTAAACATCATCTACAACTCAAAATCAGAAACTTTAATCAAGAACACAACACAAAGATTGCTATTTTAACCAAAAGGCGGAGTTTCTCATAATCGTCACCTCAAAAGCGTTGAAGCTCCAAAATTTTCTTCAATAACGCAAGTATCAACCTCCGGGTCCTCTAATCGAACTCCTACAACAACAAAAACGGGAATTAGGGGCTTGGGACGAAATTTGGGTAAAACAGCCCATTTTTCGAAGTTGATAAAACTGAAATTGAAAGAGATAGAAAGCTTGCAAATCTCGAGAGGATTCCGAAAATATAAAATTTACCTCGATACGAGTTCGGGAAGGGGTCGAAAAGTTGATTTTAAGCTTGGGAGGAAAAGGAGAAATGGAGGAAATGAGAGTCAGTAGAATGAGTTTGTGAAGATGAAGTGTGTCGACACAAAGGGTATGTGGTGGGGTTTAAGTAGTCCTTTTTCTTATTTTGAGTCGGGTCACTTGTTGTGAACGGGTTTTGAGTCGAGTTTGATTTAAGCCAAGTTATTAACATCTTAAGAACTTAAGGTTTCTTCAGACGAATCTTAACGGAAATCTTTAAAATTAATTTACGATTTATTATTAAAATAATATTATATCCCGAAAAATACTTTAAAAGTACTAAAATATTATTTAAGAAAATACGGGATGTTACAATCACCCCATCTTTCAAAAAGTTTCGTCCTCGAAACTTGAAGATTGAAATAAGTACGAAACAATTCTAGTTATCAAAACGTACTTCCCGGGTTATGGTAACCCAAAACTTTTTCTTTCGAAAAGGTTTGAAGAAGCGATAGTTTCCAAGGCACAAGTCTTTGTCAATGGGTAGTGGGATTCTCGTTACGTATTCAAGAGTCCAACATTCCAAATCTGAGACAAGTCCCAAATTCAAATTAGTCAAAATTAAAAATTTAGATCAATCCGGTGTCGGTAAGCATAGTTCAGGTTATCAGACCTCTCCAATAACGAGTTCAAATGAAAAATCGACACTGATATCAATCATATTGCCAATTCATCAGTTCTTTTAAAACCAAATTTCCCAAAAATAAACCTTTATTCTCAAATTCTTGAAAGAGTAAAATAGTAACAATGACAAAAGGTTACCTCCAACGGAAGAGGAAGTAGTTTCAAATCCTCGAAACAATTAAGATTTTCCAGAAACAGCAGACTTCTAGGTGAACAATAGAGAACAAATTTCAAAGACGGTTACTGGGAGCGCAAAAACGATCATAGAGATTAATTTTGACACGAAGGATTGTGAGTTTCTAGTTTCACGGCTGACAGAACGTACAAGGAAGGTTCGAGGGAAAGAAACAACCAGGTTAGAGGTCAAGGAAGACGGTAACTCTTGCCAAACGTGGGTACACTAACCGCTGAATCCATAATCAAAACATCGTTACAACGATTCCTAGCATATCCCAAGAAGGACGGTTCAAGTGATCTATAGCCTCTCCAAGGTTTCACGATCCCTCTTAACATTATCTCCTCCACAGAACAAGGTATTCCTCAATAAGAAGGCTTCGAAAACTCTAAACCGGAATTCTATTACCATAACACCGAACCTCGAAATCCAAGATATGGTATTCATCATCCTATACCCTTAAATTTTAACAGTTCGATCCTAGCAAACCTATTCCACAAGGTTCGACATCCTAAATTCCCAAATTTTATTATCACAGTGATCATTCAAATCGAGACTTTACTAAGGTAACAACTTCTAAATCCTCTGATTTCCAACTACTTACCAACAATATACATCCCAAAGAAAGTTCCAAAGAAGTAACAACTTTCACTCTTTATAGTTTCCATAAGACTTAGGCATTCACATTCCGAGATTCCTCAATTGATATTTATGAACGCTTATAAGTTGCAATCTCTACATAATGATTACCACAAACATCAATGGTTACCCATCAATCACCATTGGAGTATTATTAAGCCAACAGGCTTCCATTATCCCGCAAGTTATCATAAACGATCCATCTAACAGTGGTGCATCTTCCAATTTCAATAAGTACTTCAATAGGTAAACGCTGAGGTTCAATAAGCGACTTAAGGTCAGCACTCAGTCAGCTCTATAAGTCCACTTCTAAAAGTCTCAACATTCTCACACCGTTACCAATAACTCTCGTTCCTCAAGTATGTGGTCCCTTCTGCAATTAAGTGATTCCTGAAGATCAAGTAGCACTAACTTACCTCATTCGTCTATTTAACCACATCATCATCATCTAAGGCACATTCCTCTAAATTCATCTAGAACTCCAAGCATTCTATTCAAATCCTCAAATGGTACTTCAAAATCTTCAAATACCTCTTACACACCGACCCATCCTACATGGAACTCTCAAGACGGCACACTATCCAATATCGCCTGAACATTATTCTCACCAACTCTCTCAACCAAATCATGACAACGCCGAACCAAGCATTCCTCAAGGCATGTATCTCTACTCCCAGAACAGGTCGATCTCGCCACTAATCTAAATGAAAAGGATCAAGGCTCATAGAAGAGGAGATGAGATACGAACTTCAGGGACAACACGATACAGTTTTCGAGAGAGTCATAAGAAAACGACTCGAGGAACAACGAGATGACAAGGTAAGGAACTTTAGGCTATGGACTCCAATAAAATTGAAGTCATGATCAGAAGAAGAAGCAAAGGAGAAGAAAGGAGAGAAGCGATATGAAAGGAACGATTACGGAAATCTCCCAAGGTGCGGGTCTCTCGCTATTCTCACAGGGTTCTCACTTTTTACCTCCCAATTAAATTAAGCCATCCAATTGTCGGTTCTTACGAACAATTCCTCGAACGATTTATACACCCAAATCTTCCATACCTTAGACAATATCATCATTACAGCTACCTACTCCCAAAAGTTTGAGATGTCTCATCTCTACTAGTTCCTCAAATGACAATTCAATAACACTCTCAGGCCATCACCCCTATATGTTATATCCACTTTACTTAACTTACTGTCCACCAGATAACCATTTCTAAACCATCAAGTTTCCGAACTTTCACCCCTCAGTAAAGTACATTCTATCCACACACCGGTGGTGCTTGCTCAAATTTCTTTTAAGTTTTACAATAAATAAACTAAAAGATTCGTTAAGCAACCTAGGGTCGCATAGTGATTCACTTCTTCTAAGCTTAAGTCATAAACTCTTCGAGTATTCCACTATTACAGCAAATGATTCGTATTCCTCATTAACGAGCCTTTCTCAACTCAATCACTCACCTAAGTCAAGTGATACTAACTCAAATCACTCATCCACTCATCATCATTAGCATCTTAAGCCCATTCTCTCAGGTCGCTCTATATCCTCAAGCATCTTATTTAACTCCTTAAACAGTACTCTTCAATCCACAATTTTTTTCAATCTAAGCATGGTTCTCAAGATTAAGCTCCGCCGAATACCAAGTATACAACTCAACCTTCAAGCCGGTACCCAATCACTCACTTCCACTCTCCCAATCGGATAGACAACTAGACACTTGGATTACTAAAACATGTCTCTCGATACCTCTTAAGTTATTCCTCAAATAACAACGTTTCTTAGAACACCGCTCATGGTTATCCTAAAACTAGTTCCTCCAAATCCAATAAAAGGGAAGATTACCCAGAGGGCACCTTAAGAAGGCAAGCAACAAGCTTAAGCTGAAAAAATATGAAGATCTGTTCAAGTAAGATAGACAAATATTCTAAAAGAAGGGTGTGCATCCGGAGTTATCAAAGAAGGTGGTGCACAAAGAAAGAGGAGTATCTTCAAGGCTCATAAGTATTCTCCCACAGTAGCACAAATCTTCTATCTTCGGTAGAAACTCCGGTCTTCATCGCCAAATGGATAAGTCCACGGTTCGTCGATTGGAAGACAATAAAGTATTATCAATGAAAATCAACAAACACGTTAGAATCTAATAAAAGCAATCACAAAACAGACTACAATTTAAGTCCTTAAATCTACCCCATCTCTCATTCATTATTTGATTATATGGTCAAGTTAAGGTTGGGGGTTACATGAGTGCGTCGGGAGCAGTAACGCTCTGATACCAACTGTAGAACCCCTCGTCGCAGCGGAAAAATAAAACATACAACAGGCCAAAATTTACATGGAATTTAAATTTAACATGCATAAAAACGAGGTGAGTTAAAACCGAAACTGAACAAAATGATATAAACAAAAACATAGATAAGTATAACTGTCTAAGTACTGAAAGTAAATATATAGAGTCTGGGATGGCACATCCCTACAGGCACTCAAAAACTGAAATGTAAACTAAAGTCTAGCTAACATAATAGGGTAAAGTCAAATCGATGAAGGATCATCGCTCGCTAGCTCCATGCAACCCAATAGATATCCAACCTGTCATGTACCTACATACATGTAAACATGTACGCCACAATCAGTGGGGAGTGACTAGAGTTCTCCTAGCCACCTTTTGTAACGACACGTATCACATAAACATCCAACCTACTCCAGCATATATATAACATGTGAAGCATATAAATCACAATATCTCAATCTCATATCATCATGCAAATACTTATGCAGGGCTCTCAACCAACTTCGGAAACTATTTGGAAGGAGAGCCGGTTTCCCTTCTAGTTGCCCGGCCTAGGGGTCTTTCAATCCAAATCATTTACGAAACTAGCCAAAGAGTCATCCAATCCTTGGATGAACAGTTCTATAAATCAATACATTTTATCCATCACAATCAAATAGCAACATCTGACACTGTACCCCAACTCAGGCAGGCAGATGTAAATCAGCGGTGTCTAACACTTACAGCAACTCAGGCAAGCACTAGACACAAATCAGCAAGTATAAAGGTTCAGAGGCGACATCTTAACGCATAACCTAGATACCAAATAATCAGCAAGTATAAAGGTTCATAGGCTACATCTTAACGCATAACCTAGATACCAAGTTCACATTCACAAGCAAGAACTCAGAGGCCAACTTAAGGCATAGACCAATGCTAATCAACAAGACACTAGACTCAGAGGCGACATCTCAACGCATGGACTAGCATCTAATAAGTAAAGGACTCAGAGGCCAACTTAAGGCATATCCCTTTACTACATCACAAGACACTAGACTCAGAAGCCAACTTAAGGCATGTTCTAGCATCAACATCTGTACTACGGGCAAGGTATCAACACCCTAGCTACCCCGTTGTACAGCTGCTCTACTTTTCAGACTCAGAGGCCAACCTCAGGCATGTTCCGACGCGATCACAAATAAAACCTGTCTGGGCTCAGAGGCGATATCTCAACGCATACCCCAGACACGACAAGCATACATATATAGGGCTTAGAGGCGACATCTCAAAGCATACCCCCATATATGACAAGTAGTTCACCTATTAAGTTCAGAGGCTAACTTAAGGCATACCTTAATACGCATCAATACAACAGCATACATATCGTACTCTAACCAAGTTCTTAATCATATCTTTCTAGACTTCTAGTCAACACTTAATTGATCCCGGGAACTAAGTTGAGGGAGAGCCGGTTTCCCTTTCGGTTACCCGACCGGGGGGGTCTCTATCCTCTCTCCATTCCCGAACCCAATATAGTGTCGCCCATCCTCCAGGGACCTCAAACACACATAAGAAAGAGGTAACCAAGTTCAACAACAATTATGACCAACCTACGACTTTCCTTCTACAAGTCTAAGGTCACTATACATCTAACTAGGTCCACTAGGTCTCATTAACAACCTAGGATAAGATTAACTTAAGAAGAGAAACAACATTCTAAACATTGTTTACTGACTACCCATTATCATTAAGAGGTAACTAACTTTAGCTAAGAAACAACATCCTAAAACGTTGCTTGCTAACTGTAACACCCCCATTTATTTAAGGGCCTGTACTAGGTCTCCTCAGATAAATAAAGATGTTACCATCTCGGTTTCCCGAGGCAGTAGATACAAAGGAAGATAAACAGTACTTTAAATAAAATTTAACTCAAAACATGTTCTTACATCAGTATCCAAAAGTCTTAGCAGAACAAAAAAAAAGTACAACTCGTATAAGCTGACTAAGGTGTTCTAGACATCTAATCTGGTCCGGATCCAAGCTCTTCTTCCCATAGCTCCCCCTTAGTCTCAGCCACCTGTCAATCTGCTCCCCAATAGATGGTTCATCACAGGTGATCATGAATACACAGGGTCAACCACGAGGTTGAGTAGGGAAAAGAGTAACACAACAAATATAATTAATAAACTCCGCACCGATCCAACGCCAATAAACTCCGCACCGATCCAACA
Source organism: Silene conica (assembly GCA_029255685.2). Taxonomy (NCBI): domain Eukaryota; kingdom Viridiplantae; phylum Streptophyta; class Magnoliopsida; order Caryophyllales; family Caryophyllaceae; genus Silene; species Silene conica. The sequence goes on from CM055311.2 coordinate 73,295,757, forward strand.
CCATATATACTCCGCACCGATCCAACGCCATATATATACTCCGCACCGATCCAACGCCATATATATACTCCGCACCGATCCAACACCATATATATACTCCGCACCGATCCAACACCATATAACAAGACCCAATATATATATATATATATATATATATATATATATATATATATATATATATATATATATATATATATATATATATATATATATTCGCAACGTATGATATCACAGAATAAGATAACAACTCAACATAATAATCACGTGATATTATACTGTAAACATGCATAACGCCAATAAAGAGCAGATCACACATTATTGTAAACCAGTATTTTCCCCTACCTGAAATAGTAGGTACGCAGATAAACCAAGGCTTGTTCAGAAATGTTCCACGCGAAACCCGCTACCTAAACAAATATTATATAATTAAATAACACCCTATATCTCGTAATACGTGTTCACATTCTATTTATAGAAACTTCCTATATTTAGAAAGCTTCCCAACAACCGAGGTTTCTCAAAATAACAACTTTCTAAATATAGTAACTTCTAAAATTAGCAACTTCCAAAAACAGATACTTGGTTTTGAAATTCAAACTATACATTAATACCCATTTTAAAACTTCCCACAAAAGCTCCCAAAATCATAACTCTTAACAAAATCTTTACTATTAATAGAAGATATCAATACCATAATAACAATTATATTAAAAATAATAATAATAATAATAATAATAATAATCTAAAACACCATTTATCACCCTTCATTTACACGACATAACCCTGCCCTCAAAACAGCCCCTCCAACCACCGCGCAACACCAGCTCCGCCACCAACAACCTCCTCAACCCGTGCCCAGACCACCAGCTACCACCACAGCGACCCCACACTCCTTCGACCGCCACAACCGAGGTGAATCAGGCCCCCAAACCAGACCTGACTCATAACGCAAGCCACTGACCCGTCTACCAACACCTCCCCTTCGACAACCAAGCAACCACCAATAACCCCCGTGACCTCTACCAACACCACCCCTGACACCTGACCCATAAACCACCGTGGTGACACCGCGTCGACCTCCCCCGAGTCTACGGTGTCACCACCCCAATTAACCTTCGCATACCCAGAAACTCACCAAGACCCGAGGCCTGTGGACAACAAAACCTCCCTTTCGACTCTGTTCCACCACCTGCAGCCACCAACCTAGCCACCCTGACACACCTCAAGGCACCACTGCCTTACCTAACCAACACCCAGACCGAAACCTAACCCAAACAGACTCGTAAACCCACGCAAAACCACCAACACAAGAACTCTGTTTTGAACGAGAAAGCAAACGCAGACAACAGCAACCAAAGCCACCACGACTGGTGGTTCTCGGTGGTCAATGGTGACTCCCTATACGTCAAAACGTGACTACCACATTCATAGGTCACAGTGTTACAAATATCAGACTCATACATACGACTTACCTGACTCGAAAACCCATAGAAAAACGCAGGAAGAACAAGGGTGCAAGGGAAACACGTTGACATACCTACTTTCGACCAGATTCGACCGCCCTTAACCTGCCCTATGGCCGCCGTGAAAACCTCCTATGAACCCCTTGCTATGACGGCTGTAAGATGAGTGGTTGTATGAGATCTGAAATTGCTAGGTTTAGGTTTAGAATGGGATCCCAAGGTGGCGGCAGAAAGGCTGCTTAAAAAAAAGAGTTTGATGTTTGTGTTATCTTAAGTCTGCCGTGGGCTTTGGAAAGTGCACGAGTTACGAGGCCCAACCTCCGTGTTACAGGTCCAGGGATCGATTCCCTCTAAAGACATAACATTCCTCTTAGAAGGTATAGTTAGTATAGCTTTTATGCTAACGTAAACTTGGTTACTTAAACGTGAGTAAATATCTTTACCAAAGTAATCCTAACTGTCGAGTCTAAATTTTCGAGGTATTACAGTCTTCCCCCCTTAAAAAGAACTTCGTCCTGAAGTTCATCGCCCCATAGTCAACAACCTGGTCACCAGGCACATAACGAACACAAAATATGACACCACATAATACCCAAAGCTAATAAAATTACTTTAAAACATGAAATGTTACATTCTTCCCTCGTTAAGAAAACTTTGTCCCCAAAGTTTCTTGTATTACCAAATTAAGGGATACTTCATAAATCATAATAAAATGCAGGACATAAATAACCAAGATTATCAAGTATGAACAATCACTATATACCACTTAGCCATGTAAAACATCTAGACATATCACCAGTCAAAAGATTTTACAATCCTATCCCCCTTAAAACATGGTTACGTCCTCGTAACCTCATTATACAAATCTCAACACATTAAACCGTCTTACTCATTACTTTATCTCATGCCATCTTATTCCAAGTAACCAAGGTTCACACTCATCGTCGAATCGCAATTCAATACTTACATTTCGATATCGATTTCAACTCCGATTATAACTCATCAACCAAGGTCACACGGAACCGTAAACACAGTATGGCCCAACGGCTTATTAACTCATAACTCAATGTCAGAAACCAAATTTCCATCTCAGTTCCAATACCAATATTGTCAAATATTCCCTTAAAGGAACTGTTCAACACTTATAGAGTAAAAATCTAAGCTACTCACCCACGAGTCAAGGTCTAAGAATACGACAACTCGATAAAATACCGAAATGTAAACTCGATCTCAAAACAAATCAATCATGGCCTTTGTTCTAGACTCACGGGTACCCCAACCTCATCAGTACCTATCTTCCAAGTTCTTTGACATAATTGTATGTATATATACCGTTCCACAGTTCATAACATAAGGATCTGGACGCTATACCAAACCAACCTAATACAACACCATTATGCATAAACAACTAAGCAATTACAAAAAGTTATCCATCTCCCAACTCAACCCGTTTCTCAACAAAAGGATTATCTTATCAGTAGAAAATATTAACTATTAAAATGAAGGAACAATTACAAATTTTCACTCAAATAAGCACTTGTAAGAAACTTATAGCAATTATCATGCAAATATATATAACCTCGAGCAATAACAAAAGTATAGGATTGGTAGTAACCGTGTTACGCAGTAAAACAGATTCAGGGTAGCTAACATTTACATACCTCTGAAATTTTAACACAAATTTAATATATCTACAACAATGTAAACAAGCAAAAGCTCATAGTTCATACTTGACAATTTAAAGTGTCTCATGCTCATATTCATATTATAGAAGCAGAATTAATTAACGTAATTAAACATGGAATCATTGTCATAGTTCACAAAAGGTACACCATTTATAAACTCACATGACCGTTTAACATTCCCAATATCAATGAGTTAACACAAACACTTAAGTACATTTCTCGTCTACTCACATTACTTCATTTATCATGAAACTATTTCTATATACGACTCGCAAAATAAGGATTGTATACAATGCGCAACAATTAAACATTCAAGCAGGGTTTCATCAATGCGTAACTACAGAATTTGTCATGTTGCAATAACCATAGTTATCAAAACATAATTATTATCATGGATGATCATCACTTGAAATCATTTTGAAACTTTTGGAACATTAAAGTGGTAATTTGTGACAATTTGTAGTTACGAGCCACAAGACAATATTACAAGCTATAGATCGAAACAAGATTACATAGAAACATTCTGACTCTTCTATACTAAAAGATTATTCTTGTAGTTCATAACTTATGAAAACTGGATTAACGATAAAAGTAAACGAATTCACCAGACTGGTACTTCCATAAATCATATGTTAACAATTTGATAATTCAACACATCGTGATCAGATTCTAAGTATAACCTTATGCGATTCACTGTATGGTATAACAATATACTCGAAAAAAAATTATAAGGACTATAATCTCAGAGGACTAGACAGAGGTAAACCATCAATATACGAAAGAACATCAACTAGATTCACATTGTTCAAATAATCACCATTATGTATAACCATTAGATTGCTATATTATGCTAATATGCTTACCAATTAAATTTCATCCTGCCACTTGGCACAGATAAACATGCTTTTAACATCACATATGAGCAGCACACATCCATTTTGAGGTCATAATTTTAAACATATAGTTGGAACGATTCTATATTAAACTTGACGAAATAAACAAGGTTACGCTATCACATAATGAGGTTCATACTCATACCATATGCCTACTATTCATGTTACTAATGCCATATCAGGATATCACGTGGTCACATCACATAATTCACATTTGATTAAACTTTTATACGAACTTACATACCCCACCACTTCACCAATTAAGCGTTATACTACAACTTACAAGAATCGTAATTAACTAACAGCTTAGCTAACGTGCGAGCAAACATAAACTTTTAGCAAATATAAGGAATTAGTTAAACAGAGGAAAAGTATCGAATGCAAAACTCAAGGAAATTATTTAATACAATATTTACAACTCGAACGATTTGAACAATAACTTTACAGCATTTCAACAAAATTTTAGGCATCTTGCAAAAATCACAATTGAATAACAGCTCGTTAAGATCTACATGGCGTAACATGTTGAAAACGTGAACGAACATTCTGAACAGTAGGGTTGGAACTATGCATAAGCAATAACCAAATTTTAAATGATCTCTATTACACAAAGATAGGTCAAAATGGGACTATGCAGTGACTACTGTCAAATAAAAGATTTATTTCCCCCAAGGACATAACTCATAACAGGATAAAACACTAACATTGTAAACCCAACTCGGAAGGTCATCATACATAAAATTTTCATCCTCAAATATGAAACACGTACAAAGTGACAGACCGAACAAACCACGTATCATTCTGAAAATTTATTAAGATTTGGTCCCTTTGCAGCTACACATTACTACTTCCACACTCAACTTTTCTTATCCAAACGAATTGACAATCATGTGAAGCATAGACATCACTCTGTACCATATTAGCATCTATTCCCCTTTTTAATTGTAGTTGGCATCAAAATACAGCAAAGGTTTCGAAACTGAAGATAAAATCACTTATATAACTTGTTAGTTATACAGGTGTATTCAAGTACGGAAATATAACCTAGGGACGACTACGTATCCCTTATTGATGACAAACTTCATAACGAATTTAAATGTATATAACAGGCATAGAATTTTAAACATGATATGCGCAACACATGACTATATACATTCATAGCTTAGAACACACATTCTGCATATTACTAAACATGGATTGCTAAAGCAATTTAGTAAAATAATAAATTCATAAAGCTCAAATTCCGATCACATTTGCTTAATATGCCTATCAGTAACTCTTGCAAAGTATAGGGCATGCAATAAGAAATGTATACACACATAGAATAGTACAGACAATTATCAACGGCCTCGACATCCGGTTTGGTCTACTAGCTTTACCCATAAGACGTAACTTGGTTCCACATCCTATAACGACATAATATAGCTGGCTCTACTAACCATTCCAGTCAAGCATGATCATATCTCTCCTACATCTATCCTTTTAGGTAGCTATAGATCATCAACTCATTACACGTATCATTATACTATATCTCTACCTAACGGTTCAGGGATCATATAGCCGCATGCATATCACCACATACAAGTAGAGCTCATATTCAAAAACTCTTATTCTCAATACCATAAATAGTATATCTCAGTCAGCCTTCGACATCAATCTCATAATTCACAGTATATATTACCAACCATATTTCACATCATAACTTAACTCAATCCGTCCCTGCAAAAATTGTTAGCTCAAGATAACTAGGTCACTATATAATCTACCCCACTCTTCAATTTCTCTCATTGGGTTCCCGAGACAGAACAGAAAGGGCCCAGGTCTGGTTTGAGGGGGCCCCTAACTCATCCCGTTCCTTTTTGGGGCTCCTAACCGTTTCGTCTCGGGGTTCATTTTATCTGACTCCTCCTACGTTCATTATTATTCATTTGTTTTAGGCCTGAGGATCGATCGCTCTGATACCACTTTGTAACACCCCCATTTATTTAAGGGCCTGTACTAGGTCTCCTCAGATAAATAAAGATGTTACCATCTCGGTTTCCCGAGGCAGTAGATACAAAGGAAGATAAACAGTACTTTAAATAAAATTTAACTCAAAACATGTTCTTACATCAGTATCCAAAAGTCTTAGCAGAACAAAAAAAAAGTACAACTCGTATAAGCTGACTAAGGTGTTCTAGACATCTAATCTGGTCCGGATCCAAGCTCTTCTTCCCATAGCTCCCCCTTAGTCTCAGCCACCTGTCAATCTGCTCCCCAATAGATGGTTCATCACAGGTGATCATGAATACACAGGGTCAACCACGAGGTTGAGTAGGGAAAAGAGTAACACAACAAATATAATTAATAAACTCCGCACCGATCCAACGCCAATAAACTCCGCACCGATCCAACACCATATATACTCCGCACCGATCCAACGCCATATATATACTCCGCACCGATCCAACGCCATATATATACTCCGCACCGATCCAACCCCATATATATACTCCGCACCGATCCAACACCATATAACAAGACCCAATATATATATATATATATATATATATATATATATATATATATATATATATATATATATATATATATATATATATATATATATTCGCAACGTATGATATCACAGAATAAGATAACAACTCAACATAATAATCACGTGATATTATACTGTAAACATGCATAACGCCAATAAAGAGCAGATCACACATTATTGTAAACCAGTATTTTCCCCTACCTGAAATAGTAGGTACGCAGATAAACCAAGGCTTGTTCAGAAATGTTCCACGCGAAACCCGCTACCTAAACAAATATTATATAATTAAATAACACCCTATATCTCGTAATACGTGTTCACATTCTATTTATAGAAACTTCCTATATTTAGAAAGCTTCCCAACAACCGAGGTTTCTCAAAATAACAACTTTCTAAATATAGTAACTTCTAAAATTAGCAACTTCCAAAAACAGATACTTGGTTTTGAAATTCAAACTATACATTAATACCCATTTTAAAACTTCCCACAAAAGCTCCCAAAATCATAACTCTTAACAAAATCTTTACTATTAATAGAAGATATCAATACCATAATAACAATTATATTAATAATAATAATAATAATAATAATAATAATAATCTAAAACACCATTTATCACCCTTCATTTACACGACATAACCCTGCCCTCAAAACAGCCCCTCCAACCACCGCGCAACACCAGCTCCGCCACCAACAACCTCCTCAACCCGTGCCCAGACCACCAGCTACCACCACAGCCACCCCACACTCCTTCGACCGCCACAACCGAGGTGAATCAGGCCCCCAAACCAGACCTGACTCATAACGCAAGCCACTGACCCGTCTACCAACACCTCCCCTTCGACAACCAAGCAACCACCAATAACCCCCGTGACCTCTACCAACACCACCCCTGACACCTGACCCATAAACCACCGTGGTGACACCGTGTCGACCTCCCCCGAGTCTACGGTGTCACCACCCCAGTTAACCTTCGCATACCCAGAAACTCACCAAGACCCGAGACCTGTGGACAACAAAACCTCCCTTTCGACTCTGTTCCACCACCTGCAGCCACCAACCTAGCCACCCTGACACACCTCAAGGCACCACTGCCTTACCTAACCAACACCCAGACCGAAACCTAACCCAAACAGACTCGTAAACCCACGCAAAACCACCAACACAAGAACTCTGTTTTGAACGAGAAAGCAAACGCAGACAACAGCAACCAAAGCCACCACGACAGGTGGTTCTCGGTGGTCAATGGTGACTCCCTATACGTCAAAACGTGACTACCACATTCATAGGTCACAGTGTTACAAATATCAGACTCATACATACGACTTACCTGACTCGAAAACCCATAGAAAAACGCAGGAAGAACAAGGGTGCAAGGGAAACACGCTGACATACCTACTTTCGACCAGATTCGACCGCCCTTAACCTGCCCTATGGCCGCCGTGAAAACCTCCTATGAACCCCTTGCTATGACGGCTGTAAGATGAGTGGTTGTATGAGATCTGAAATTGCTAGGTTTAGGTTTAGAATGGGATCCCAAGGTGGCGGCAGAAAGGCTGCTTAAAAAAAAGAGTTTGATGTTTGTGTTATCTTAAGTCTGCCGTGGGCTTTGGAAAGTGCACGAGTTACGAGGCCCAACCTCCGTGTTACAGGTCCAGGGATCGATTCCCTCTAAAGACATAACATTCCTCTTAGAAGGTATAGTTAGTATAGCTTTTATGCTAACGTAAACTTGGTTACTTAAACGTGAGTAAATATCTTTACCAAAGTAATCCTAACTGTCGAGTCTAAATTTTCGAGGTATTACACTAACTACCCATTAACCATGAGATTAAACATCACAACCTGTGACACTTAAGCATGTTAAACATCTTGAAAAGAAACCTTACAACAAACAATTGCAAAAGGATTCACATGAGGCAATTAGCTAATCGCTTGACCAAACTTTACTTAGCCTAAACATACATTTAAAACCAAGTAAATATATTCATAAACATTACATTAACATCACTTAAGCAATTGGGAAACAAGTCCCTAAAACAATCACGAAACAATTAAACAAAACAAATGTTACAGCGATATTGCGCAGCTGCGCCTCCATTGCGCAGCCTGCGCCCCTACACGGGCAGGCCGTTTTCTCGCGATTTCCTGCAATTTACTCAAGGCTTCAAACTTTCGACAAATACAATTACAACATGATTTCAAGCCTCAAATCTATCCTACCAACACATATAAACCCATAAAAATCCCAAGTTTATCTCAAACACAATTTTTGAACAATTAAAACACGAATTAAGAACAAACTTTGTATTCGTCTTAAGAACTTAAAATCTTAAAAATGAACAATGCTTGCATATGAACATGTAAATCTTCAACCAAATCATGTGAGCATCATATGAAACATATTTCCTAACATAAACCTAAACTTAAACATCATCAACAACTCAAAATCAGAAACTTTAATCAAGAACACAACACAAAGATTGTTATTTTAACAAAAAGGTCGAGTTTCTCATAATCGTCACCTCTAAAGCGTTTAAGCTGCTAAATTTTCTTCAATAACGCAAGTATCAACCTCCGGGTTCTCTAATCGAACTCCTACAACAACAAAAACGGGAATTAGGGGCTTGGGACGAAATTTGGGTAAAACAGCCCATTTTTCGAAGTTGATAAAACTGAAATTGAAAGAGATAGAAAGCTTGCAAATCTCGAGAGGATTCCGAAAATATAAAATTTACCTCGATACGAGTTCGGGAATGGGTCGAAAAGTTGATTTTAAGCTTGGGAGGAAAAGGAGAAATGGAGGAAATGAGAATCAGTAGAATGAGTTTGTGAAGATGAAGTGTGTCGACTCAAAGGGTTTGTGGTGGGGTTTAAGTAGTCCTTTTTCTTATTTTGAGTCGGGTCACTTGTTGTGAACGGGTTTTGAGTCGGGTTTGATTTAAGCCAATTTATTAACATCTTAAGAACTTAAGGTTTCTTAAGACGGATCTTAACGGAAATCTTTAAAATAAATTTACGATTTATTATTAAAATAATATTATATCCCGAAAAATACTTTAAAAGTACTAAAATATTATTTACGAAAATACAGGATGTTACATTTATAAAAAGTGATATCCCATCACTATTTTAAACTCATTTAAGTGAACTATTTGATATGAGTAGGAATGAGTGATGGCAAAAAAAACATCATATGCCAAAATGCAAAATAATCTACATGAGTCATTTTACATGCATATAGGTGGTTTGGTTTAGGCGGAACATAATGATATGCAATATTCAAGCAATAAAGATAAGAACGTAAAACATTAAAATCCTAGTGTGGCTTTTATTATGAAAAACAGTAAATACAACTTGGAATCCAATCATATGGACCCTAGAAGCTTCATGGATCACCGTTCTTCATCTAGAGATGTAAACTGGAAATAGAGACCCGGATGCATCAAACTCCTCTTCTTCTCTTTCCTCTTTGTTCTAAGCTATTACAATGTAAATCCTATTTACATTTAATCTAAAATAAAGAAAAATTAAAATACAAAGCGGAGATGCGAGATCTCATAAATTACATCACTTGATTTCTTTCCACCATTACCGAAAAGTAACCAAAAACTAAAGCCACACTAGATTACATGATTATACTTGATAACAATTGTAAAAATAAATTCAACCTTCATTGAAAAACAATATCATTAACAATATAATAAAACATTCATAATGCAATATTACCCAAACCACCATTAATTTTAAAATTACATGTCACACATGTAAACCATAATCCAAATAAATTCCAAACAATTTTAGAATATAGTAAGTATCATCAATTAGATATATTAAACCATTTAAAATAAATAAATGATTAAGTAACCGAAAAATTATCAAATAATTTTCGTTTATTGTCTTTCTTTCCCACGGCAATCACACGGTTATACCACTTTTTTTTCGAAAAAAAATTGTTACAATTACAAAACATCTTTTATAATTTAGTTAATATGAATATTATCTCATAATATAAATAAAAACGAAAACAAATAAAATAACCGTAAAATCCAATTTTACGGTTTTTTTAATACCCCTTTTTTTTGTTTTATCTTTATAAATTTGTTCTATAAATCTTTATTTATAATTTAGTTAATATAAATTATCATATAATATTAATAATAACAAAAGCAACAAATCACAAAATTTAGGGTAGGTCCGGAAAAAGAAAACTTGCGGTCCAATATTACAGGTTTTTTTTTTGTTAAAAAAAGGCAATTACTCATATTATCAAATAATATCATGTAAATTGACATTCATAAGATATTATACTATTTCCTTAAATGGTATAATCAAGGTAGAAATAGATTTTGGAAACTTTACTAATTCGTGAACTTTCTTAAAATCACTCATAGTAGCACAAAAATCATCTCATAATTTTGTGTTATAGTTCTAATCATATCAGGTTTTTAAAAATTTCAAAATATTGTCATCAAGATTAACTTTTTTTTTAATTCATGTGAACAATATTCATTCATCTTTAACAATTTAAAACAAATTAATCTAATTATAATGTAACACCTCGTATTTTGGGCACGAATTTATAGCTAAACGGTTTTATGTTTAGTACGGGGTTTTATTTGGTACGATGCTAAATACAAAGATAGCAATTGGTTCGTTTATTTCGTTTATAAGTATATGTATGTGTGTCATGTTAGTTGTGGGATTCGAATTGAGGACCTCTTCTTTTTGTGTCATGCCTTTGGTGGGGTTCGAACTTGGGACTGTTAGAACATACGTCTTGGGCCTCGATTCTCGTGCACATACTATCAACCCTACTACCCTACTGCCGCCACCACACACTAAGGGAAGGAGACTCTCACGACGAATTAGAGTGACCTAGGATCCTTAGAATAGGTCGCAAATCAGGTATGGTCACACGATTTCCTGTAAGTCGTTTATTTACGTTTTGTTATGTGTGTTTGTATTGGTTTCGAATGGCGTCTGGTGGTCGTTGTTATATCACGTTTTGTCGAAGCATTTCTGTGAGTCAGAGGAGTCGTGTGGGGGTTGTCGTGGTGTCTTCAGGTGTCGTGTATGGTGGAGAGAGGGGTGTTCGTTTTGGGGTCTGGTCTCGGTCGTGGTCACGGGTCAGGCTGGTTTCGCAGGGAGTGTAAGGGGGATGGTACCACTGTTGACTCGGGGGAGGTCGACACAGTGGTACCACCGTGGTGTCTAGGGTATGTGGCACAGTGTGTCGGGTTAGTGGTTTCAGGGGATGTCGGTGCTGGTGGTGGTGTCGATAGGGGGCTGTTTTGGTCTGGTTCGAAGGTCTGGTTACAGGTGGTATGACAGTGTGTGAAGGGTCGCTTTTGTCAGGAGGTTCTGGTCACTTGCCGGCGGTCAGTGGTAGGGTGGCAGTGGTGTGGCAGTAGTAGGTGGTCAGGGGTGTTAGAGGGTTGTGGGTGTCGGAGGCCGAAGGGCCTGTTCACGGTGTTTGGGGCTGTTCGAAGTTGAGGTGTCGGGTAGGGTTGTTTTGGGTCGTGGTTTTGGGTCTTGCAATAATATTATTATTATTATTATTATTATTATTATTATTATTATTATTATTACTATGATTATTATTATTTTGTTATTATAACTATTTTATTGTTGTTGCTAAGATTATTAATATTAGTATTACTACTTTATTGCTAATTAGTGTTTTATTCTCCTTACGGTTTTGGTCGTGTTATTTAAATATGCGAGTCGGGAATTATATATTTTGGAAAGTTTCTAAATGGGGAAAGTTTCTATTTAAGGAAACTTTCCACTGAAGGAAAGTTTCTATTTATAGTATGTATGGTTGTTAAGGGGTTCGGGAAGGTTATTTATTCGTTACGTATATATGTATAGGTAGCGGGTTTCGCGTGGAATATTCCTAAACAAGCCTCGGATTATCTGCGTTTCCTGCTATTTCAGGTAGGGGAAAATACTGGTATATGTGATGATGTGTAAACTGTTCTTATTTGTTATTAAGCATGGTTGTGATGTAATATTATGTGATAACGTTGATATTGAATTGGGAAGAATTTGGTTACTGATATTGAGTTATGAGTTGATAAGCCGTTGGGTCATACTGTGTTTACGGCCCCGTGTGACCTTGGTTGTTGAATATAATCGTAGTTGAAATCGATATCGAAAGGTAAGTATTGAATTGCGATTAATTCTGCCAGTTCGCTCACCCCTTGTCATTGGTCTTAGATTCGACGATGAGTGTGAACCTTGGTTACTTGGAATAAGATGGCATGAGGTAAAGTAATGAGTGAGACGAATTTAAGGAGCTGAGATTAGTATCATGAGGTTACGGGGACGTAACCATGTTTTAAGGAGGATAGGATTGTAAAATCTTTTGATGTATGATACGTCTAGATGTTTTACATGGCTAAGTGGTGTATGGTGATTGTTTATATTGATAATCCTGTTTACTTCTGTTATGCATGTTTTTGTGTTTTGTGAGGTACCTCTCTAACTTCGTTATACGTTAAACTTTGGGGACAAAGTTTTCTTAACGAGGGTAGAATGTAACAGTTCGCGTTTTGCACTTGATATAAATGCTACTGATGATGGTTTCATGCTTGTTAAGGGTTTTTGTCACTGTAATGTAAAATTTTGTGGTTTAATTGATGTTGGTGTCTCTGGGTTGCATGGGTAGTTGGATATCCGAACTTCGGGACGAAGTTCATTTTAAGGGGGGAAGACTGTAACACCTCGTATTTTGGGCACGAATTTATAGCTAAACGGTTTTATGTTTAGTACGGGGTTTTATTTGGTACGATGCTAAATACAAAGATAGCAATTGGTTCGTTTATTTCGTTTATAAGTATATGTATGTGTGTCATGTTAGTTGTGGGATTCGAATTGAGGACCTCTTCTTTTTGTGTCATGCCTTTGGTGGGGTTCGAACTTGGGACTGTTAGAACATACGTCTTGGGCCTCGATTCTCGTGCACATACTCACAGCCCACACGATAGAAACCCTCAAAACAGCCTCTCACACTCACGCTCACCTTGCTGCCGTCGTTTCAGAAGTAGGGTTCACCTCTCCCCTAACCTAATCTACATCCTATCAACCCTACTACCCTACTGCCGCCACCACACACTAAGGGAATGAGACTCTCACGACGAATTAGAGTGACCTAGGATCCTTCGAATAGGTCGCAAATCAGGTATGGTCACACGATTTCCTGTAAGTCGTTTATTTACGTTTTGTTATATGTGTTTGTATGGGTTTCGAATGGCGTCTGGTGGTCGTTGTTATATCACGTTTTGTCGAAGCATTTCTGTGAGTCAGGGGAGTCGTGTGGGGGTTAACGTGGTGTCTTCAGGTGTCGTGTATGGTGGAGAGAGGGGTGTTCGTTTTAGGGCCTGGTCTCGGTCGTGGTCACGGGTCAGGCTGGTTTCGTAGGGAGTGTAAGGGGGATGGTACCACTGTTGATTCGGGGGAGGTCGACACAGTGGTACCACCGTGGTGTCTAGGGTATGTGGCACAGTGTGTCGGGTCGGTGGTTTCAGGGGATGTCGGTGCTGGTGGTGGTGTCGATAGGGGGCTGTTTTGGTCTGGTTACAGGTGGTATGACATTGTGTGAAGGGTCAGTTTTGTCAAGAGGTTCTGGTCACTTGCCGGCGGTCAGTGGTAGGGTGGCAGTGGCGTGGCAGTAGTAGGTGGTCAGGGGTTTTAGAGGGTTGTGGGTGTCGGAGGCCGAAGGGCCTGTTCACGGTGTTTGGGGCTGTTCGAAGTTGAGGTGTCGGGTAGGGTTGTTTTGGGTCGTGGTTTTGGGTCTTGCAATAATATTATTATAATTATTATTATTATTATTATTATTATTACTATGATTATTATTATTTTGTTATTATAAGTATTTTATTGTTGTTGCTGAGATTATTAATATTAGTATTACTACTTTATTGCTAATTAGTGTTTTATTCTCCTTACGGTTTTGGTCGTGTTATTTAAATATGCGAGTCGGGAATTATATTTTTTGGAAAGTTTCTAAATGGGGAAAGTTTCTATTTAAGGAAACTTTCCACTTAAGGAAAGTTTCTATTTATAGTATGTATGGTTGTTAAGGGGTTCAGGAAGGTTATTTATTCGTTACGTATATATGTATAGGTAGCGGGTTTCGCGTGGAATATTCCTAAACAAGCCTCGGATTATCTGCGTTTCCTGCTATTTCAGGTAGGGGAAAATACTGGTATATGTGATGATGTGTAAACTGTTCTTATTTGTTATTAAGCATGGTTGTGATGTAATATCATGTGATCGTTATATTGCGTTATCTATATTATTCTGAGATATTGTTACGATGTGAATATATATTGTGTCTTGTGATACGGTGTTGGATCGGTGCGGAGTATATTTGGTGTTGGATCGGTGCGGAGTATATTTGGTGTTGGATCGGTGCGGAGTATATTTGGTGTTGGATCGGTGCGGAGTATATATGGTGTTGGATCGGTGCGGAGTATATATGGTGTTGGATCGATGCGGAGTTATTTGGCGTTGGATCGGTGCGGAGTTTATTATATTGTTATATTTATTCTTTTCCCTACTCAACCTCGTGGTTGACCCTGTGTATTCGTGATCACCTGTGATGAACCAATTATTGGGGAGCAGATTGACAGGTGGCTGAGACTAAGGGGGAGCTATGGGAGAAAGAGCTTGGATCCGGACCAGACTAGAGTCTAGATCACCTTAGTCAGTTTAGCATGAGTTGTACTTCACATATTTTGTAGTTATCAGTTATACTTTATTTTCCGCTGTGTAGTATTTGTAACATTGAAGTTTAATTAAGGTACTGTTTATCTTTCCTTTGAATCTACTACCTCGGGAAACCGAGATGGTAACACCTTTATTTATCTGAGGAGTCCTAGTACAGGCCCTTAAATAAATCGGGGTGTTACATATAACAATATCTTGGTTGAACTTTTAATAATCATTGATCTATATCATTGTTATGAGTATCATCACATGATAATTATTTTAACAATTAAAATAACAAAATAAAAAAGAAACGAAACAAATAAAAAACGTGAACCAAAAAAAAAATTTTAGTCGTGACATTTCACGAAAAAAAAACAGACCGGAAAAGAAAAACTTTTTTTTTTCATAAACCGTGAAAAATATGTGTGCCGTGGGATTTTAATTCTCAATTAATTATCAAAACGATTTTGAACAATGGCTCTGATACCACTTGTAGGAAATAATTTCTTAAATTACTCATAAAAGTATTAACTTAATTCATACTGCCAAGGATTATATCAAAAAACAAATTGATATTAAAACAATAGAACTGTAATAATAGGACAAGGATCATAAAAATAACCTTTAATTTGGTCCTATATGAGATCGGCCTAAGAACAACCTAGTATAAACCAGAACTTCAAGGTAGAAGTTCTCCTTAGATTGCACCCAAGACGACTGAGAAAGATTCCCTCAAAGCTCCTCCTAAATTACTATTAATTATTTTAGAGGATTTATATTGGGATTAAAATGATAAACTAATCAAGGATAATAAGAGAGGAAAAACGTTTTCTTCTTCTGTCCCCAACCTCACGGCCGAAACCCTCTATATATAGGGTTTTGGTTTATGTTGGTATTGTAATTCAATTAGGAAACCTCATTAATATAATATTTTGAGCCAGTTTCCTTATTCCGAACTTCCTTAAAATATCATATATATTTTAATACTTTTCGGTGTACAAATTTAATTCCCGGGGAATATTAATTAATTATCTTATAATTAATTAATCCCAATTATATTATTCTATCATATGTTAAAATATAATTATTAAATATAACTTTTATATATATTTATTAGAATTAACATTTAATTCATTTCTCCTAGTTATTAATTAATCATATTAAATGTTTATCATCTACTTAACTACATTTAGCTAAGTTTGCATTTATGTAATTATATTAATATATAATCACATTTCTCAGTACTATCCTATAGGTGTGACCTTTAGGGATCAGCTGATTATCGCCATCATATGACAGTAACGTCAAACTTCTAGTGAGCCAATCGTTACCGATAAACGTTAATCAACTGATTAATATACTAAGTATCCCTGCGTGATCTTGTAAAAGATTTACTCAAATAATCACACACTGTGGAGGACATTTACCCCAACACTCAACACAATGATTCAATCAGGTTATTGAAGTCACTGTGGACTAATAGATAAATTTAAGAAATTTGTCGACTGAGAGTTCTAATGTAGAACCAGTTAAAGGGTTAACTCACCAAATCGGGATTTGGGTCTTGGGATACATTATATAATTCTTTGAGTGAGATCGATTATATTATGTCGTATGTCTTTGTTTGAAAAGATTTTAAATTCAATTATTTACGCATGTTTATTTATTTTCACATTTGTAGATCATTTAAAATCTGCTATTAAAAATGACTGATGCAAATGCAACTCCGGGCCCTAGCGCCACCCTCTCCAAGGAGTCGTGGTTACGCTCCTTTATGGACCACGTCTCCTACAATCAGAACTCCCGCCTTAAGAATGATGGGAGTAACATTACCGATTGGGAGGCAACATTAGGAATGCTGCCATTGCTGATGGTAAATTAAAGTATTTGGTTGAGCCAATGTCGGCTGAACCTACCACTAGGACTGGAGCCCAACGAACTGTATATGATGAGTTCGTTCATGAAGCTGGTGCGATTCAGAATGTACTTATTTATGCAATGGAAAACAATTTGCAGCGCCGCTTCATTTCACAAGGTGCAAATAAGATTTTCACCACTCTTACCAATGAATTCTCGCAAGCTCCGAGAATCATGAGGTATGACGCAGCAGTCCGCTTCTTCGAAGCTAAACTGTCTAAGGGTCAAGCTATTAGCCCACACATCCTCAAGATGATTGAGAATGTGGAAGTTCTGGAGTCTCTTGGTTGTAAGATTGAGGAGTTAGTCATTGTGGACCGAATCTTACACTCTCTTCATGATGGGTTCACCCAATTTAGGGTGAACTATAACATGAATGACATGAAGAAAAGTCGTCATGAGCTCCACTCTCATCTCGTGCAAGCTGAGAAAGATCTCAATTTGAGTGGGAGTGCTAAGAAGGACGTCCTTGTCATACAAGCTAATTGGAAAAAGGAAGGGAAAGGCAAAGGCTCCCTTAAATATTAAGAAGCCTCAGTTCCAAAAGAAGCAGCCGAAGCGCGAGAGTGGACCTGGTGAGAAAGGCCAAAGCTAAGGGCAAAGGGAAAGAGGGAGAGTGCCACCATTTCCAAGAGTCTGGGCATTGGAAGAGGAACTGCCCTAAGTACCTCGATGATATCAAGGTTGGACGTGTGACAGCCACGGATATATCTTCGTTTATTCATATGATTGAAATAAACTATGCAAGTTCATCAACATTGATACTTGATACTGGTTGTGGTTCTCACTTGTGTAATCACTTGCAGGGTTGAAGGGACGTCCGCAAACTTGAGAAGGGGGACATGGACCTTCGGTTGGAAATGGAGCAAAGGTTGCAGCTGTCTCCATAGAAACTTATGTACTCAAACTACCTAGTGGTTTCGAGTTATTTTTAAATAATTGTTATTTTGTTCCTAGTTTGTCGAAAAACATTATTTATATTTCTGTTTTGGATACGGAAGGATTTTGTTTTAATATTAAGCACAACTGTTGTAATTTTTCATTAAACGATATGATTTAGGGAAAGGCTGTTTCCGTAAACGGAATATATGTTTTAGACCAAACCACCGAGGTTTATCATGTGAATAAGAAAAGGTTTAAAACCGCTGATAAAGAACAAACGTATTTATGGCATTGTCGAATGGGACACATCAATGAAAAACGCGTAGAGAAACTCATTAAGAATGGGTCAATACCACCATTTCATTACGAATCAATTGGTACGTGTGAATCATGTCTCATCGGAAAGATGACTCGTATTTCCTATAAAGGTATTGGAATGCGAGCAAGTGATATTTTAGGACTCATACATACAGATGTGTGTGGTCCTATGACAATCACAGCAAGAGACGGTTATAGATATTTCATCACTTTTACGGATGATTTAAGTAGATACGGTATGTCTATTTAATGAAACATATGAGTGAATCCTTTGACAAGTTCAAGGAATTCCAAAATAAGGTTGAGAACCAATTGGATAGGAAGATAAAAGCACTTCGATCTGATCGTGGTGGGGAGTATCTTTCGACTGAGTTTGATCAACACCTGAAAGACTGCGGTATTGTATCGCAGTTAACTCCACCTGGAACACCACAATTGAATGGTGTATCTGAACGGAGAAATCGAACTTTATTAGATATGGTTCGATCCATGATGAGTCACACGGTTGTGCCCGATTAATTATAGGGATTTGCTCTTCAATCGGCTGCTCTAATACTTAACCGAAGTCCGACTAAAGCAGCGGACAAGACTCCATATGAGATGTGGAAAGGAAAAGTTTCTGACTTGTCTTTTATTCGGCTTTGGGGATGTGAAGCTTATGTCAAGTGGAGACACGAAGACAAGCTAGGCCCACGATCGGTCAAGACTTACATTGTAGGTTATCCCAAAGGAATTTTTGGTCACTACTTTTACTCACCTACCGAACAAAGAGTGTTTGTTGCGGCTAGTGCGAAGGTTTTAGAGAAAGAGTTTCTCTCGAACAAACAGAGTAGTAGAACTTTTGATTTGTCAGAGGTTCAAGAACCAGAAACCAACAGTGTGATGGAAGAAAGTGTTCCTTTCAAATCTGCTATGGTATCCATTCCAGAGGAACCTAGGAGGACGGTTCGATTTTCTCATCCCCCAGACCGATACATTGGTATGGTTGAGGAACGTGGTGTAGAAAACATTTTACTCCTTGAGAGTAACGAACCAGTTACCTACAAAGGAGCCATGACCTGTTCCGACTCCAAGCTATGGCTCGAAGCCATGCAGTCCGAAATAGATTCCATGCAAGAGAATGAAGTATGGGATTTGGTTGATTTGCCTGAAAAGGTAAGACGCCTTCAGTGCAAATGGCTTTATAAGATAAAGCGTGCATTAGATGGACAACCAGATGTTTATAAAGCACGATTGGTGGCAAAAGGTTTCACTCAAGTACACGGGTTGCACTATCATGTGATATTTGGTCCAGTCGTAATTCTTAGATCTATTCGGATTATCTTAGCGATAGCCGCATTTCATGATTATGAGATTTGGCAAATGGATGTGAAAACCGCCTTCCTAAACGGTTTTTTTGAAGAAGAATTGTATATGATACAGCATGTGGGTTTCATCGATCCTAAACATCTTAAGACAGTGTACAAGCTTAAGCGTTCCATCTATGGACTTAAGCAAGTATCACGGAGTTGGAATCATCGTTTTGATGACGTGATAAAACAGAACGGATTCACTCGAAGTGTCGAAGAACCATGTCTGTATATCATGTCAAGTGGGAGCAAAATCGTGTTTCTAGTATTGTATGTAGATGACATACTACTGATTGGAAACGACATTCCCATGCTCTCATCGGTTAAGACATGGTTAAAGAACCATTTCAAACTGAAAGATTTAGGTGAGGCACAGAGGATTCCAGGCATCCGTATCTATAGAGATAGATCGAAAAGGATGTTGGCATTGAGTCAAGAAGATTATATAGATAAGATTCTTGATAGATTCAGTATGACAAACTCCAAGAGAGGTTACCTTTCTGTTGTTCATGGGGTGCATCTGAGTAAGAAACAATCACCTACAACACCGGAAGAAACCGAACGCATGACTCGAATACCTTATGCTTCGGCAGTAGGGTTGATCATGTATGCCATGATATGCACACGTCCAGACGTGGCATATGCATCGAGTATGGTCAGCCGTTACCAAAATAATCAAGGTGAAAGTCAATGGATAGCCGTCAAGAACATCCTTAAGTACTTATGAAGGACTAAGGAGTGGGCTCTGGTGTATGGTGGAGACACCGAGCTATGTGCTAAGGGTTACACAGATGCTAGTTTCCAAACCGATCGTGATGATTCCAAATCTCAGTCGGGTTTTGTCTTTACTCTTAATGGTGGAGCGGTCAGCTGGAAGAGTTCCAAGCACAGCGTTACAGCAGATTCTACAACAGAGTCTGAGTACTTGGCAGCTTCCGAAGCTGCAAAGAAAGCTATTTGGATGCGTTATTTCTTACAAGGACTAAAGGTAGTACCTAGTGTGAAAGATCCAATCACCCGTTATTGTGATAACAGTGGTGCCATCTTCCAGGCTAAGGAGCCTAAGTCTAGCAACAAATCTAGACATGTACTCAGAAAAGCTCATTTGATAAGAGATTACATGGAGCAAAAGGAGATAGCGTTGTGCAAGATTGGAACGGATAACAACATTGCAGATCCGGTGACTAAGACACTACCGCATAATAAACTTGAAGGGCACATCTCATCCATGGGGATAAAACGTGTTCCAGAGTTGTAATAAACATTATTTGATTGATATTTGATCATTTCAATTATTACTTAATAAAATCATTGAATTTCTTTATATTGTATTACATGTGGATTGTATGACAATTTTGAACACCACACAGTGAACTGTTTTACTCTATATGTCTGCATTGTCCGTAAACACCAATATGATCGAGCTGATCACTCAAGTGATTATTTTGTTAGTTGAAGGATGGAAGGTTCAATATTCCATAAGTCAAGCGTTTGACTGATCAATAACAAATATGGGTATATGATATCACATAGGACATAGTGAGCACAACATAGAGTCCTAAATGTTAAGATACATTAGGTGCCTGGTCCTGGATGGGACGTCTATTGTGATTCTTAAAGTCAGTTCTTTTGACCATTGTTTATTTCAAGTGATATAGACAATTTTTGGGTGGTTTAGGTTTATGTCCTAGGTTGCACCGTAAAAGGAGGCCAATCGGACTTTTACTGGGCCATTTCATGTTGTGCTTCCATCGGCAGGTTATAGTCATGCTCGAATATGATTCGTATCAGTTATGTTACTCTTTAGTCGAGCAAACGACTCTTGATATGATTACTTGTGAGATACGACCTTGTAAGGTGAGACTTTGTAATTTGTCTTCCATTGAGTGGGAGAATAATTTATGGATAAGAGAATCGTAATCGCACACACACTTGTAGGACACGTGGGAGATTATTGGAGTAAATATCCTCTACAGTGTGTGATTATTTGAATAAATCTTTTACAGGATCACACAGGGATACTTAGTATATTAATCAGTTGGTTAACGTTTATCGGTAACGATTGGCTCACTAGTAGTTTGAAATTACTGTCATATGATGGCGATAATCAGCTGATCCCTAAAGGTCACACCTATAGGATAGTACTAAGAAATGTGATTATATATTGATATAATAATGTAAATGCTAAACTTAGCTAAATGTATTTAAGTAGATGATAAACATTTAAGAATAATTAGGAGAAATGAATTAAATGTTAATTCAAATAAATATATATAAATATTATATTTATTAATTATATTTTAATATATGATATTTTAGAATAATATAATTGGGTTAATTAATTATAAGATAATTAATTAATGTTCTTCGGGAATTATAATTGTACACCGAAAATTATTAAAATATGTATGATAATTTAAGGAAATTCGGAATAAGGAATCTGACTTAGTATATTATAATATAAGGAGGTTTCCTAATAGAAGTACAATACCAACACAAACCAAAACGCTATAAGTAGGGATTCGGCCGTGTGTACAAGGGACGAAAAAAAAGAAGTTGTTTTCTCTCTTGTTTTCTTTGATCAGTTTATCATCTTAAAATCCCAAAACAAATCCTATAAAATAATTAACAGTAATTTAGGAGGAGCTTTGAAGGGATCTTTCTCAGTCATGTTGGGTGCAATCTAAGTAGAACTTCTACCTTGAAGTATTGGTTTATACTAGGTTGTTCTTAGGCCGATCTCATATAGGACTAAAGGTTATTTCTATATTCTTGGCTGTTTAATTCTTGCAATTAAGGTTTTATTGAATCGTTTTTGATATAAACCTTGGTAGTATTAATATGATTAATATTTTTATAAGTAATTTAAGAAATTATTACTTTGTATCAATTAAGAGGTAGGAAATTTAAAAAAATATCTTGTAATGATGAGAGAGAAAGAAGAGAGAGAAAAGCTCTGAAAAAACAAAAAGATTCTGCAAACCTGCAACACAAATTTCCAGAAAATATCTTGTAATGACGGTTGCTAAAAATAGGAATAATCATTTTAATAATAGGGGATATAATTCCTCATCAAAAAAATCTGCTCAACATGATGATCGTAGTAATTCTGGTAATTCAAGAGGAGGGATGCCTGGTTTTCCTCAAGTTGTTGGAGGGTCGGTGGAAGGAGAGCCATCAAAAACACGTTTTATAAGTGAAATTCAAGGGATACCTCCTTTGGATCTTCACGAGGAAGAGAACTTGAATGATGTGAATGGATGGATGCTTCGTCAAGGAGGGAGAAATGTTCCTGCTCTGGAAACTATTGTAGAGGAGTCAGAAAATATGGCACTGCTACAATTCTCACAGGCTGATGTCCAACCTGAGGTAGATTTTTGGCACACTGCTGTTTTTTGCTATATTTTGGGTGCTAATCCACCCTGGGGGGCTATTGAGGATTATGTTTATAATGTCTGGGATGAATTTGGTGTTGATAAGCTGTCTTTTTTGGAGAATGGTAGTTTTATTGTTCGATTTCATGATATTGAGAGTAAGAATGCTTTGTTGAGATCTGGATATTACTTGTTTGAAAACAAGCCTGTTGTTGTTAAGGACATGAATGTGGATATGGAATTTGTAAAGGAGAAAGTGGATATAGTACCAGTATGGATTAAACTGACTGGGGTACCATTGAAGTTCTGGGGAAACTGTTTACCCAAAATCGCAGGTCTAGTTGGGAATTACATTAGAATGGATAGGGATACGGAGGATAAAACGTTGTTGAGTCATGCTAGGGTTTTGGTAGAACTAAAAATGGACCAGCAATTACCTGAAAAAATCAAGTTTCTGGATGAAAAAGGACTAGTGGTCAATGTAGAGGTTAGCTATGAATGGAGGCCAATAACATGTACCAGTTGTACTGGTATTGGCCACAAGAGTGAGCAGTGCAGGAAGGTTAAGGCTAAGAGGCAGGAAAAAAAGGGAGATGGAGGTAAGAAACAGCCTCCTAAACAAGCTTGGAGGCCTTTGCCACAACCAGAGCCAATACTACCATTTCCTACTATGTTCACACCTGATGTATTTCCTTCTTTGGGGGCTGTGCAAGCTGGGGATACTGCTCCTGCAAAACAGGCACCAAGGATGCCTAGACAGACCAATATAGAGGGTGTCAGACTATCTGGGAGGTTTAGTAACTATTCTTTTGCAGATGCTTTGAACAATATGATTTCACCAAATGGTAGGGTTGCTGAGGGAGAAAATGACCCACCTGACAAATGTACTCATGAATAGCCTTGGTTTTTGGAACGTAAGGGGTCTAAATGACCTGAATAAACAGAAAATAGTCAAGTGGTTTATGTCTAATAATAATGTAGGACTGTTTGGGCTATTGGAAACAAAACTTAAGCACTCAAGTTTCAATAATAAGAATAGTACTTTATGTGAGGGATGGAGTATTACTACGAACTGTAGTTGGCATAAAGGGGGTAGAATCTGGTTATTTTGGAAGCCAAATGTTTTTGCAGTAAATGTCTTGGATTATGGAGCTCAGCAAATTCATGTTCAGGTGGTGGATAGGAATAATGGTAATCAGTTTATACTGACAATGATCTATGCTATGAATGAGGTTTATGAGAGAGTGGAATTATGGGATTTCTTGAAGAAGTCTGCCAATACTATCAATGGTCCATGTATATGGATGGGGGACTTCAATACTGTTCTATCACCAGCAGAACGTCTTGGGGGGCAATCTACTGATATGGAAATGGAACATTTCCAAGAATGTGTATCTCTGTGGGGTATGGATGATCTAGTAGCAACTGGGGCTTACTATACATGGACTAATAAACAAGAAGTGGCTGAGAGGAGGTATAGTAGGTTGGATAGAGTGATGGGGAATAGTGAGTGGCTAGAGGAGAATGAAGATTATATAGCCCACTTCCACCCTGAAGGTTTGTTTGATCACTGCCCTTGTACAGTGGTCAACAGAAAGTTAAGTTTTGTGGGTCAAAAATGTTTCAAATACTATAATATGTGGGGTAATGCTCCCCAATTTAAAGAAGAGGTAAAGCAGGTTTGGCAACAGTCTTTGGATGGCACAAAAATGTTCCAATTGGTGAAGAGACTGAAGAATTTGAAGCCAGTGATGAAGAGAATCAATTCAACTTGCTTCTCTGTTATTGAAAATAGTACCCATGTCACTAGTACTGCTCTGGACATGGTACAAAAACAGTTAGTGGATAAACCTGGAGATCATGTGTTACTGGAGAAGGAAATAGACTTAGCAGGGAGGTTGCGTGAGATGACTGCTGCTAGAGACAATTTTTTGGCTCAAAAGGCAAAATTACAATGGATGAGAGGGGGAGACATGAATACTGCTTTCTTTCATTCTGCAATAAAGAAGAGAATTATGCAGAACAAAATTTTCCAAGTGGAGGATAAGGATGGGCAGATGTGTGTTACTGGTGATGAAATTCAACAGGCTTTTTTGAAGTACTATGAGGATTTACTTGGAACAAATCATACCACAACTCCTGTGTATGACCATGTGGTTAAGAGGGGTGTTTGCTGTAATGACAGGCATAGAGAGATAACTCTTAGGCCAGTAACTGCTGAGGAAGTGAAGCATTGTCTTTTTAGCATACCCAAGGATAAATCTCCTGGTCCTGATGGGTACACGAGTCAATTTTTTAGGGATGCATGGGAAATTGTTGGAGAGGATGTGTGTGGTGCTATTATGGATGTGTTTCAAACTGGTAACTTGTTAAAAAAAGTTAATGCTACTGTTATTAGCCTCATCCCAAAGGTAGAAAGACCAACTAGTGTGAAGCAGTATAGGCCCATATCCTGCTGTAATGTTATTTACAAAACAATCTCGAAACTGCTTTGCAATAGGCTGGCCATGGTATTACCTGAAATAATTAGTAACAATCAGTGTTCCTTCATAAAGGACAGAAGCATCTTGGAAAATATTTTGATTAGTCAGGATTTGGTGAGGCATTATAGTAGAGGAGTAACAACTCCAAGATGTCTTTTCAAGCTAGATTTACAAAAAACGTATGACTCCATTGAGTGGAAGTTTGTGGATCAGATGATGATGGCTCTGCAATTTCCTGAAGCATTCAGAAAGATTCTAATGCTTTGTATTACCTCTCCTACTTATACTTTAAATATGAATGGAGTGCATTTTGGGTATTTTAAGGGGAATAGAGGATTAAGACAAGGGGATCCAATATCTCCCCTAGTCTTTTGCATTTGTATGGAGTATATGACAAGAATTATAAGCTTTCACAACAGAAACTCGATATTTCAGGTATCATCCAATGTGTAAGAGTATGAAGTTAACACATTTGTTGTTTGCGGATGATGTTCTGTTATTTAGCAAAGGGGATGTGAGATCCATCATGCTACTGCTGAGATCTTTGGCCACATTTTCTGTAGCATCTGGTTTGCAGGTAAGTTCAGCTAAGTCTGAAGTGATTTTCAGTGGTGTGCCATTGAGTATTAAGCAGGAAATCATTCAAGTCAGTGGTTATAAAGAGGGTGTGTTGCCTTTTAAGTATTTAGGAATCCCAGTTCAGCCAGGAAGACTTTTGAAGAAGGATTGTTACCTGTTACTGGAGAAGATCAGTAGCAGAATCAGAGGTTTGAGGGCAAGACAGCTGAGCTATGCAGGTAGATTAACTCTCATAAATTCGGTTTTAAACACCATACACAATTACTGGGCAAATATTTTCCTTATTCCAAAGGGAGTAGTGAAGAGAATTGAAGCTATTTGTAGAAATTACTTCTGGAGTGGGCAAGTGGAGTATCAACGAGTTCCTAGTATTGCGTGGGATAGGGTGTGTCATAGGAAGATTGAAGGTGGCCTAGATGTTAAGAAAGTGGGTGTGTCGAATGTAGCTATGGTTGGGAAGTTAGTGAGTTAGATTCACAAGAAAGCAGATAGACTATAGGTCTTATGGATAGACCATGTCTACCTGAAAGGGAGAAATTTGGCTGATTATCAACCTCCAAAAGATGCTAATTGGAATTGGAGGAATGTGTGTAAAGTAAAAGACAAGATGCAGGCTGGTTATCAAAATGGAGTGTGGATTCATGATAGGAGAGGGTACACAGTGAGTTCAGGGTATCAATGGCTTACTGGACAGGAGCAACATGTTCCCTGGCACAGGTTAGTTTGGGATAACTGGCACTATCCAAAACATTCTTTGAATGCTTGGATGGTGATGCAGAAAGGTTTACAGACACGGGAAAGATTAAGAAAGAATGGAATATGTCAAGAGGACAGATGTGTTATCTGTGAGCAGGAGGAAGAGACACATGAGCATTTGTTTACTGAATGTGAATACACTAAATTCTTATGGGTAGGTTTGGAGAATTGGTTGAGAATAAGGTTGGGTCAGCAGAGAGCAGGGTACACGAGGTTACAGAGGAAAGTGGGCAGGGTTGCCGTGTGTACCTGCTGGTACTTTGTTTGGAGGCAGCGGAATGAATGTCGTATGAAATTACAGCTAATGAGGCCTTGTATTATCATGGAGGAGATGAAGAAGGTGATACTAGATAGACTCAGGATTAAGACAACAAGATTCATGACAAATAGAGACAAAGTGTGGTTGGCTAGTATTCAATGATCATTTGTAATCCCCCTCTTTGTAATTGACAGTTTGAAGTAATATCAATATACTCACATTTATACCAAAAAAAAATTTAAGAAATTATTTCCTACACTTCATCAGGGGAGTGATGTTGGCTGGGGTATTCAGGCTGGATCTGGCTGATGGGATGTCGATTTCTGCTGGGATCACGGCTTTGCATCTATAGACTAGGGAGTAAGGGGTTTGCCCTTTTGGAGTCTTGGATGTGGTCCTATCAGCTCATAACACAAAAGGCAACTCTTCTGCCCATTTGCCTTTTCGTGCTTTCAGCTTCTTTTTCAGGTAGTTTATAATTAGCTTGTTGCTTGATTCTGCATGGCTGTTTGCTTTTATATAGCCTGGTGTTGATGTGTTAAGCTTGGTATTCTAGGCTTCACAAAATGCGATTGTTCTTTTGCCTATGAATTGGCTGCCGTTGTCACAGATGATTTCTGAGGGAATGTCGTATCTGCATATGATGTTTTTGTTGATAAAGGAGATAACATCATTTTGCTTGACTTGCCTGAATGAATCTGCCTCAATCCACTTTGAAAAGTAGTCAGTCATTGCCAGCATGAATACCTTTTGGCCTAGAGCCTAGGGCATTTTGCCAACAATGTCTATTCCCCACTTCATGAACGACCAAGGGGCAGAGATTGAGTGTAGCTGTTCATAAGGCTGGTGAATATTTGGTGCGTGGATCTGACAGGCTTTGCATTTGGAGCTGAATTCCGGGCAATCGGGCCTTAGTGTAGGCCAAAAGTAGCATGTCTTGAGTAGCTTGCTTGCTAGGCTTCTTCCACCCTTATGATTCCCGCAGTATCCTTCGTGTATTTCTGCGAGTGCTTGTTCAGCCTCTTGCGGTTCCAGGCATCAGAGATATTGTCCAGCCTGTGAACGCTTGAAAAGAGTGTTATTAATAATAGTGTACGAGGCAGCTTTAATCTTGCATGTTCAGGGGTAAAATTCCCTAAAGGAGCCAATCATAGTATGGTTTTGTCCAGGAGTTGGCAACATATATGGGAAAAGTCGGATTTCTTCTGTCTATTGATGATTCTAATAGGTGAACTATGGGAATATTGTCAAAGTCAGGGGGGCTGAAGTTGGATCCTAGGGCATCGACTTGGGTATTCAAATTCCTGGGTATTTGGTCAATACTGAAATTACAAAACTTAGATTTTAGATTTTGGACTATGTCAAGATAAAGCATCATTTTTGAACCTTTTGCAGCAGACTCCATTAACTTGATTCGAAATGAGAAGGGAATCGGTGTGTACCTTGACGTTTTTGGCACCTAGATCAACACATACCTTCAGACCAGCTATTAGAGCTTCATATTTTGCGTACTACACTAAAGCATGTCCCCCTCAGATTGGCTGGACCGTCCACAAATAAGGGCAATACTAGGTCTGATTGGTCGCTGGCCAGTGTATTTATTTCTTTGATTGATTCTGGCTCAAGGGTAGGACTAAAATCAGCCACAAAGTCTACTAATGCCTAGGATTTTATTGTTGTTCTGGATTCAAATTTAATATTGTAGGTGCTGAGCTGAACTGATCATTTGCACATGCGTCCGGACAGTTTAGGTTTACGAAGGATATACTTGATGGGTAGGTTGGTCCAGACTGTTATAGGGTGACTCTCAAAATAGGGTCTTAACTTGGTGCAACTCATAACTAAAGCTAAAACGTATTTTTCATGTAATCTATACCTTATTTCAGCATCCAAGAGAGTTTTACTTACGTAGTAGACTGGGTGCTGCTGTCCGTCCAGCTCTTTGACCAGAACTCCACTAACCGCAGTCTCAGTTACTGAGAGATAAACCGTCAGGGGTTCGTCTTTTACTGGTTTGGCTAGTAAGGGAAGGGTGGATAGATAACATTTTAGATCTTCGAAGGCTAACTGGTTGTCAGGGGTCCACATGAAGTCTTTGTTCTTTCTGAATAGATTATAGAATGACTTGCATCTCTCAGATGACCTTGATATAAATCTATCCAAGGCTGCTACTCTTCCTATTAATTTTTGGACATCCTTGACGCTCTTTGGTGGCTCCAATTCCAAGATGGCTCTAATCTGCTCAGGGCTGGCTTCTATTCCTCTCTTTGTCACCATGTAGTCCAAGAATTTTCCTGCTGAGACAACAAAGGGACATTTGGAGGGATTTAACTTCATATTGAATTGTTCTAGTATTTGGAATGCTTTTTCAAGGTCTTTAACGTGATCTTCAACTTTTTTGGATTTGGCCACCATGTCGTCTATGTAGACTTCCATAGTATCTCCGACTTGATCTT
Organism: Silene conica; assembly: GCA_029255685.2. Lineage (NCBI taxonomy): Eukaryota > Viridiplantae > Streptophyta > Magnoliopsida > Caryophyllales > Caryophyllaceae > Silene > Silene conica. The sequence continues at coordinate 73,325,426 of CM055311.2, forward strand.
TGAACATCATATTGACCAGCCTCTGGTAGGTTGCCCCTGCATTTTTCAGACCAAAAGGCATAGCAGTATAACAATATATACCTCTCTTAATGATAAATGATGTGTTTTCCTGGTCTGATGGATGCATCATTATTTGATTAAATCCACTGGAGGCGTCCATGAAGGTCTGCATTTTGTGCCCTGCTGTGGCATCTACCATAGCATCAATGTGTGGCAAAGGAAACGAATCTTTTGGGCAAGCTTTGTTTAGGTCAGTGTAATCTACACATACTCTCCACTTGACATTCTTCTTTTGCACAACAACCACATTGGCCAACCAATCAGGGTACATAATTTCCCTAATCATTCCCATATCCAGCAGTTTTTCAACTTCTTGATTGATGATCTCATTTCTTTTAGAGGAAAATTTTTGTCTTTTTTGCTGCACAGGCTTGAAAGATGTGTCAATATTGAGCTCATGGGTAATAATATTAGCATCAATACCAGTCATATCAAAATGTGACCACGCGAAACAAGACATTTTAGTTTTTAGAAAATAACAAGGTCAGGCCTGACTGAGTCAGGTGCATTAGAGCCAACAAGTACCTTCCTGTCAGGAAATTCTTGGTTCAGGACTACCTCTTCTATTTCATCTGTGATTCCGCAACATATTCCTTCCTGAGAGGGGACTTTAATTGCTATGCCAAGGACTTACATAACTTTGAAGGTTTCAAAGCCTGTGAATAACATTCCTGAGCCGTTCTCTGTTCACCTCTGATTGTAGTTACCCCCATTCAGTTGGTATCTTTACACATTGATGATATGTAGATGGGACTGCTTTGCCATTGTGCATCCAGGGTCTTCCCATGATCACATTGTATGAGGACTAGGGATGGCAGTGGGTCGGGTACCCAACCCAGACCCTCAGGGTCGGACCCTAATGGGTCGGTTATGGGTCTGTATGTTTGAGACCCACTCGGTTATGGGTCGGGTATGGGTCTTATATAAAAACATCGGGTCCGGGTCCAGGTCTTGGTGTCGGGACCCTACCCGACCCTTAGACCCTTATATTTATTTATTTTTAAAAAACACACATACGAATGTCAAAAACACAAATAATATACACATACATACGACCTTTATTAGTTCTCACTAATGTACTATACGCATATCTAAATAACCAATAAGGATAACGAGGAAATTGATGGAAATGATAAGTTTGGGTACTAGGTAAATGATATAATTTAGGAAAAAAATTGTTTTGTCAAAGAAAAAAGTAGACCCTAGAGTAGACCCTACCCAGACCCGGACCTTATGGGTCGGGTGTGGGTCCATTACTTTCAGACCCTTTCGGGTATGGGTCCAAGGTATGTGACTTAGGGTCGGGTCCGGATCTTGCTGGACCCTACCCAAACCCTACCCATTGCCAACCCTAATGAGGACAGGCAGTTCACGACTCCAAATCTTTCGTAGGATGCAACTCCATCTGCATATGTTGGCACGTTGATCTCCCCTAGGGTACTTCTGGTTTCTCCACTGAATCCGGCTAGGACGCTTGACTTTTTGATGATCTGATCTTCACTTATCTTCATAGTCTTCAAGACGTCCATCATTATCAGATTGATTGAGCTGCCTCTGTCTATCAGTATTCTGGAAACTTTTATTGTACCGATTTGCATTGTTATAACCATGCTGTCATGGTGTAAGTCTGGTACTCCCTGCAAATCAGAGTCGTCAAAAGTAACAGAATGCAAAGAAAAAGACCTAGAAGGATGTTGAAGTTATGACTCCCTGGCAACTTTCTTAGCTGCTGAGCTGGTCAGACCGCAGATTTCTGATCTTCCATTTATGAATTTGACTTCATAAATAGGGGGAGGAGGAGGTGGCGCCTTTGCATTCCCCTGCTTTTTTCTCTCATCTTTGATGTTGCTTGACTGTTGGATTATATCTTTCAAGTAGCCTTTTCTGATCAGGTATGTCACTTGCTTCCTCAACTAGATGCACTTTTCTGTGATGTGCCTGATATCCTGATGCAATTTACACCACTTCAAAGAGTCTCTTCTTGGATTGTCAGATTTTTTTCCTGGCCATCTGACTATATCTTCCATGTCTTCCAGTTTTTTTATTAATCCTGCATTGGAAATAGAGAATTTATGCTAAGGAATAATTGGTAGGTTTGAAGGGTTACCTCTGGTTTCTTGGGCCATGTTGACTTCGGACCGCTCAGGCCTAGAATATGGAGCGGATCTGGAGTTGTTTCCCTTGGGGTTGAAGCTTTTTCTGTTGGTCTGGCTGTAGCTCTGCTTTCCTGCGGATGAGGATGTCCTGAAGTTAAGATCTTATTCTAGCCTGACATGCTCCAACGCAATTGACTGGACTGTAGCGAAGGTCGGGCAAGCCTTCTTGGTGAGATCTGCATTGATATCACTATCGGGCTGAAAACCTTGCCTGAATGCCTCGACATCGTTCTCCTCATCGCATATGGGGATGGCCACCATTACCTTGACGAATCTTCCTAGGTATTCCTTGACGCTCTCGCCTGAGGACTGTTTTACCCTAAACAGGTTACTTGGTCTCTTGGTCATATCCTTGTTGCTGGCAAACTGCTGGTTGAAAGCATTGACCAAATCTTCGAAACTTTTGATGCTTCCCAGAGGTAGGTTGATGAACCATTGCATTGCTGCTTCGGTTAGGGTGGTGCTAAAGCCTTTGCACATACATAACTGCCTGAGCTCACTGGGTATTGAGGCTGCCAACATCTTTTGCTTGAATATACAACAATATGGTTTTGAGGATCAGTAGTCCCATCATAGGATGACATTGATTGAATGAAGAATTTCTTTGGGAGATCTACTTTGGCTATCTCCTCAGCAAAGGGTGAGTCAGCATAGTTATCGATCTCCACTTGCTGGACAGAATTAGGCACTCTAGGAATATTCTCAATTTACTGTGGAGTTTTTGAATTTTTTGGAGCATGGCCATCATTATGCCTGCATTGGATTGATCTGTTGCAGCTACCTTACCCCCCTTACCAGGGATAGGATTCTTCTTCGGGGTTGCATAGCAGGAGAAGTCGATGTTCTCGATGATTGAGGAAAAAGGGGTTCTAGGCTCAAATCTGGGTCTGGAGCCTGATGTTTTCTCCTCTAACTGCATTTTCAGGGTGGATTCAGACTCCTTGACCCTGTCAAGTTCAGCCTGTGTTTGTGCTGACCTTTCCCTGATATCTTCTAATTCTCTAATTTGAGCTAGGGTAGCAGCTAGTTCTTCTTCTGTAGTACGAGTTACCATTTTGGATGGGAATGTTGACGAAAAAGTGGGAAGATTTTGAGATTTAATGAACTAGATGCCCCACGGTGGGTGCCAATTGTTTTAACAAGGATTTACCTGAACGGATGAAGCTAAATGATATATGAAATGTAGGGTATCTAGCTCAAATACAATTATCAGTAATAAAAACGAAAAAGATTTGAAGGAAGAATATAGTGATAATATCTCTGTATAGAATGCTGATAAAATAGTTGCTTAAATGGGTTTGGAATGTTACAAAATACAAAGATAGATTACACACTTGTTCTATATGAATGATTTTACTTATATACTACTCGTCTTCTGAACGTTGGATGCTCCAACGTTCTTATTCTCAAGCTAAAACATGGTTCCGGATTAATAGGGCACACTTCCTATTAATCCGGGCTGACTCTATCAACCTTAACGGTTCCATGATCACACATCTCTTCAATAGTTGTTTAGGGTTTCTGACTTGGTCTTCCTGGAAAATAGGAGCTAAGATCTTCTCTTTAGTCGTTTCTTGGCCTATTGTTCACAATATACGTATCAGGCTTATTTTCTCCTCATTCTGTTTAACATTTCCATGTCTATCTGGTCAAGGATGTACTCTTTTCAAGCTAGGTTGTATTCCTGATTCTTCTTGAGTCTCTGGGCTTGTCCGGGTCCTCCATTGCTGGACTGTAATACTCCGTATTTTTATTTATTATATATTTAATAACTTTGACGTTTTTACAGCTATTTGGATATTCTTATTCAAATAATTGATTTATCGAACAAGAGTTTTATATTTTACATGTGTTGTTAAGGAATCGGATTCACCGTTAGTATTAAAATGTGTTTAAGTTATAACTTTGGACCTCGTTTTGCGTGCCATCAAACCCCAGCCCACTAGAAATTTCACCTTGACATCATAAAACACCTCAACACAAGTCTGGTACACAACTCCCTGTCGCCTTATAAGAGGCTACCTAAACCCTAAACCTAACCCATCGACACCCATTCTCTCACTCTCAAAACGCTGCCGCCACATCCAAGGTTGAAGAGAAGGGTCTTACACGGTGGTTAAAGGGGCCCAGGGTTAATCGATACTCCAGAAAGTTGGTACACTCATCACAGTTTTCCTTTCCTTCGGTTTTTCTCTCCGTTTGATTCGATAATTATAATCATAGAATTCATGCTATAGGTTCTGATCTTTGCATAAAGTTAATCTATGATGTGTAGTGATTATATTTTGATCATTGGGATGACATATTTGACAACCTAGGGCCGTCGTATAAGGTGTTTTGTAGACGGTGTCAGTTTTATTTTCTTCGTTTTTCCAGACCAAAGTATTTTTGTATGAATGTTAAACTATAATTCGAGTGAGTTTCTGTTTATGGATTGATATGGGTGTTTGAGTATTGGGATATGAGGTAGTCCGGAGGTTTATATGGTGGTAAGCACGGTGGTTGGTGGTGGTTCATTACGATTTTATAGCAGGTTTTGTCAAAGGGGGTTCATTCGCGGGTTTTTGGGTCAGATGGTGAGGTTGGGTTTGTCGCGGGTTGCTGGCGGTTGTGAAGGTGTCGACAGCCACCACTGACTTCCCAGGAACCACCGTGGCTCAGAGGCGAGACTGGTGGTGCCACAGGTGAAGCTAGTGGTGGCGGTTGGTGCTAAGGGTGGTGGTTGTCAAGGCTGTCACGGGTCTGGTCTGTTGCGTGTATTGCCGTAGTGTTTGTGCGTGATTCTATTTTTGGGTTTGGTTGTGTCGTAATCAAATCCTTTACTAACCATAATCATGATAATCATTATTATTAATCATGGTAATTATTATTATTATTAGTATTAGTATTGTTTTAATATTATTGTCGTAATCGTGTTATCTTTATTAGTGTATGATTTTATAATTTTAAGATAATAATGTTATGGATATTATTATTATTATTACTAATGTTCGGCAATTTCGATAGTGATTAGTGTTATTGTATATTATGATTATTTGCTTTGTATTATGGGTAGTATATATTTTAGGTAATATGTTTGAAGGATATATTCTATCAAAGTAGTAAAGTGGATTATTTAATTGTAAGCCATAATTATCAAGTCTATAATTTAGTAAGTTTATAATTGGTACGTATATGAGCATGTATATCTATATTTTTTAATGTATTATGAATAGGCCAATTGTGTGATTGGTAGTGTTGATTGAATGAGTAGAATTTGATATAAGTAATAATTATAGGAACGAAATTCGAGGAGGAACATTACTAGACGGTGCTTACTTACTTCAGATTTTGCTACTCCAGGTAGGATACACTGGAACTATCTCTGTGATGTGTTATGTATGGATGCGATTGTATGTTATGAATGCAAGTATGAATAGTATGAGAATAATATTCAGTGTTGGTTCTTTATTATGGCATTCATAAGCATGGCATGAGCATTGGTTACAGATTGAGATGATGAGATATTATTGGGCCCAGGCTAGCTCTGCAGGGCTAGACCTGGTGACCGCAGCGGTTATGCTGGTGTTCGGCGACGCTGATGATACTCTGTCGGGAGGTTCGGTAAGGGTAAGAGTCACGGGTTTGAGAATGAGAATGAGATTGAGCTCGAGCTCGAGCATATCATGGCATTTGCATGTCATATTTGTTGCATTATTTATTTTTGTGTTATCATACTCAACCGCGAGGTTGACAGTGTATTCGTATTCACCTACTATGATCCGGAATGGGGAGTAGACTTTTCAGGTCAGAGACAGATGGACTGGGAACTGGGCTTGGAGAGAGATAGACTTGGATCAGAGTTACTTAGCTATACTTTGTATCAGTTTTCAGTTTAACATTTAATAACTTAAAGTACTGTAGTTGTTTGACTATGATTATCTACTGCCTTGGTTTAACCATGAATGGTAACTGTCCTATTTACTCTGGAAGTCCTAGTACAGGCTCCTAAGTAAATGGGGGTGTTACAAAGTGGTATCAGAGCGAAAGATCCTCGGGCCTAAACCAAATGAACAATAATGAACATAGGAAGAGTCTAAATAAAATGAACCCCAGGCTAGTAACTGTTAGGAGCCCAATAAGATTTGGGATGAGTTAGGGGCCCCCGACAAACCAAGCCACTGGCCCTTTCAGTCTAACATGGTTACCGTCGAGAGATGCAGAGTATGGGTAGATCTAAATAAAGAAAAGACCCAAGATATATATATATATATATATATATATATATATATGTATACACACTTTGTACTAACGTTTCCGCAGGTGAAGAATGAGGTCAGTTATGATGTGAAAGATTGATGATGATATATACTGTGAAGCATGAAAGTGATATTGCATGATAAGTGACATGTATATACTGTTATTTCGAAACATTGACAGCATGAGTGTTATATATGAGTTTTGAATATGACATTGAATTATATGATGATATGCATGCGGTTATATGATCCCTAAGCCTGTAGGTAGACTTATATATGATGTTAAGTAAGACTTAGAAGCATGCTTAGAAGTTACATGCTAGACTATGTATGCTAGAAAAACCTATGATGGGATGGAGTATGACTTAGAATTAATACTCATACATTTGTTAAACTTGTGTACCAATATGCCTCCCCGAAGAGACCCCAATGCAGGCAACATTTTAGGTAGCTATGAATGCTGCTCTTTTAGCTAGGATTGGGGCAAATGCTCAATCTGATGCAACAAAGATGAGCAATAATATCTCCAGGCATAACCCTACAAAGTACGATGGGGAGGGATGTAACATCCCGTATTTTTATAAAAGTAATTTTAATAATTAAAAGTACTTTTCGGAACTAATAATATTTTAATTATAATTCGTAAGTTTTATGTTAAAAAATGTCGTTAAGCTCCGTTTTGACTTTATTTAATCTAAAGGTGTCGTGTTCCCTTGGTTTTCCCGGTTACATTTAGTTCCCGAACCGCTTAAGTGAAACCCGTCCCAAGCTTAACTTAAAACCCATTTGTGAAAGGAACCTTCCTCCTTATTTCCTTAACATTCATAAACCCTTGTTCAAGAAATAAAACATTAGACATTTCATTTCTCATCTTTCTCATATCTCCATCTTCACAAAATTCGATCTTGTGGATTCGTTACAACTCAGATTGACGCAAGGTTTCGCCTACGCTTTCATCTCTTCATTTCCGTTCTTTCTACCTCTTTAAATTTCAGTTTCGTCAAAGTAGATTTTGGGAGTGTTTTCAGGTAAACTCGAAATTACCCCATAATAATCCATTTTTGTTGTTTGTAGGTGTTGACTCGGACGACCCGGACAAGGACTCGTACATTGTACAAGATTAGAAGTGAAGAATCGCTCTTTTAAGGTGACGATAATGAGAAACTCGGCCTTTTTTCTAATATTAGCACTTTTGTGGTTTGATTATGTGTTTCACATGAGTTTATGGTTATTGATGTTGGTAGGAACTTAGTAATGTGTTAATTACTGATTTATATGTTCATTATATGAGATACTTGATGAAATTGGTGTTTCATATGCTCAAACATGTTTATCTTATGTTGGGTTGAAATTGTGACGGATATGGATGATTAATCGTATGTTGGACGTTTGAGAAGTCGCGAGTAATTGCATATGTATGAGAATGATGTATAATTACTGGGTAATCTATGTTTGGAGTAGAAATCATGTTGTAGGAGCGATCCCATGAGATTTGGATGAATTTTGATATGTCGAAATACGTTTTTTGGGAACAGGGACTCCCAGCCGGTTGGATGACCGGCGACCGGTCAACCGGCTGAGAGTCTCGTATGTTGGTTTTTGAAGAAAGCTGAGAAAGGACCCTCAGTCGGTCGACCGGTAGCCGGTCATCCGGCTGAGAGCCCTTCTTGGTGTTTTGAATTGTGAAATTGAGAGTTAAGGACTCTCAGCCGGCCAATCGGCTGCCTGTGGCTAACCGGCTGAGAGCCCTTATAGTAATTTGAAGGTTGTTTTGAGAATAAATGACTCTCAGCCGGCCAACCGGCAGCCTGTGGCTGACCGACTGAGAGCCCTGTTAGTAATTTGAAAGTTGTTTTTAGAATAAATGACTGTCAGCCGGCCAACCGGCAGCATGTGGCTGACCGGCTGAGAGCCCTTTTGGTATTTTGAAGTTGTGTTTGAGAGTCAATGACTCTCAGCCGGCCAACCGGCAGCCTGTGGCTGACCGGCTGAGAGCCCCTGTTGCATAATAAATTGCTTATAACTTTTGATTCACATGTCGGATTGCATTGATTCTTTTTCCGTATGATTCGTATGCTTGTTTGAAGTCCCAAGAAATTGGGCGATGCTTATGTCGGGTTCGGTAATGGATTTGAGGATGAAAGACCCCCCGGTCGGGCAACCAGAAGGGAAACCGGCTCTCACCTCAAATTAGTTCCCAAAGTCGGTTAAGTGTTACGTGGATGTTTAGAGATGAGATATATACGAAATGATTGTCATTCGAGTTTGAGTTGTTGTACATCTTTGAGATGACATATTGGGATTTGTGTAACCTGCTGTGCGCTGCTATAGTACTCGGGTTCTCACCTGATTGCATTGTGTAGCTAGTTGGCCGTAGTGACTTGGTCTCACGGTCAGGTTTTAGATTGTCTGCCCGCCTTCGGGCATAACTCGTTCCTAGCTAGTTTGGGTCTTGGGGGTGCCTTGTGCACTTGTCGAATCGGGGATCGTAATTCGTTTGCATTCCAAGAGCCTGGCCAGGTTTAGACTAGGACAGTCAATTGTCGTCGTCCTACCAGGGGGTTGTATAGTCTGAGATTGGGAATGTCGTAGTTTATAGACAAGCCGATTGTCGTCCTGCTCATAGTGGTCTAGCCGAGTCCATTGTCGACCAGTCTAGTTGAGTCGATTGTCGACCTATTGTTGTTGGAATAGAGTCACTTGGTTGACCTATCGTTGTTGGAGTAGAGTCACTTGCTTGACCTAGCTCGTTTGTAGAGTCACTTGGTTGACCTATAGTTGTTGGAATCGAGTCACTTGGTGACCTATCTCTTGTGTTGATGAATCGGTGATTGAGCATGCTTTAGTTTGTGATTGGGAATGTATGATACTTGGTTATCTTAGTATTGTTCATCCAAGGCATTGGACGACTCTTATTCTGGTTTCGTAAATAGTTTGGATTGAAAGACCCCCCGGCCGGGCAACCGGAAGAGAAACCGGCTCTCCTTCCAAATGGTTTCCGAAGTTGGTTGAGAGCCTTTGCAAGTATTGCATGATGATTTGAGATTGAGATATATATATGCTTCACATGTTAAAAATGTGGAGTATGTTGAATGCCTTACGTGTTATGTGTTATTGACAATAGGTGGCTATGAGCACTCTAGTTACTCCCCACTGACTGTGGCGCACATGTTGTATGTGTGTAGGTACATGAGGGCTGATGCAAGGGGTTACGTTGAGGCTAGCGAGCGATGATCCTTCATCGTTGACTTTTACCTTTCGTTAGCTACACCTTCGACTTACGTTTCAGTATTTTGTGCCTGTAGGGATATGCTATCCCGGGCAGCTTTTGTATCGCACTTATATACTTATTTATGTTTCATTTCTCTTCCGCATGTTTAATATTATTAAAACACCTCGCATGTTTTCTTATCATGTCAAAATTTTTTAATTCCGCTGCATTTTTGCATGTTTTGTATGTTTACTTTTTCCGCTTTCGCGAGGGGTTTTACAGTTGGTATCAGAGCGTTATCGCTCCCGACGCACTCATGTAATCCCCAAACTTAACTTGACCAAAAACTTGAATAATGAATGAGAGATTTGGGTAGACCTAAGGACAAGTGGTAGACTGTTTGTGATTGTTAATTGTTAGGTTAACACTTTTTTCTCTTTTAATTTGAAGGATGGTGAGAACTACTGCCGCGGAGAATACCATAATGCAAGCACTTCTGCAAATCCTTGAGAACCAAAGGGTTCAGGTTGAAGTTGTTCCTCCTCCTCCTCCTCCACCAGGCAGTGATGCCAACCGGCCTGGTAGCTTCTCTTGGATAGCATCACAGATGTCCAGGAGCCACGTGAAGACTTATGGAGGCGAAGTTGATCATGTTGCCCTTTCTGAATGGTTCCGTGAGATGGAGAAAAGCTTCACCATGTACTCGGTTGTCAGAGAGGATAGAGTGCGGCTAGCCACTCACTTTTTGACCTTGGAGGCCGACAAATGGTGGGCATTGACTGGACCGACTTTCATTCTGGAACCGTTATTTGACTGGGAGGCTTTTAAGGATAAGCTCGAGACGAGATTTTATCCTAAGGAGCTTAGATCACAGAGGCTTAAGGAGTTCATGGACTTGAAGCAGGGAAAGATGTCCGTACAGGAGTTCACCGACAAATTTAATCAGCTTGCACATTTTGCCTCGAGATTTGTGAGGGATGAGGCTGAGAGAGTTTACTTCTATCGAGGGAAGTTGGGGCCTCGTATCGAGAGTATGGTCCGCCGTGACTCGACTTCTTTCGTTGAGGTTTATGATGACGCTATTTGGGCAGAGAGTTCCATCCGAGCCATAGATGTTGATACTGGAGCTTCTTCTTCTGCTCGCTCTTCCTTACAGACTTCCTCCCTTGAGAAGAGACCCTTTGATCCTTCACTTAATTCTCCGGTACCTCAGGTTAAGAAGTTCAAGAGGTTCGACCCATCTAAGGTCAAGGACCCGGTGCTTGTACCTAATGCTCCTCTAAAGTGTTTCAAGTGTCATAAGAACCTTCACCTTGGAGTTGACTGCCACGGCGACCCCTACACCTGCTTTGCTTGCCATAAGACCGGACATCGCTCCTTCGAGTGCCCTGAGAGGAAGGTTGTCGTTGGTAGAGCTGCTACTGCTGCTGGTGTCGTTCAGAGACCGAAGCCCAAGGGTATCGTGTACGTGATGAGTCGTGCTGCAACCGAGGTTTACCCTCACCTGGTCACCGGTATGTCTCCATCGATGTTTTTATTTTGCCTATAGGACGTTGTCTTGAGTATAACCTTGTTCTTCTTTCGTGTCTCACACTGAAATTTTCTCCCTTTAACCGCTTCCTTTCTCTGTTCCGTGACTTCTTTGGAAATTTTCTTCCTTTTGATGGTTACAAACCTCTTTTGTTTTACAATTTTATTTGTTCAAAGGTTTGAAAGATCTAAGAAAGATGATTTCAGAAAAACTAGTTTTAAGAAGTTGGTTAATTTTGCAACTTTGATGGATTTCAGCGTTGATTTGCCATTTGAACTCGTTATTGGAGACGTCTGATAACCTGTACTATGCCTATCAACATCGGATCAATCTAAATTTTGAAATTTTTCATTGATTTTCACCTTGGTTTTGCCTTCAGATTAGAATGTCAGGTTCTTGAATGCGCAACGAACGTTCCTTGATGGAGGCTGAACTATGGAGTTCACTTTTGAAATTTGGGAAAAAGCCTAAGTTTTTGTATATCAAAGTGTCTGCGAAAGTTTTGGTTGTAGAGTTGTCCTTGTAACTGCTTTCAAGTTTCGAGGACGAAACTTTTTGAAAGCTGGGGTGATTGTAACATCCCGTATTTTTATAAAAGTAATTTTAATAATTTAAAGTAGTTTTCGGAACTTAATAATATTTTAATTATAATTCGTAAGTTTTATGTTAAGAAATGTCGTTAAGCTCCGTTTTGAGTTTATTTAATCTAAAGGTGTCGTGTTCCCTTGGTTTTCCCGGTTACATTTAGTTCCCGAACAGCTTAAGTGAAACCCGTCCCAAGCTTAACTTAAAACCCTTTTGTGAAAGGAACCTTCCTCCTCATTTCCTTAACATTCATAAACCCTTGTTCAAGAAATAAAACATCAGAAATTTCATTTCTCATCTTTCTCATTTTTCCATCTTCACAAAATTCGATCTTGTGGATTCGTTACAACTCCGATTGACGCAAGGTTTTCGCCTACGCTTTCATCTCTTCATTTCCGTTCTTTATTCTACCTCTTTAAATTTCAGTTTCGTCAAAGTTGATTTTGGGACTGTTTTGAGGTAAACTCGAAATTACCCCATAATAATCCGTTTTTGTTGTTTGTAGGTGTTGACTCGGACGACCCGGACAAGGACTCGTACATTGTACAAGATTAGAAGTGAAGAATGGCTCTTTTAAGGTGACGATAATGAGAAACTCGGCCTTTTGTCTAATATTAGCACTTTTTGTGGTTTGATTATGTGTTTCACATGAGTTTATGGTAATTGATGTTGGTTGGAACTTAGTAATGTGTTAATTACTGATTTATATGTTCATTATATGAGATACTTGATGAAATTGGTGTTTCATATGCTCAAACATGTTTATCTTATGTTGGGTTGAAATTGGGACGGATATGGATGATTAATCGTATGTTGGACGTTTGAGAAGTCGCGAGTCATTTCATATGTATGAGAATGATGAATAATTACTGGGTTCTTAAGACGGATCTTACTAATTAAATTAAAACCTTTCACAATAAATTATTAAATTATTATTTTATTACTTAAAATAATTTGAAATGCTTAAATTAGATTTTACGAAAATACGGGATGTTACAATCACCCCAACTTCAAAAAGTTTCGTCCTTGAAACTCGAACGGATATAAATCTATATATTATACCTCAATCGAACAAGAAGGGATGCGCAGCACGCATCGATGCCTCAGTCTCCCATGTCTGCTCCTCAACATCACCGCAACGCCAAAGGATCTTCACAAGCGGCACCACCTTGCTCCTAAGCTTCCTCTCCTGTCGGTCAAGGATCTTCACTGGACGCTCCTCGAAAGCAAGACTCGGCTCCAACTTCTCGATCTCTCTAGGCAGAACATGACTCGGGTCACTAACATACTTACGGAGCTGGAACATGAAAAACGCTATGAACCTTGCCCAAACTAGGAGGCAAGTCCAATCGGTAAGCAGCAGCACCAATCCTCTTCACGATCTCAAAAGGTCCAATATACTTAGGGCTCAACTTGCCCTTAACTCTAAACCTCTTAACACCCTTCATCGGAGACACTCTCAAGAAGACTCGGTCACCCACCTCAAACTCTAAGGGTCTACGGCGAACATCAGCATAGGATTTCTGCCGGTCCTGTGCGGCCTTCATCCTACCTCTGATAAGCTGAACCTGGTCAATAGTAACAGCTAACTGGTCCGGTCCTAGGTCACGAACGTCACTAGCCCGGTCCCAACAAATCGGAATACGGCACTTCCTACCATAAAGAGCCTCGTACGGAGCCATACCAATGGAAGCATGATAACTGTTGTTGTAAGAAAACTCTACCAACGGGAAACACTGCTCCCAAGAACTCTGAAAATCGAGGGCACAAGCGCGGAGCAAATCCTCTAGTGTCTGAATGGTCCTCTCGGATTGCCCATCGGTCGCGGCATGAAATGCGTGCTCATCAACAAACGGCTACCCATAGCCTCCTGCAAAGCCTTCCAGAACCTGGAACAAAATCTCGGATCACGATCTGAAATTATCTCCCTCGGGACACCATGATAGCGGACTATCTCAGCAATATAAGCCCTGGCTAAACGGTCCATATCCCATGTCTCTCTGATCGGCACGAATCTAGCACACTTAGTTAGACGGTCCACAATAACCCAAATCGCATCTTTGCCTCCCACAGCCTTATGCAAAGCCGTCACAAAATCCATAGATATGCATTCCCAATTCCACTGAGGAACGGGAAGCGGCTGTAGCAAACCACCAGGTCTCCTATGCTCTATCTTGACTTGTTGACAAGTCAAGCACCTACTAACATAATCCAAGATCTCCTTCTTCATACCAGGCCACCAAAACATAAGCCTCAAATCCTTGTGCATCTTCTCTCCTCCTGGATGAACGGAATACGGTGACAAGTGAGCCTCATCAAGAACCTTCTTCCTCAAATTTGGCACATCAGGGACATACATCCTACCACGGAACCTAAGGAAACCATCAGCATCAATCACCAAGTCAGGTGCAACACCACTCGAAATCTTAGCCTCGAACTTCTTGAAATCGGCATCTGAAGGCAAACTCTGGCGAATTTCCCAATATAAAGACGGCTCGGCAGTCATAGCAGCTAACCAATCAAAACCACTACTCACCATCTCTAATCTCAGCTTCCGGAACTCGGAACACAACTCATCGGGCAATACTCTCATGGCACTCATCGAGTGAGAAGTCTTGCGGCTAAGCGCATCTGCAACTACATTGGCTTTTCCCTCATGATACAACAACTCGATGTCGTAATCTTTCTCCAACTCTAGCCAACGTCTCTGTCTCATGTTAAGGTCTTTCTGGGTAAAAATGTACTTAAGACTCTTGTGATCTGTGAAAATACGGCAATGAGATCCAATCAGGTAATGACGCCACATCTTCAATGCATGAACGACTGCGGCCAACTCCAAATCATGTGTCGGATAGTTCACCTCATGAACTCTCAACTGTCTAGATGAATATGCTATCACCTTACCAATCTACATCAGTACGCATCCAAGTCCTAACATCGAAGCATCACAATACACATCGAAGTCAACCCCGATCTCTGACAAAGCAAGTATAGGAGCGGAGGTCAACCTAGTCTTCAACTCCAGGAAAGAACTCTCACACTTGTCGGTCCAAACAAACTTAGCTTCCTTCTTCAATAACTGAGTCATCGGGCGGGCTAATCTAGAGAAATCCTCAACGAATCTACGATAATAACCAGCCAATCCAAGGAAACTACGGATCTCTCCAACATCTTTGGGACTCTCCCAATCAACAACAGCCTTAATCTTCGCGGGATCAACCATAACTCCCTCACTAGATATAACATGTCCAAGAAATGCAACCTTAGAGAGCCAAAACTCGCACTTTGAGAACTTCGCGAACCACTTCTGACGACGCAATATCCCAAGAATCAATCGAAGATGCTCAGCATGTTCCTCATCGGTCTTCGAATAAATGAGAATGTCATCGATAAACACCACAACACAAGTGTCAAGATACTCACTGAAGGTACGGTTCATCTGATCCATGAAGATGGCAGGTGCATTAGTCAACCCAAAAGGCATAACCACGAAATCAAAATGCCCATATCTGGTACGAAAAGCAGTCTTCGCAATGTCAGCCTCTCTCACTGGAATCTGATGATAACCCGATCGAAGATCAATCTTAGAAAACCTAGAAGCACATATCAACTGATCAAACAAGTCATCTATCCTAGGCAAAGGATATCTGTTCTTCACGGTCACTCGGTTCAACTCTCTATAGTCAATGCAAAGTCTCATGGAACCATCTTTCTTCTTAACGAACAAAACGGGAGCACCCCACGGAGAAGCACTAGGTCTAATGAAACCTTTCTCGATCATCTCTTCCAATTGCTGCTTCAACTCTTTCAACTCTGGCGGAGCCATACGGTAAGGAGCCTTAGAAATCGGTCCGGTACCTGGAACAAGCTCAATGGTAAACTCCACATCTCTCTCTGGCGGTATCCCTGGCAAGTCATCTGGGAAAACATCTGGATACTCACGAACAATGGCTACATCCTCAAGCTTCGGTAGCGATGGTTTAACAGCTATAACAACACACAGGAAGGCTTGACAACCCTTCCTAAGAAGATGAGATGCTTTCATCGAAGAGATAACACGAACACCCCTTTGAGGGCGAGTTCCCCTATAGGAAACACGAACTCCTGAAGAACTCCTCAAGCAGATTTTCTGGTCGCGACACTCGAAGCGAGCATGGTATCGCGATAACCAATCCATACCGAGGATAATGTCAAACTCCTCGAGAGGAAATCTCAGTAAGTCCGCTGGAAATGTGGCTTGACCAATAATAATAGGAACATCCCTATGGGACGAAGAGCAGGAAAACACGTCTCCAGAAGGTAAGGAAATAGAAGTCTCCTCAACCAATGAAGACTCAAGAGCTAAACGGTCGGCGAACTGAGTCGATATAAATGATAAAGAAGCTCCAGTATCGAACAAAATAAGGCATTCAGCGCCAAGAACAGAAAAGATACCAGCAACAATATCTGGATGAGCCTCTGCCTCAGCCCTAGTCATCACAAAGATCTTCCCTTTCGGCTTTTCTCCCTTAGTCGCTGCAGCAGCAGTGGCAGCCTTGCCAAGTGCGGTGTTCCTCTCAGGACACTCATAAGACTTGTGCCCAAATCCATTGCAAGTGTAGCACTTGAAAGCATTCTTGAAACAGTCAAAACCCGGATGAGAAGGTTTACCACAACGGTGGCAAACACTAGCAGCTGTGTCGGTGTGAACAATGGTCTTAGCAACCGGAGCAGAGAACCTCTCAAAACGCTTCTTCTGAGAAGAAGGCGAAGAAGTAGAAGGAACAAATGGTCTCTTCCCCTGGTACACGGATCTCTGGTGAGGAGTCACACTAGAAGTAGCGGCACGGGTCTCAGCATCTATGGCACGAATAGAACTCTCGGCCCAAATAGCATCATCATATACCTCCACAAAGGAAGTAGAGTCACGACGAACCATGCTCTCGATGCGTGGCCCTAGCTTGCCACGGTAAAAGTAGACTCTCTCGGCCTCGTCTCTAACAAATCTCGATGCGAAGTGAGCTAGCTGGTTGAAACGGTCTGTGAACTCCTGAACTGACATCATGCCTTGCTTCAAATCCATGAATTCTTTGAGTCGCTGTGATCTGAGCTCTTTAGGATAGAACCTCGTCTCGAGCTTATCCTTAAAAGCATCCTAATCGAACAGAGGATCATGAGTGAAAGTAGGTCCTGTCAACGCCCACCACCTATCGGCCTCAAGGGTAAAAAAGTGAGTGGCTAGCCGCACTCTATCCTCTCTACCCACCGAATACATAGCAAAGCTCCTCTCCATCTCCCTGAACCACTCGGTAAGAGCTACCGGATCAACCTCGCCACCATATGTCTTCACGTGGCTACGTGACATCTGCGAAGCTATCCATGAGAAACTACCAGGACGATTAGCCTCGTTGCCTGGCGGTGGAGGAGGTGGAACATTCCCTGCTTGCTGTCTCTGAGTCTCAAGCAAATGCTGAATTGCTTGCAGCACAATGTTATCAGCAGCCCTAGGTCTCACCATCCTTCAAAAGAGAAAACAAGTATTAGCTTAGCAATTAGCAATCACAAATAGACTACAAAATAAGTCCTTAGATCTACCCATCTCTCATTCATTATTTGTTTATTTGGTCAAGTTAAGGTTGGGGCTCACATGAGTGCGTCGGGAGCATTAATGCTCTGATACCAACTGTAAAACCCCTCGCGTAAGCGGAAATATAAACACACAAAAGTACCAAAAATGCAGCGGAAATTAAAACTTTTTAAAGTAAACTGAACAACATGCGAGAAGTCTTAAACTGAACAGAAACTGAAACTGGATTAAAACCAAAATAGATAAGTAACAGTTCTAAGTATCGGAAACAAATATATACATCAGCCTGGGATGGAACATCCCTACAGGCACCAAAACAAATGTAACAAAAGTCTAAGAGTCTAGCTATGCGATATAAGGTAAGTCATATGATGACAGCAGGATCATCACTCGCTAGCCCTCTCGTGAACCCATCTCCAACCTGCATGTACCTACATACATGAAAACATGTACGCCACAATCAGTGGGGAGTGACTAGAGTTCTCCTAGCCACCTTTTGTAACAACACGTAACACATAAAACAATACAGAATACTCCAACATATAACAACATGTGAAGCATAAACATCTCATCATCTCATATCATACTATCATGCGATTCCAATGCACGGCTCTCAACCAACTTCATAAACCGTTAGGAAGGTGAGCCGGTTTCCCTACTGGTTACCCAGTCGGGGGGTCTTTCAATCCAACTATTTATGAAACCGAACTAAGAGTCACCCAATGCCTTGGATGATCAAACCATAACTCAACAGATATACATTTACTCATCACTATCGATATCTATATCTGACACGTACCCACTCAAGGCAAGCAGATAAATTCAGCAAGTAAAAGGTTCAGCGGTCAACTTAAGACATAACCTAGTACCAAATCAATCAGCAAGTGTAAAGGTTCAGCGGTCAACTTAAGACATAACCTGAACACCAAACATTCAGCAAGCAAGGACTCAGAGGCCAACTTAAGGCATGGACCTGCCAATCAGCAAGACACTAGACTCAGCGACCAACTTAAGGCATAGACTAGCATCCAAAAGTAAAGGACTCAGAGGCCAGCTTAAGGCATGTCCCTTCACCACATCACAAGGTACTAAACTCAGAGGCCAGCTTAAGGCATGTTCTAGCACCCAACATCTGCACTCCGGGCAAGGTGTCAGTTCCTTAGCTACCCCGTTGTGCAGCTGCTCTACTCGTCAGACTCAGAGGCCAACTTAAGGCATGTTCCAACGCGATCACTATCACACATGTCTGAACTCAGAGGCCAACTTAAGGCATGTCCCAGACACGACAAACATACACATATAGGGCTCAGAGGCCAGCTTAACGCATATCCCCATATATGACAAACAACTCACGTATTAAGTTCAGAGGCCAGCTTAAGGCATAACTTAATACGCATCAATACAATATCAACCAAAGTCTATGAACTAATCTATAGTTCTACTTTTCTTAACTTCTAATCAACACTTAATTGTTCCCGGGAACTAAGACGAGGGAGAGCCGGTCTCCCTCCCGGTTGCCCGGCCGGGGGGTCTCTATCCTCACTCCATTCCCGAACCCAATATAGTGTCGCCCGTCCTCCGGGGACCTCAAACATATATCACGGGTATACGAAACGAGTTTCAATCAAAACCGATCAACCGTTTAAAAGTTACGATCGAAAAACAATAAAAAGCCTTCAGGGGTCCCCAGCCGGTCGGCAGGCAGCCGGTCGGCCAGCTGGTGACCTCTCAGCCTCCTTCTTTCTTTAAAATCGGGAACACAAAAGGGGGTTCCCAGCCGGTCGGTAGGCAGCCGGTCGGCCGGCTGGGAAGACCTTCCCAATGCCTTAACAAAATACGCAAACCAACCCACAAACACTCCCAGCCGGCTGGCAGGCGGCCGGTCTACCGGCTGGGCTCCCCTTCTACTTAGGTTCTTCGCAAAGTAACAACATATGAAGAGACCACCAGCCGGTCGGCAGGCAGCCGGTCGGCCGGCTGGCAGTCCTAAGGCCAAAACTTCGACAAAATACGAAGACACTCAAGATGCGCTCCCAGCCGGTCGACCGGCTCAGAGAGCCTGTAACGATTTTCGCCATTTTTCAGAATTTCCTATACCTCATAAATCGACTCCAAAACTCGAACAACACTACAATTGATGTTTACCCAACAACATAAAACATTCAATACTACTATTCTACCAGCAAACAAGTCCCATAACAATCCTCAAATGATTATATCGAGTATCCGTCGCAAAATGAGAAAAACTGAAAATATACTTAAGAACATATAACAACCAATTTAAGCATGAATTCTTCACAACAACATCATCCTAAACATGTTACTAAGTCCTTTGATCAATATAAATCAACAAAAACAGAAACCAACACAAGAATCACAACAAGAGTGCTAATATAGACATAAAGGCCGAGTTTCTCATTATCGTCACCTTTCAAGCTTATCCGGCTAAAGATCTTCCTCAACAATGTAGCTATCGATCTCTGGATCCTCTAAGCCAACACCTACAAGCATAGAAACGGATTTTAAGCACTTGAAACGGAATTAAGAGAAAACAGCCCAATTTTCAAGTGAAAGGATTTACAAAAAGAAAGTGATAGATGGCTTGGAAATCGAATGAGGATTCCGAAAATGTCGTTGTTACCTTGATTCGAGTACCAGATGATGAAGAATTTCTCAAAAGAAGGAGGAATAAAATGGAGGTTTATGAGGTTTGTGTTTTACAGTGAAATGAAATGAAGGTGATGAGGAATGTCGATGGAAAGGGTTTTGTGGGGTTTTATGGACTGTCCTTTCCGAGTCAATTAAATGGGTCGGACACTTGAACGGATATTTATGATACGAGTTTAAGTTTACCAAGTAGTATTCGTCTTAAGGACTTAAGGTTCTTAAGACGGATCTTACTAATTAAATTAAAACCTTTCACAATAAATTATTAAATTATTATTTTATTACTTAAAATAATTTGAAATGCTTAAATTAGATTTTACGAAAATACGGGATGTTACAAAGTGTAAACATCTCACTGGGACACAGGGAGTATATGATTATGAAATGTAAACAATTCATCTTACTACAAACAGTTTGTAGTGGAAAAAATGTCAAACCTCATGGGGGCAATATAAGGTGGATCGGTCCATTTCGATTTCCGACATTTGTCCTACAGATGCTTATAATAATTATATTTAATTATCTTATATAATTAAATATTAATTTAATATTTAACACCTAAATAACAAATTAAGTACACTTAACTATTAAATGACATTTTACCATTTTATCATTAGAAAACGTGTCTTATATTAAATAAACAGTTAATTTTAAAACCTCTTGTAAATATTATTAACTAATTACCTCCGCCTCACTATATACACATATTATGAAATAATTTAGGTAATTAACAATTATTAACTAACCTCCAACTAACATTTATTAATTAATTATCACATAATTAAATAATAAATTTATTTTTCCCAAGTTCGTAACTCGTCATCAACAAATTCACTTGACTTATATAAAGTCATTATATACAAGTTAATAATTATATTATATCTCATATAAATAATTAGTCTATCCATTTGGGCATCGTCCTATAGGTGTGACCTCGAGTGATCAACTGATCACCGCCATCATATGACAATAACGTCAAACTCTAGTCAGCCGAGCGTTACCGATTTACGTTAACCAGTTGACAAGTATATTACAACATAAATCCCTGATATTCCTTGTACGAGATTTATTATGTATACGCACTATTGTGGAGGACACTACTCCAACAATCTCCCACTTGTCTGACACAAGTGTGCGTAACCGATTCTCTTGTCCAATATAATAATCTCCCACTCAATGCAAGAGGTCTTTCAGGTCGTTCTTGCACGTGATCACATCATAAAGTGGTTTCCTCGATTGGGAAAATGACTGTCTGACCGGATAATCTACTATAGATCACATCCGAGCGTGGCCACGCATTTCCAGTCACCTCTCCTCGAGTGGCCTAGAGATATATTTATATATACATTGACATAGAAGGACAATCCTGTTGACCTATTTTCCTCGTTCGATACAGATCACAATGACCCAGAAGATGCCCATTAGACTCCTGTTACGGCACGACGTAGAGCAAAAACCAAAGCCACGGGAAACTGGACCAACTTGGACAAATAGTCACCAATCAAAAGAATCGACTCGAAGGAATAAATAGAAATCCTCACATCGACCAGGCAACATAAAGGACTCTATAAATGGTCACTGTCTGACAAAATGTCTCTACATTCTGCCTATGTAATCGACCAACCATCTCTATGGCCATATAACAGTCGAATTCGTCATCTATCGCCTTACAATCTAGTCACTCCGAGACGTCACCTCATTAAGTAACTAGGGACAATATACATTGTTAATCCAGTTCACTTACTAGGGTTCGAAATTGTCACTACAACCTATTTGGATAAAAACAAAGTATAACTAAAATCCCGTTAGCACTGAATATATAATAGTTTTGAAAAACTCAAACGATAAATGTTGTTCTCATATATGTAAAAATAATTGATACACTATCAGATTATTACACATCATATAATCTGCAGCAATTCAATTACCCTATTTCAACACATTGAAACGACATGACTATCATGTTTAGCCTTCAATAAGACCTTGGTTTAAAATCAATGACACCTCATCTTATCAAACCAACAATTGTTATTTCCTATTGTTTCACATGACTGAAATCACATGTAACTTAGTTAAGTACATGTCTACACTTACTCTAGACTATGGCACCCTTGCCTCGAAGATAGCTCCCATTGTTTTCACGGTATATCATGATAGGATATGCGGCTGCACGAGCTACTACTAGTCCTTGCATTATTGTAAAATCTAAGCTACTTCGTATCGCAACATCGAATGTTGTGAAGTACTCAATTTCCGTTGTGAAATCTGCAATGTATGACTGCCTGAAACTCTTCCAGCAGATCAACTCCTCATAGCCAATACGGGATTTCAAACAATCCCTATATGTTTTAAAGTATGGTGTATGTTTAATGTATCTTTTACATAAACCATAACAAACATTCATGCAACTCCTTACATGAATTATAAATATAAAAATATCATCTACATAAATGATAACTAATTTGCCTATTAAACGACCTTCACTTAACTTTGATTAATAAAAACTCGCAATACTCAAAGTAGATGAATTGTCAAGACAATAATACATCATAGCGTATAAAATTAATCCGACAGCGGAAGCAATTGGAATCAATTCTATTAATGAGTTTAACTTTTTTGAACTAGTCACGAATCTCATCTACATAAGACTCCTAATAAAACGCCTATATCCCTCCTTGATTTATCTAATAAATCTGGATACTTTAAGATATATTAATATTCTCCTAAGTCTTTCATCATTCCAAATGATTTATATACCAACTATATAAAGACTCATAAAAGCACCATACTCCCATTAAACTTCATGTGTAAACATAATTCCTCAACATCTTGAGAAATGTTTTATAATATGATCAACCAATTATTCCAACTCCATGATGCTCTCATACGATTTCTTCTTAAGTTAGCTACAATCTACAAAACCCTCTAAATGTGTCAAACACACTTCTTCTAGAATCAAATTCAGGAAGATGGTTTTGATATCCTACTATCAAATTAACAATTATGAAATGCAACAATTGCCAGTATAATCCGAGTTTATAGAATCATTGAAACGGGTGCAAACCCTTTTTCACCAATTAAGCCTAAAAAACATCTTTTTATTCAAGTCAATTATACATTGAAGAGGTCAAACTTCTTCATATAAATATACCAAATTACTTACCTAATAACTACACTTGAATTCTAATTCGGATTAAGATGGCTTCTATAGCCATTTTCTTAGAGTTGAAACTAGCAACAACCTTTTAAACAACCTCTTTGTAAGTAAGAGGTATCATAATTTTTTTTATATTTTATTTAAAAATAACGCTTTATCACCTTTTGTCACTCTCAAAAAGTAACACTATATCATGATCTCTAAAGAGTGATGGATTTTCACCTGACCTCGTAGATTCCGAACAAATAAACACTCTATTTGACAATAAGAAAACAATTTTCTTGCGTCATTTGTGGCTCTTAAACATTTTCTCCCACTCTGTCATTTAGAAATAGACCTTTTTTCTATAAAGACAGTATCATGAGCCACAAATACTTTATTCTCATGAACTTGTAGGATAAATGACCACATGTTTTTATCCAGATAACTTACAAATTAGGTACTCTACCTCTCCATATCTAATACGGAGTGAATATGGTTGTTTAAAAAGTTACTTTGATTTAGTGGAAAAAAGAAATTAGTAGACAAAATAGAAAGACCCCAATTGTATAATCAAGTGGTTCAATAAAACTTAACTAAAATCAAACCATATCATGTAGGTTTGATATCTCTTTCTTACCACGCCTTATCAAATAATGTGTGTTAGATAAATTTAACTTGTGATACTATATCACATTTCTTTTGGTGAAGAACAAAAGGCATCACTTAGTTATACTTTCCACGTTCGGAACGTGAAACTATGATCTTATAGTCTTACTGGTTATCATATTTACTATAAAAACTCTTTGATCTCATCAAGAGTTTTTCTTTATACCTCGTTTAGTAGAGACGCCACTATCTTTCTAAACTGATGGTAAAAGAAAAGAAGTAAATGTAAACTACTCTGATTGAATTTGTTATTCGATCATGCACATCCACATGTGATTATTAGGATGAATAATCTTATACTTGATTTCCTTTTCAACAAAAAAGGTACGAGTTATCTTGCTTTAAATACAAGATTCACATATATCATAAGATTCACAATCAAATGATTCATGAAGACCTATTTAACAATAGTCTTATAATGCAATTTCAATCCAGAACTAAGATTAGATCGGGGTCACCAAACTAATTATGAGCCTTTTATATTTTATATTCTATATGATATATATAAATTTATATAGTTTAGGTGAAAAATAACCAACATTTAGATTGGTATAGTCATAGATCAAATTACGGCAAATTTGGGTACAACATTTGTTTATATCACATGTGTGAAACCCTATGTGCCTTATATAAAACCTTTATTAAAGCACTATTCTAAAACAGAAAACTAGATTAAGTAAATTTTTATAACACTTATTGTAATACCTCGATTTTTGACTACGTTATCTAAGTTCCTTGTTGTGTTTTTATATAGTATTTTAACGGTTATGGTACTCTATAGGGATTTAATCAAATAGTATAGTTTTATGTTGGTAAGGGGGCTCGATCTCTAGACCTGGGCACACTAGTTGGGCCTCGAAATGTGTGCAACCCTACAGCCCACGGTTTGTGTTTTCCTCAAACACCTACAAACCCATTTCTCTGCCGTCACTTTTGAGGATAATTCCTAACCCTAAACTACCCTAATCCCCATTCCAAACACCACTCATCCGCAGCCACCATAGTAGAGGAGGAGGAGAAGCTCTGACCACCATATAACAGCCAGCCTAGGCCACCTCGATTTGACCATAGAGTCGGGTATGTCACAACCTTCGTTTATCTTTCTGCTTGTGTCTGTGTTTTGACAGTGGGTTCGTATGGTGGTCGAGGGTTGTTGGTCTGTGGTTTGTGGTCTCGTTTTCCTGGTGGTTCAGGGGGTGTCACGGGGGTTGTCAGGGAAGGAGTAGTCGTCACAGTAGGTGTCGACAGGGGGTGTTTATCACCCCTGGTTACACCAGTCTCGGGTTAGGTTGTTACGGTGGTGAGTTTTGGGGGTGGTACCACCGCCGACTCGGGGGAGGTCGACACGGTGGTACCCTAGTCGCCGTGTAGGTCGTGTGTTAGGGGACAGGCGTGGTTGGTTTCAGGGGTGGTTGGTGGTGATAGGTGGTGTCGATGGTGGTGAAGTTTCTCGGGTCAGGGAGTCTAAGGTACATGCCTGGGCTGTTTGGTGGGTGTCGTGCACCTCGTTCTGGTGGTCGTCGAGGGGCTGGAGGTGTGCCGGTGAGGCGGCCAGTGGTGGTGGGTGCCTCGCTGGTTGCTGTCGGTGGTGGGACGGAAGGTATAGGCGGTTTTAGGTGGTGGTTTTTGGGGCGTGTGAGGTGTCGGGTTTAGTCTTGGGTTTGGCGTGTGTTTTTAGTATTATTATTATTATTATTATTATTATTATTATTATTATTATTATTATTATTATTATTATTATTATTATTATTATTATTATTATTATTATTATTATTAATTTTATTATTATGATTATTATTATTATTATTATTAGTTTTAAAATATGTGTTTTTATGGTGTAATATGTTATTAATGGTAAAGATTTAAATGATATTGTGAGTTTTTATGGTAAGTTTTAATGTGGGTCTTAGTTAATATTTTGAATGATTTGAATTTCAAACCAAAGTATCTATTTTTAGAAAGTTACTATTTTTAGAAGTTACTATATTTGGAAAGCTGCTATTTTGGGTAACCTCGGTTGTTGGGAAGCTTTCTAAATATAGGAAGTTTCTATAAATAGAATGTGTACACGTATTGCGAGAGTTAGGAAGTTTATTAATTAAATAATATACTTTTAGGTGGAGGTTTTCGGGTGGAGCACTCTTAAGAGCAGTTGTTCATTTTGCCATTTTTCTTCTGCAGTTTCGAGGTAGGGGAATACTACTCATATAATGATGAGTAATCTGTTGACATTTGGTGATAACCATGTTTGTTGTTGTTATAATGTGATTATTATATTGAAATATTCTATTTATATATTCTGAGATATGATACGAGGTGACGAAAAAGGGTCTGTGATTGGTGCGGAGATAAAAGGGTATGTGATTGGTGCGGAGATAAAGGGTCTGTGATTGGTGCGGAGATAAAGGGTCTGTGTTTGGTACAAAGATAAAGGGTCTGTGATTGGTGTGGAGAATTATGAGTCTTGTGATTCGGAGTGGAGGAGTTCGACTTTCTATTTATAGTAATGTTTGGTTGTTTACTTTTCCTCTACTCAACCTCGTGGTTGACCCTGTGTATTCGTGTGACACCTGTGATGATCCGTGATGGGGAGCAGTTTTGACAGGAAAGATTGTGCTGTGGGAGCATGGGATGGCGTGAGCACTTGGATGGACCGACTTAAATGTAGATCACATACTTTGTAGTTATCAGTTGTACTTTAATTTCCGCTGTATAGTATTTGTAACATTGAAGTTTAAATTTTACCAGTTGTTTTATATAAAGTACTTTGGTTTGATTACTTTGTTATTCACTACCTCGGATATTCCGAGATGGTAACAGCTCAATTTATTGAAGATGTCTTGCCAAAGGCTCCTTAATAAATCGGGGTGTTACAAAGTGGTATCAGAGCGAACGATCCTCAGGCCTAAAACAAATGAATAACAATGAATATAGGAAGAGTCTAATAAAATGAACCCCGAGATGAAACTGATAGGAGCCCCAAAAAGGAACGGGATGAGTTAGGGGCCCCCTCACACCAACCCTGGGCCCTTCTATTCTGTCTCGGGAACCCAAAGAGAGTAATTGAAGAGTGGGGTAGACTATATAGTGACCTGGTTATATTGTGCTAACGTTCTTGCAGGAGAAGAACGAGGTAAGTCATATGTGAGTTCTGATTAAGGATATGTGCAGTATGAACTGTGGATTGATATGGTGATTGAATTGAAATTATCAGAGTTTGGGAGTTGTATTTGATGGGCCATGGTTAGAGTGATGTGATCATACGATTTTGATATTTTGAAGTGTTCATACGATTATCTGGAATTGAATGACTATCGTATCTATGTAATATACTATTGGTATTTGAACATGAATGATCAGACTTATATAATTTAGTAATCCCTGTCTAGTGATATGTGGAATGTGTTACTCCAAGCCATAAATGACATGTAGTTATGTGTTACATTTGTATATATGTGTACAAGTATTGTAACACCCCCATTTATTTAAGGGCCTGCACTAGGACTCCTCAGATAAATACAGGTGTTACCATCTCGGTTTCCCGAGGCAGTAGATACAAAGGAAGATAAACAGTACTTTAAATTAATTTAAACTCAAAACATGTTCTTACATAACCAAGTTATAAAACTGTTCTGATACAAATAAAAGTACAACTCATCAACTACTATCAAGTGAGCTAGACTCTAGGCAGGTCCGGGTCCATGCTTCTCCCTTCCCTAAGCTCCCATAGTCTTTATACCTGTCAATCTGCTCCCCAATAATTTGGTTCATCACAGGTGATCACGAATACACAGGGTCAACCACAAGGTTGAGTAGAGAAAACTGTAAACAACCACATTACTATAAATAGAAAGTTGAACTTCTCCACTCCGAATCACAGACCCTTTTTCTCCGCACCAAACACAGACCCTTTATCTCCGCACCAAACACAGACCCTTTATCTCCGCACCAAACACAGACCCTTTATCTCCGCACCATATCGTATCACAGAATTATATATCACAATATACCAATCATATAACAATATAGATGAACATGATTAATATCAACCAATAAACAGATTACACATCTCATGTATGTAGTATTCCCCTACCTCGTAATTGCTGTCGAAAATGGCAAAATGCACAATCGTTCTCAAAAGTGCTCCACACGAAAACTTCCACCTAAAAGTATATTACTTTAATTAATAAACCTCCTACTCTCGTAATATGCATACACATTCCATTTATAGTAACTTCCTATATATAGTAGCTTCCAAAAATAGTAACTTTGGTTTGAAATTCAAACTATGTAAACACTCATTAAAACCATATCAAGGAAAATATTCTTACCATATATACTAATATAAACTTATTAATAACAACATAATAATAATATTAATAATGATAATAAAAATAGTAATATTAATAATAATATTAATAAGGGTAATAAAAATAAGAGTAATAAAAATAACCCATCAACACCATAGAACCCGACAGCCCCCAACCCGACTTCAGCACCCATTTCCACTACCTACCACCACGTCGACCACCCACCAGCACCAGACCCCAACACCATCGACCACCATCTGACACTCTAACACCACCACATCACACGACCCACGCCGACAACCCCAACCAAGACCACCAAACTCAGACCAGAACTCTAACCGCAACTCAGGCTACCCCAAACAGACCCTCCATCGACAGCCACCCAGACCAGCCAACCACCCTATACCGACGCCTACACATGCCCCTGACAACGTACATCTAAACCACGGTGGTACCACCGCATCGACCTCCCCCGAGTCAGCGGTGGTGCCACCCCCAAACAACCAGGCCGTAACAATTTGCAGAAACCCAGAACAGCCTGTCATTAGAACCACCCCAACGACTCTGTTTACACCACCTGAGACCACCTAGCCTTCCGCCATAACCACCCCCCCCCCCCCCCCCGACTACCCCTGACTCTCTGACCATAGACCCGTACAACCCAACCACGGATCTCAATTCAAAACTTCACTAAAACGTAAACGAACACTGAAATCAAAGTATTAAAAAAAAAACAGAATGCATTACTGATTTACAGACCCGTATAAACCACCCTCCACGACGGGTTTTAACCACCAACGACAACAACCTAGCATGTCACATATGTTCACTACACGACCCATTACAGATTTAGACCAAAACAACAAGAATTAGTCGACATATATATACATAAATCGCGTGCTGCAAGTGATATACACAAACAGGTCTATTTTTGACATATGTGACATACCAGCTATATGGCCGAAACGAACCGCCGTGCACCACCTTACAACCACCGTGGATAGCTTCTCTCCTCTCTCAGAAGCAGTGGCTAGGTTTTTGTGTTTTGAGATCTTAATTTCGTGCCTACGGTTAGGGTAGACTAGGTCTTAAATAAGGCGGCAGGGAGTGTATGTGTGCTGAGTTTGCAAACCTCTAACCCTGGGCTGTATTCTGCACGCATATCGAGGCCCATGGCCGTGTTGCCATGGGTCCTAGGTTCGAATCCCAACAAGTACTTACTACACCAATTACACTAAGGTAGCCAAGTCCCCAATTCGAGTCTCTCCCAAGCCCAAAACAACTCGTATAAAAAGGGTACGAGTAAGCTTATAAAACAAATGATTTAAAGTAAAAAGAACTAAAAAGTGAGGTATTACAGTCTTCCCTTCTTAAAAAGGACTTCGTCCCGAAGTTCTACCACACTTAGGTGTCAAAACAATCAACTCAAACGACTTGGGACACAAACAACACCAGGCAAACGTCATGAAACTTTGATTAAATCACAGAATGTTACATTCCACCCCCCTTAAAGAAAAGTTACGTCGGCGTAACTTACCTCAAGCAAACAAATGTGGATAACGCTCCCGCATAGATGCCTCAGGCTCCCATGTAGCCTCTTCCTGATTATGATTTGACCACAAGACTTTCACCAAATATGTCTCCCCATTGCGAGTCTTCCGTACTTTCCTGTCCAAAATCTCTTTCGGAGTCTCAATGTATGCTAACTGCTCATCTAACTCAATCACCTCATGCTGAAGCACATGTGAGGGATCACTCACGTATTTCCTCAGCTGGGACACATAGAACACATTATGGACCTTGGATAGGGTTGGAGGCAAAGCTAAGCGATATGCCACCTCACCAACTCTGTCCAAGATCTCAAATGGCCCAATAAATTTCTGACTCAATTTGCCACGCTTGCCGAATCTCATCACACCCTTCATCGGAGAGACTTTTAGTAGAACCTTCTCTCCGGCCTCGAATGAAATATCGCTCCTCTTCAGATCGGCATAACTCTTCTGTCTATCCTGAGCGGCCCTCATCCTCTGTCGAATAATCTGAACCTGCTCCACCATCTCCTGGATCATATCTGGCCCTAAAGTCACAACATCAGCTCGATCATCCCAACACACAGGGCTCCGACACTTCCTCCCGTATAATGCCTCGAAAGGGGCCATGCCTATGCTTGCATGATAGCTGTTATTATAAGAAAACTCGATCAACCCCAGTCGATCCTCCCAAGATCCTCCGAACTCAAGTACACAAGCTCTTAACATATCCTCAAGAGTCTGAATCGTCCGCTCAGTCTGACCATCTGTAGCCGGATGAAAAGCTGTACTCATCTTCAATTGGGTACCCAAAGCAGCCTGCAACTGCTGCCAAAATCTGGATATAAACCTCGAGTCCCGATCTGAAACAATATCCTTGGGTACTCCATGTAGTTTGACTACATTCTGAACATATGACTTAGCCAACTCGGCTTTACTCCAGGTATCTTTCATGGGAATAAAGTGAGCTGACTTAGTTAAACGATCCACGATCACCCAAATCATGTTGTTGCCCCTCTGAGTCCGAAGCAACCCCACAATAAAGTCCATCGAAATATTCTCCCACTTCCACTCTGGCACATCCAATGGCTGAACCTTCCCTTGAGGTCTCTTATGCTCCCCTTTCACTCGTTGACACGTCAAACACCTCGAGACAAACTCTGCGACCTCCTTCTTCATATTCGGCCACCAAAACGTCTTCTTAAGGTCCTTATACAGCTTATCACCCCCTGGGTGAACAGAATAAGGAGTAGCATGAGCTTCAGTCAGGATCTTCTTCTTTAGCTCCTCAACATTCGGTACACACCATCGCCCACTGAACCTCAAACTACCGTCGGTATGAATACTGAACTTGGATGCCTCATCACCATTCCCATTTTCCACCATCAAACGCCACTTCTGGATTCTCTCATCGTTCTGCTGTAACTCCCGAATCTCCCCATACAACTCAGGCTCCACTGTCAAGTCACCAAGGGCATCCCCTTTCCGGATCATGAAAATTCCCATCTCTCTTAGCTCGCCATGCAACCTGACCCTCGATCTGGCACAACTCAAAGCATGCACTGACTTCCTACTTAGGGCATCGGCCACCACATTCGCCTTGCCCTCGTGGTAGACAATCTGCATATCATAGTCTCCGATTAACTCTATCCACCGCCTCTGCCTCATGTTCAACTCCTTCTGGGTGTAGATATATTTCAGGCTCTTATGATCAGAAAACACCTTAAAAGTGGCTCCATAAAGGTAATGACGCCACAATTTCAGTGCAAAGACCACAGCGCCCAATTCCAAATCATGAGTCGGATAATTCTCTTCGTAGGTCTTCAACTGGCGAGAAGCATACGCGATAACTCTCCCATTCTGCATTAGCACACAACCCAACCCATGCTTTGAAGCGTCGGTGTATACTTCGAAATTATCACTTCCAACTGGCAAGGCCAGGATAGGAGCTGTTGTTAAGCGTTCCTTAAGAGTCAGGAATACCTTCTCACAACTCTCATCCCAGACAAAACGGTTCTCCTTCCTCATTAATGACGTCAACGGCTTTGCTATCTTCGAAAAATCTTTGACGAATCTCCGGTAATAACCTGCCAACCCCAGGAAACTTCGAATCTCACTCACATTCTTCGGACTTTGCCACTTAGTCACAGCTTCGATTTTACTAGGGTCGCCAGATACCCCTTCTTTGGAAATGACATGCCCCAGAAACGCCACTTTCTCTAACCAGAACTCGCACTTACTCAACTTAGCGTTGAGCTTATGCTCCTCCAAAGTCTGAAGTACCTTCCTCAAATGATCTTCGTGCTCTTCTGCATTCTTAGAATATACCAGGATATCATCTATGAATACCACCACGAACTTGTCTAGATACGGGCTGAAGACTCGATTCATCAAGTCCATGAACACAGCTGGAGCATTAGTCAATCCAAAGGGCATAACCACAAATTCATAGTGGCCATACCTCGTTCGGAAAGCGGTCTTCGGAATATCTTCATCCTTTATTCTCAACTGATGATACCCGGATCTCAGATCAATCTTGGAGAAAACCCCAGCTCCACTTAACTGATTGAACAAGTCGTCAATTCTCGGCAAAGGATAACGGTTCTTGATGGTCACATTGTTCAGCTCTCGGTAGTCAACACAAAGTCTCAAACTACCATCCTTCTTCTTTACAAACAAAACGGGTGCTCCCCAGGGCGACACACTGGGTCGAATGAACCCTTTCTCAGCTAGTTCATCCAACTGCTTTTTCAATTCCTCCATCTCTTTCGGCCCCATACGGTACGGTGATTTAGAGATCGGTCCCGCTCCTGGTTTGAGGTCAATGGAAAAATCCACTTCCCTCCTTGGCGGTATCCCTGGAACGTCGTCTCGAAAAACTCCCTCAAACTCCCGTACCACAGGTATCTCTTAGTCTTGGGGGTCTCAGCCTCACAATCCCACATTTGGCACAAAATTAGGCTTTCTCCTTTCCGCAAACTTGACTTCAGGGTATTGACAGATATAAATTTGATCTTTGGCTTGACTCTGTACCCCTTGTAGGATACCCTCACTCCCTTGGGTCCCTTCAAGGAAATCTTCTTTTGGTGGCAATCGATAAAAGCCCTATACTTCGCCAACCAGTCCATCTCTAGGATTACCTCAAAACCCCCCAAAGGAAACTCTATGAGGTCACAATAGAAAATTGCTTCCCCGATTTTGATGGGTACACTACCGTATACTCTATTACAAACTATCGACTCGCCTGATGGTATAGTCACTGGATCCGCGATCCAATCAAATCTCTCAAGCCCCAAAGCCTTAACATGATCTCTAGACACAAACGAATGGGTGGCACCGGAATCGAAAAGTACGAAAGTAGGTTTAGAGTTCACAAGAAAAGTACCGGTTACCACATGCGCATCCTTCTGAGCTGCCTGCTTTCCCATGGCAAAGAGCTTGCCACTGGACTTGACCCCACTCTGACTGGCACTAGATGTCCCAGCCTGCTGGCTTCCCTCTGCTCCTGTCTTCTGGTTACCTCCATTCCCATAGCTTTGGTTCTGGTGCGAGCGGTTCTGATAACTGTTGAAGTTCCTCTGGAAATTGCTGCTCCCTCCAGACTTCGCACCCCCACCGTAGTTTGATGTGGGTGTGCGATAGCCGCTGTTGCCACCATAGGACTGAGTGCGGGATCCCTGATATCCGGATGTAGGCGTGCGATAACCCCCGGATTGATTCCCTCCAGAAGAGCGACATACTGCCTGCTTGTGCCCAATTTTCCCGCAGCCGAAACAGACCACTCCCACTGAACCACTACCAGAACCTCCACTCCTGAAGTTGCCCCCACTCTGGTTCCTCCCACCACCAAAGGCACTACTCCCGAAGTACCCACTGAATTTGTTAGAGCTCTGCTTTTTCGATCCTGAACCCTCAGCTACTGATTCAGCCTTCCTCTTTTCTGACTTGGACTTCTTGTCCTCTTTGATCATATCCGAAAGCCTCTCCGCCGCCCCAGCCCTTAAATAGATGTCACGGACCGTGGTGGGCGGAGCTGCAATCAGTCTCTTCTTGACAGCGATTGATAACCCTCTCTCAAATTTCATTGCTAGCATGGCATCGTCGAAACCCATGTCTCCCACGTAGTGCACCAACTGGATGAATTTCCTGTAGTAAGCCTCTACGGTCATGTCCTCCGACATCTTGAATGAGTCGAACTCCTCCCTCAGCTTGCTCTTTTGGAATTCTGGTAGAAACACCTCGTTCAAGACCCCCTTGAATGCGTCCCAAGGAACAAATGCGGTTCCATCCTCTGTAGCTGCTTCCCGGATCTCTCCCTTATTCGCGGTCCACCAGTCCCCAGCCATACCCCTTAGATAGTGGGCAGCCTGGTCCACCCTCAGTTCTTCGGGGCAATCCACCAGTTCGAATAAGTTACTGAATTCTCTGCACCAGGCCCCCAGCAAATGAGGCTCCCCCTCCCCGGTGAACTGGGTGGGGTGGTGCCTCGCAATTATCGTGCTCATCTTCGCGGAGTCCATACGTTTGGCCTTTAGAGCCGTATTCTCAGCTCGTAATTGGTCTAACTCCTCTTGTGTGATTTAACGGCATTATCTCTTCGCAGAGGCATACTATAACATGAGAAAAGAAATGAGTCCCGACGTATATGGGTACCCATTTGGATTAGGGCTATGTTCCCTAAGCATTAAAATCTATAAACACTTATCGTAAAGAATAGTTTTCTTCTATAACATGGCTCAGGGATCACATAACCGCATATCACTAGACATGATGAAAGAAGAATTACTAGCATGTTTCAAATCACTTAACATACCACCACAATATACACCTTTTATTCAAAAAAATAAAGATTCATTCATGTTCATGCCCCTTCCGGCTTTTCCAAAAGTCATTTATACTCAGAATTCTCATAACATACTTATCACAGTACGCTATCACTTCCACCACCTCCTATTCTACCCTTTTCTCTCATATATGCACTCTGGGTTCCCGGGTAAAACTGATAGGGCCTATGGTTCGGTGTGAGGGGGCCCCAGACTCATACTTCCCCTTTAGTGTGCTCCTAACAGTCCTATCCCGGGGGTTCATTTATTTAAGGGCCTGCACTAGGACTCCTCAGATAAATACAGGTGTTACCATCTCGGTTTCCCGAGGCAGTAGATACAAAGGAAGATAAACAGTACTTTAAATTAATTTAAACTCAAAACATGTTCTTACATAACCAAATTATAAAACTGTTCTGATACAAATAAAAGTACAACTCATCAACTACTATCAAGTGAGCTAGACTCTAGGCAGGTCCGGGTCCATGCTTCTCCCTTCCCTAAGCTCCCATAGTCTTTATACCTGTCAATCTGCTCCCCAATAATTTGGTTCATCACAGGTGATCACGAATACACAGGGTCAACCACAAGGTTGAGTAGAGAAAACTGTAAACAACCACATTACTATAAATAGAAAGTTGAACTTCTTCACTCCGAATCACAGACCCTTTTTCTCCGCACCAAACACAGACCCTTTATCTCCGCACCAAACACAGACCCTTTATCTCCGCACCAAACACAGACCCTTTATCTCCGCACCATATCGTATCACAGAATTATATATCACAATATACAAATCATATCACAATATAGATGAACATGATTAATATCAACCAATAAACAGATTACACATCTCATATATGTAGTATTCCCCTACCTCGTAATTGCTGTCGAAAATGGCAAAATGCACAATCGTTCTCAAAAGTGCTCCACACGAAAACTTCCACCTAAAAGTATATTACTTTAATTAATAAACCTCCTACTCTCGTAATACGCATACACATTCCATTTATAGTAACTTCCTATATATAGTAGCTTCCAAAAATAGTAACTTTGGTTTGAAATTCAAACTATGCAAACAATCATTAAAACCATATCAAGGAAAATATTTTTACCATATATACTAATATAAACTTATTAATAACAACATAATAATAATATTAATAATGATAATAAAAATAGTAATAATAATAATAATATTAATAAGGGTAACAAAAATAAGAGTAATAAAAATAACCCATCAACACCATAGAACCCGACAGCCCCCAACCCGACTTCAGCACCCATTTCCACTGCCTACCACCACGTCGACCACCCACCAGCACCAGACCCCAACACCATCGACCACCATCTGACACTCTAACACCACCACATCACACGACCCACGCCGACAACCCCAACCAAGACCACCGAACTCAGACCAGAACTCTAACCGCAACTCAGGCTACCCCAAACAGACCCTCCATCGACAGCCACCCGGACCAGCCAACCACCCTATACCGACGCCTACACATGCCCCTAACAACGTACATCTAAACCACGGTGGTACCACCGCACCGACCTTCCCCGAGTCAGCGGTGGTGCCACCCCCAAACAACCAGGCCGTAACAATTTGCAGAAACCCAGAACAGCCTGTCATTAGAACCACCCCAACGACTCTATTTACACCACCTGAGACCACCTAGCCTTCCGCCATAACCACCCCCCCCCCCCCCCCCCCCCGACTACCCCTGACTCTCTGACCATAGACCCGTACAACCCAACCACGGATCTCAATTCAAAACTTCACTAAAACGTAAACAAACACTGAAATCAAAGTATTAAAAAAAAAACAGAATGCATTACTGGTTTACAGACACGTATAAACCACCCTCCACGACGGGTTTTAACCACCAACGACAACAACCTAGCATGTCACATATGTTCACTACACGACCCATTACAGATTTAGACCAAAACAACAAGAATTAGTCGACATATATATACATAAATCGCGTGCTGCAAGTGATATACACAAACAGGTCTATCTTCGACATATGTGACATACCAGCTATATGGCCGAAACGAACCGCCATGCACCACCTTACAACCACCGTGGATAGCTTCTCTCCTGTCTCTGAAGCAGTGGCTAGGTTTTTGTGTGTTGAGATCTTAATTTCGTGCCTAGGGTTAGGGTAGACTAGGTCTTAAATAAGGCGGCAGGGAGTGTATGTGTGCTGAGTTTGCAAACCTCTAACCGTGGGCTGTATTCTGCACGCATATCGAGGCCCATGGCCGTGTTGCCATGGGTCCTAGGTTCGAATCCCAACAAGTACTTACTACACCAATTACACTAAGGTAGCCAAGTCTCCAATTCGAGTCTCTCCCAAGCCCAAAACAACTCGTATAACACTACAACAAAATGGCACTTGCGCCACGATTTATGTCACGGGAATTCATAATTCGTGACCTAAATTTGCTTAGTCACGGGAAAAAAAGTCCCCTTCCTTCAATATTAATTGGTAAAAAAATTTATGTCACGGGAAAATATATCCGTGACAAATAATTGTTTTTAGTCACGAATTAAGCCATGGCCGTGGCTAACAAATATGTTTAGTCACGCATTAAGTCATGAACGTGGCTAATAATTATTTTTAGCCACAATGTCGTGGCTAAGTATGCTTTATTGTCACAGGTAAGTTACCCGTGACTAATTAGTGTTCTTAGCCACACTGAATTCTTAACGTGGCTAATTATGATTTATTGTCACAGCTAAATTATCCGTGACTATATTGCTTTTAGCCACACACAAAATTCTTACCGTGGCTAATTTTGATTTATTGTCACGAGTAAATTACCCGTGACTAATTATTGCTCTTAGCTACACACTGGATTTTTACCGTGACTAATATTTTTGATATGATAACGAATAATAGTACAAAACTATTAGTGCAACATGGTGTGTACAGTCACATCAAGATGATTGCGCCGTATTATTGTGAGATGTGAACAATATCCGTACTTAATGTTCTTCACTATTGACGTATATGGTCTTATTATTATTATTATTATTATTATTATTATTATTATTATTATTATTATTATTATTATTATTGGATTTAGTTTGTCACAAGTGAGAATTTGTGCAATTTATATATAACTCTACTATTTTCCTTGACCGAGTAAAACCTTACATAACACTACTGAATTGAACGTAAATATGATTATATGAATAAATGATTTAAGTATACGTTTAATTATATATTTGTGACAATTTCGTAATTTCAAAGCTACTAACCCAACTACTCAATTTATTAAATTGCGCAATAAACCCGGCAAAAAAGAAACACTATAATTAAAGTTTAAACACAACTTAAAACGGAACATAAAAAAAATGACCATCTTGGTTTAGTTAAGATCCTATCACTCAGTTTTGTTCTTGTTATTTAATTTTAATTTAGTTCAGGTTTGACATTACCCATATAATATCGTCTAAGGCGCATTTTCATTATTATTGAAACTTTTAAAATTAGGTATGCTAAGGGCTCCATGTACAAATCGCTCCCAAATTTCAGTAAAAAAGAAGGCTCTAATATGCAACTCATCTTTTAGCTGCTAGGAATATAGGGTCAAGGCGAATGGATTCTTCTGCTTGAACCAAAATACTCATGCCAGATTTTGCCGAATCCCATGTGAAAAAGCGAGTAAGTATTAAATTAAAAAAAGATAAGAAAATTAGTCATTTACATCATCCAAACAACAAGTACATACAAAAACTAATAATAATAATAAAAAAAAGACAAGAAAATTATGATTCTGCATGGTACCATAGTTAGTACATACAACGTCAAAACACAGTACATCAAATAAACTACTTTCTATTCAAACAAAATTGTCGCTGCTTCTGATCTCTTCCTACGCCCAATCAAAACTTGTCTCATAGCATCAGTTTTCCCTACAACTGACTTATTTATATTTACTCTTTTGCATTCGTTTAGGTAGAACCAAAGGCGAAGCTACACCCGGGCTGTATGGGCCAAGGTCCGGGGTGGAATTTCAAGAACAGGTAATAAATAGTAACAAGATTATCATTGAACTTTAGTTGGTGTAGTGGTTTGTTGCAAACAATAGTTTTCATGTGGTCGTAGGTTTGAGACTCAAAGCCTTATTTTCATTGATTTTTTTAAAAATATTTTTAGAGTTTCCTTTTTTGTCTAAGATTCATCTCTTAACCATTTATTCTTTTCTTTTTATATATTTTTAGAGTTTTCTTCTTTTGTCTAAAATTTCATCCCTTAATCATTTATTCTTTTATTACTACATTGATAATTTTGCCCGATAAAATTTTTAATAGTATTTCTAAAATCGGTGACTATTTTTATCATTGAAATTGATTTCTATCAAGGTAACTTATATGATTTTGGTTTCACCTTAAATTATAAGACCGTCTTATAAGATACTTACTTATTATTTGTTGTTCCAAATTTTTATGTAGCATATTGATAGAAAAACTATTATAATTTAATAAGTAGTATTAGAACAAATATTACGAAGAAGTTTTGTTGATTTACTTAATCAGGTGAAAAAACCTGACAAGTATTACCTGTAATTAGGGGTGTTCATTCACGGTTCGGTTCACCGAACCTCATATTTAATACGGTTCGCACACGGTTCGGTTTGGCAAAACACCGAACCTAAACCGCACCGTTCCTAACGGTTATTTGCGGTTCGGTTAGCGGTTAACCTATAAACATGCTAAATATTTTTTTTCTTTAGTTTTCGAGATTTTTATCTAGTAGTTTAATTAAATTTTTAATATTTAATTATACTCAACAATAAAGTTAATAAGTAAAACTTTAATATTAATCATTTTAACCATTTTTGAATCTTGAAACACTTTTTAGTTAAACAAAAGAACAATTTTTTAAATAATTTTAATTTTTTTCCTTACTTTTTTGTGAACGGCTCGGTTCGCGGTTAACCTCATTTCTAAAATTGCGAACCTCAACCGAACCTTGTCCATCATAAATTAACCGGTTCGGTTCACCGAACCTAATTGCCCTTAACGGTTCGGTGAACCGAACCTCGAAAACATGCGGTTCTCCGGTTTTGCGGTACGGTTTTTTATGAACACCCCTACCTGTAATACTAAAGTAATAATGTGATAGCTATAATAAATCGAGTGTAGAGGGAGGACGAAAACGGCCCCTCCTATAATTTTATCCTAGCTTCGTTATATCAAAACTACTGCTTCTTCGTAATAAGAAAACACAGTTATTCCCTTTAAAAAAAAAAAAAAACAGTTATTCATCAAAACTACTGCTTCTTCAAAACTTGTTCACCAAAGTTCTTCATCACTGTGTTCATCATCCGTCAACTTCAACTTCAAATTAAATTTCAAATACTTTATTCAATTCATCAGTTGCAAGATCCGCGCGAAACAACTACAATTCGCTCAAACCCTAACTTTTTCGCCAATTTCATGTAAGTTATATTCGTTCTTCTTCGTCTATCTTCGTCTAGTTAGTCTAACTGTTACTAAATTGGTTTTGTTACTGTGAATTTCAGCCTTAATTTCTCGTTTTAATGACCACCCAGTTTGTAATCCCAATCATGATTATTATCAGTCGTAATTTGTTTGGGAGATTCTATTGTTTAGAAAGAATTGAATTACTGAATATTAGTTGTAGATTAATACGGAGTACATGATTAAATTAGATTTTTGTTTTTATTGTTGATTATGTATTGATTTTACTATTGTTGATTATGTATTGATTTTACTAGACCAGTTTCCGAAGTGGTGATAGTGATGCAATAGGTATTTTAAGTTGGGTAACTGGCAAGTGTATGTGATAACGAAGCAGTAGAGATTAAAGTTAAAAGTGAATTAAAGAAGGATGATGATTAATGGAAAATAGAGATGTATAGTAATGGAGTTGTTCATTGAACGCAACTGTTACACATTAAAGCAGACAGAGATATATGTCGACCCTAACTCAACGACTCTCTATTGCAGCATCTGAAGCATTGGTCATACATGAAGTAATACCTACTGCTTATGGAGAGCAATTAAAGTTAAGAGTGAATTAAAGAAGGATTTGCCCAATGTAATTTTCAATATGGAGCAGCATGAGAAGTCATCCAGAAATGCAAATTGTGACTCAGTACCTGAAACTCCCTGTCATCCGGGCCTTGAAACTTTGGATAATATACAAGTGAATCAGGTAACTGAGAACTTTTTCATCTACTCTTTTATTTGGGGTATCCTCCATTGTAGGTCTCCTAAGAATCATATTTTTTCATAAGCTAAGTAATTTGACTTGTATACATTGAGATGAATGCAATTTTTAAGGATGTTGCCTTCGGTCTTTTACTAGAGAACTGAAAATCATGAGTGGCATGCCGGGAGAAAGCAACGACAAGATAGATGATTATGAGTGTGGTAGAGAGCATATTAGGGAATTTTGCTATTGCTACATGCTCTTGTTTCATTACAAACTTCCTCTACCATAGGCTTCATCTTAATTTGGTATAATTTGGTAATTTTATGTTTGCATGGTGTATGTCTCATATGTCAATTATCGTGGACATCCCTTTTTGTTTGACATGTTAAATCCCGGTGAGAAATAAGTATTCGAGCGTTTGGGACTTTGAGTAGCCTTATTTATTGATCATATACTGTATCTATTCATTTTTGCTGTAATGCCCTTCTCCTTTGTTATTGTTTATGGAGTATGGTTGTCAACTTGTTATATTAGCGCAATATTTACATTTAAGAGAACTTTCGTTCTTGAATTGAATTAGCAAATATGGGTTGCCTCTGTATATAATATTGTATTTTATTATTATATATTTCGTTAATATTTCGTACAAGACACTTTGGAATAACTTGAAATGGCCGAGGGTGAAGCTGTTGCTCCCAATGCTGAACTGATAAAATGGCCCCAAAAGGACAAGAGAAGGTTCATGCATGTTGTGTACCGTGTTGGCAATCTTGATGAGACCATTAAGTAATGCACTGCAGCCTATTAACAGTATTGATTTATGATATCTAAAATGGACACAAATACTTATATGAGAATTTAGATGGTTTCACATGTGAGACCAACCATAAACTCTATAATTGAATAAAGGATACATAAGGCTTTGGGGGTTCTCACATTTAAGACCATTTTTCACAGAGGACTCACTGCTAAAGGGATTGGGGACACTTATCTGTTTCTTTTCACAGTATTCATGGTAGGTTTTACACTGAGTGTTTTGGGATGAAGCTTCTGAGGAAGCGGGATATTCAAGAGGAGAAATATTCAAATGCATTTCTCGGGTTTGGTCCAGAAGAGTCAAGTTTCGTCGTGGAGTTGACATACAGTGAGTAATCTATTCAAGGATAGGTCTTTAGCATTTAGTGTTTCTAATATTTGGTAATTATTTCTAGTTTTACTTTGAACCATCATGTAGTCAACAATTTACACTTCTCATTCTTCCAGTAGTTAGTGTCTATGCTCGATACTCAGATTTACCGCTCTACTGGTTTGTGATGCCCCATATCTTCCGGTCTTGTAAGAAGAGGCTAAGGATCCTATAATAGTTGTAAATTACAACTGTACGATATATGTGAATGTTTGCCTAAATGTAGATCTGTTTTTAGGTGAAATTATGTACTTGAAAATGTATGTTGCAATTTTAATAAAGATTATGAGCTTAGTTGATAACCAAATTATTTAGATAAGATTATTAAAGACAATGGCGGTAGGAAAATGTCAGTCATGATTAGACATGTCTTCTAGCTGCGTTATGCATTTGCTTTCGTTTGGATACTTGTTTGTTGAGAGTTCTCCATGCTTGGTTTTACCATAAATATTCAAATGCATTTCTTCTGTTATTTGTCTTTCTTATGAGGGTAAAGATTTGGTTATTATCCTGTACTAAATCAAGATTGTGTTTGCTTTAGCTATTCAATGTACGGAACATATGTTTGGAGGCGAACAATTACCGCCGGAGCATTTGACCTTATTGAGAAAAGAAATTTTGGAATTGCAGATGACATGTAAGTGGAAAAAGAAAAACATTTTCTAACTTTCTGTTCACTCGAGTACCAAATAGAATTATATATGGTCCTGATTTCATATTTAAGAACTGCTTGTTTTTTGTTACACTGGAGCAGATATGAAGCAGCTCTTCTTTTCGCATACCTGGCTTTTATTCCATTTTGTGAACCTGACATCATGGATATCTTTCTTTACAAGTGAGTTGCCAGATTCTCATCATGCATACTATGTCTACATTCGACGGTATATTGCTTAACATGAATGGAAGTGAATTTGCAGAGACTTTTGGAGAGCACTTTCAAACTTCATCTTCAAGCAGCTATAGAGTAAGTTTGCGAGCCATCGTTTTGTAACAGGAGTTGTTTTGTAGAATCTGCTCCAACTGTCCTACACTTGAGGTTGTGTACATCCTGAACTGTCCTATGCAGTATAGATTAACTTAGTGTGGTCAGATAAGTTTGGGCTAATAAATGTTTAGATAATATACATTTAGAATAGATTAACTTAGTAATAACTATGGTTTTTGTTGGATTGTTACTTAGCTTACATTGTATTTTGAACGTTGTTGGAACGTTCGTTGTTATGTTGGATTGGATTTTGGAACCTTGTTGGTTCGAAGGAAATGTAATGTTCTTTGGTTGGATATCTTAATGCAGGTGGTTTAAAATTTTTGGCGGTTTGGGTATCACTTTTATAGGGAGGTGCTCCCGAAATTTCGATAGCGAATTCTATATTTTTTTTTTTAAAACGTAAAAATAATTTGCGTCCGTTCTTACAAC
The DNA here is from genome assembly GCA_029255685.2 of Silene conica. Classification (NCBI taxonomy): domain Eukaryota; kingdom Viridiplantae; phylum Streptophyta; class Magnoliopsida; order Caryophyllales; family Caryophyllaceae; genus Silene; species Silene conica. The sequence goes on from CM055311.2 coordinate 73,368,713, forward strand.
AAATGACGCAAATGGTAAATAGTAATTGCATCGTTATAAACACAAGTGTGCTACGTTTATGTAATCGACAATAAGGTTTTATTCCATTTTACAAGCATATTCGTTATCTACCACTTAATTAATAATGTGTTAGCCACGAAAACTATAAAATTTGCCACGATAATATTTGTGACAATTATTTTTCAGCCACAAGAGTATTTTGCCACGTTACTGTTTCGTGACTAGTAATGTTTAGCCACGGGAATTTGATTATTCAGACATAATAATATTTGTGGCCAAAAATACTTAGTCACATGACTCATTTTTGCCACGTTACTGTTTCGTGACTAGTATCTTTTAGCCACAATAAATTTTGTGGTTGTCAATATTTAGCCACGGGAGTCTCTCTTTTGTCACGTTATTATTTCGTGGCCAGTAGTATTTAGCCACGATTTTTTTTTATTTGGCCACAATATTAACTTGTGACTAAAACAATTTTAGCCACGGGAAAATTATTTAGCCACGCTATTTTAGCCACGGGGAATACCGTGGCAAAGTTGCTAATTTTAGTCACGTTGCAATTTTTCCTGTGGCTAAAATTTTGCCACGGCCACTTGGGTCACGACTGATTTCCCGTGGCAAAACTGTATAGTCACGGGAATTTAGCACTTGCGCCACGTTTTTAAACGTGGCGCAAGTGTCATTTTGTTGTAGTGTAAAACGGGTACGAGTAAGCTTATAAAACAAATGATTTAAAGTAAAAAGAACTAAAAAGTGAGGTATTACAGTCTTCCCTTCTTAAAAAGGACTTCGTCCCGAAGTTCTACCACACTTAGGTGTCAAAACAATCAACTCAAACGACTTGGGACACAAACAACACCAGGCAAACGTCATGAAACTTTGATTAAATCACAGAATGTTACAAGTATTGAGGGTTTGGTTGGTTTCTCGAAATCTTGACTGTGCTCTAGATGACGATTAAAGTTGGAATGAAGAATGAATATTAATATGGTGCAATGTCCATGCTTTAAATGATACGTCAACGCGTTTCGGAAGATGAATGGTTGAGTTTCAAAGTAGTAATGTGAATTATAACAGAACCAAATTTATTTTTAAATAAACTTTTAGAATGTTACCTTGTTTGTACGGACTGTCATATTGAATGTGCTCCCTATTTGAGTATGAAAATTTTACGTATGATAACCCCTTGAGTTGGATTCACAATGCTTTTGTTTTATGTTAATAGGAGTTATATTTTGAGAGAAATAAATCTTTTAGTTGACAGTGGTTAGATTGTTGCTGTACAGTCCCATTTTGACCCATCTTTTGTAAAAGAAATCATTTAAGACTTGGTTATTGTTTATGCATAATTCCACCTCTACTGTTTAGAATATGCGTTTACGTTTTCAAGATGATAGGCCATGTAAAATCTTAATGAGTCGTTATTTAGTTGTGATTCGTGCAAGTTGCCTAATATTCTGTTGAATTGCTGTAAAGTTCTTATTCAGACCGACCGAGTTATGGAGATGGTATTAAATAATTTCCTTGAGATATGCATTCGATTCTTTCCCTATGATTAGCTAGTCTTTTATATTTTCTAAAAACTATGATCGCTCGCCCGTAAGCTAAGCTGTTATTTAATTATGGTTTGGTAAGCTGATGCGTTATGTTTAATTGTCGAAATCGTGAGATATAAAAGTTTCATATAAAGTTTAATCAAATGTGGTTTATGTGATGTGACCACGTGATATCCTGATATGACATTAGTAACATGAATAATAGGCGTATGGTATGAGTATGAACCCTCGTTACATGATAGCGTAACCTTGTTTATTTCGTCACGTTTAATATAGAATTGCTTCAATTATATGTTAATTTTTTACGACCTCAAAATAATTATGTGCTACTCGTATGTGTTGTCAAAAACTTGTTTATCTAAGAGGAGTCTTGTCAGGTGACAGAATTAAATTTAACTGGTCAGTTTATCAACATGATACAGTAATCTAATAGTTATACGTAATTGTGATTATTTGATTAATATGGATTTGGTTGATGTTCTTTCGGATGTTGATGGTTTATCACTGTCTAGTTCTTGTGCTTATAATCTTTATAACTTTTCAAGTATATTGTTATATTAGGATATGATCACGCTGTGTTGAATTATCAATTGTTGACATATGATTTATGGAAGTACTAGTCTGATGAATTCGTTTACTTTTATCGTTAATTTTGTTTTCATAATTCATGAATTACAAGAACCATGTTTTGGGAAAGGAGAGTCAGAATGTCTCCGTGTAGTCTTGCTTCGATCTACAACTTGTAAAATCATCTTTGATTCGTGTTTATAATTGTCTCCAACAACTCTTTCAATGTTTCAACTTTTCAAAATATTTTCAGAATGATAAACCAGGTTTAAGCTGGATGTTTGATAATTATGGTGATTGGTTGCAAAATGACAGTCATGTAACTATGTGTAGATGAAATCCTGCTTGAATGTTTTATTGCTGTGCATTGTATAAAACCCTTATTGTGCAAGTCATATATAATAATAGCCTCATAATAAAGGATGTAATATGAGTGGGTGGGAAAAGTACCTAAGTGATTTTGTTAACTAATTGATATCTGGGGATGTTCAACGATTTTGTGAGTCTATGAGTTATGTATGTCTTGGGAAATATGTCAATGTTCCGTGTTTAATTACGTTAATTAATTTTGCGCTATGCATTTTCTTAAATATGATTTGCTTCTATAATATGTTTATGAGCATGAAACATTTTAAGTTGCCAATTATGAGCTACGAGCTTCTTGATTGTTACATTATGGTGAATATATTAACCCTGTGTTAAAATTCCAAGAGTATGTAGGTGTTAACCACTCTGATTCTGTTTTACTGCATACGCGATTTCTACCGATCACAATATTCTTATTATTGCTCGAGGTTATACATGTTTGCATGATGATTGCTATGGGTTCTTACAGGTCCTTATTTGGGTTAAAAAAAAAAAAAAAAAAAAAAAAAAAAAAAAAAAAAAATTGTTACTTTATTTTGATAGTTAATAAATTCTATTGATAAGATAATTCTTTTGTTGTGAGTCGGGTTGAGTTGTGAAAACGGTAAACTTTTGGTACGTGATTAGTTGTGTTAAGTTATATAATTTTATTTTGGTTGAACTAATTTGGACAATAGTATGGTAATGTCCTTTTAGCATGAAATTTATTGATATGAATGATACGATGAGCAAGCGCTAGAGAATTAATCTTGGTACGTTACTAAGTGAGCTAGTAAAGTGTAAGTTCAAAGTTCGGATATTGATGTTAAGGATTCGTTTTGGTCTTTTGGTTGATAAGCTCGAGTGGTGTTCTGGTCGTATTCTTATCATTGTTACCTTTGATTAAGACTTCAGGGTGAGTCGCTTAAAGTTCATACTTTAAGTGTTGTGCACGGTTCTGTGAACCTCTGACGATATTGATGTTAATATTGATATTAAAATTGAGATGGAGATTGGTTACTAGTAGTGAGTCATGGGGCTTGTGGGCTGAGTTATGATTATGGTCCGGAGTGACCATGGTTATTGAGTCATGTTTATATGAATTTGGAATCGATATTGAGATGGGAGTGTTATTTTGGAGGTATGGTTTTTTTTTAAATTAAAGGCTAGTCCACTCACCCCTTGTCTTTGGTCATAGGTTCGATGATGAGATTACGATACTTGGTTTCTTGGAGTAAGATCTTTTGAGATAAAGTAATGAGTAGGACGGAGTAATGCGTTGGGGATGTTATAATGAGGTTACGGGGACGTAACCGTGTTTTAAGGGGGATAGGATTGTAAAATCTTAATGATTTTATGATATGGCTAGTTGCTATGACATGACTAACTGATATGTCGTGATTATTTGAATATACTTGATAACCATGTTGCGTATGTTACAGTCTATATCGTGAGTGTTGAAGTATCATGTATTGTGATTGGTACCGTTTTCTTAAGGGGGATAGAATGTAACATCGCGCGTTTCTTAAGCGTCACTTGTGATTGTTCATGTTTGCTAAGTGTTTCTTTACCGTTTTTGTGGTGGTGAACTTCGGGACGAAGTTCATTCTAAGGAGGGAAGACTGTAATACTCCGTATTTTACCTTAATATTATTTATTATATTAGCGTGTTGATATTTCCTGGGCATTTATATTCGGGGCATTCATGTTCCAAGTTAATGTTTTGGTTAATGTTTTGTTTATGTCTGTGTTTCAAGTTCGCGTGAGTGGGATTGGTTGTTACCTGACTGTGGTTGAACTTCGGGACGAAGTTCATTTTAAGGAGGGAAGACTGTAATACCTCGATTTTTGACTACGTTATCTAAGTTCCTTGTTGTGTTTTTATATAGTATTTTAACGGTTATGGTACTCTATATGGATTTAATCAAATAGTATAGTTTTATGTTGGTAAGGGGGCTCGATCTCTAGACCTGGGCACACTAGTTGGGCCTCGAAATGTGTGCAACCCTACAGCCCACGGTTTGTGTTTTCCTCAAACACCTACAAACCCATTTCTCTGCCGTCACTTTTGAGGATAATTCCTAACCCTAAACTACCCTAATCCCCATTCCAAACACCACTCATCCGCAGCCACCATAGTAGAGGAGGAGGAGAAGCTCTGACCACCGTATAACAGCCAGCCTAGGCCACCTCGATTTGACCATAAAGTCGGGTATGTCACAACCTTCGTTTATCTTTCTGCTTGTGTCTGTGTTTTGACAGTGGGTTCGTATGGTGGTCGAGGGTTGTTGGTCTGTGGTTTGTGGTCTCGTTTTCCTGGTGGTTCAGGGGGTGTCACGGGGGTTGTCAGGGAAGGAGTAGTCGTCACAGTAGGTGTCGACAGGGGGTGTTCATCACCCCTGGTTACACCAGTCTCGGGTTAGGTTGTTACGGTGGTGAGTTTTGGGGGTGGTACCACCGCCGACTCGGGGGAGGTCGACGCGGTGGTACCCCAGTCGTCGTGTAGGTCGTGTGTCAGGGGAGAGGCGTGGTTGGTTTCAGGGGTGGTTGGTGGTGATAGGTGGTGTCGATGGTGGTGAAGTTTCTCGGGTCAGGGAGTCTAAGGTACATGCCTGGGCTGTTTGGTGGGTGTCGTGCACCTCGTTCTGGTGGTCGTCGAGGGGCTGGAGGTGTGCCGGTGAGGCGGCCAGTGGTGGTGGGTGCCTCGCTGGTTGCTGTCGGTGGTGGGACGGAAGGTATAGGCGGTTTTAGGTGGTGGTTTTTGGGGCGTGTGAGGTGTCGGGTTTAGTCTTGGGTTTGGCGTGTGTTTTTAGTATTATTATTATTATTATTATTATTATTATTATTATTATTATTATGATTATTATTATTATTATTATTAGTTTTAAAATATGTGTTTTTATGGTGTAATATGTTATTAATGGTAAAGATTTAAATGATATTGTGAGTTTTTATGGTAAGTTTTAATGTGGGTCTTAGTTAATATTTTGAATGATTTGAATTTCAAACCAAAGTATCTATTTTTAGAAAGTTACTATTTTTAGAAGTTACTATATTTGGAAAGCTGCTATTTTGGGTAACCTCGGTTGTTGGGAAGGTTTCTAAATATAGGAAGTTTCTATAAATAGAATGTGTACACGTATTGCGAGAGTTAGGAAGTTTATTAATTAAATAATATACTTTTAGGTGGAGGTTTTCAGGTGGAGCACTCTTAAGAGCAGTTGTTCATTTTGCCATTTTTCTTCTGCAGTTTCGAGGTAGGGGAATATTACTCATATAATGATGAGTAATCTGTTGACATTTGGTGATAACCATGTTTGTTGTTGTTATAATGTGATTATTATATTGAAATATTCTATTTATAGATTCTGAGATATGATACGAGGTGACGAAAAAGGGTCTGTGATTGGTGCGGAGATAAAAGGGTATGTGATTGGTGCGGAGATAAAGGGTCTGTGATTGGTGCGGAGATAAAGGGTCTGTGTTTGGTGCGGAGATAAAGGGTCTGTGATTGGTGTGGAGAATTATGAGTCTTGTGATTCGGAGTGGAGGAGTTCGACTTTCTATTTATAGTAATGTTTGGTTGTTTACTTTTCCTCTACTCAACCTCGTGGTTGACCCTGTGTATTCGTGTGACACCTGTGATGATCCGTGATGGGGAGCAATTTTGACAGGAAAGATTGTGCTGTGGGAGCATGGGATGGCGTGAGCACTTGGATGGACCGACTTAAATGTAGATCACATACTTTGTAGTTATCAGTTGTACTTTAATTTCCGCTGTATAGTATTTGTAACATTGAAGTTTAAATTTTACCAGTTGTTTTATATAAAGTACTTTGGTTTGATTACTTTGTTATTCACTACCTCGGATATTCTGAGATGGTAACAGCTCAATTTATTGAGGATGTCTTGCCAAAGGCTCCTTAATAAATCGGGGTGTTACACTTATAAGCCTCATAATGAAATGACCACTACCTTGGTTCCATTTCCTACGAGATAGTTGACAATAGTTAAAATCTAATCGTCATACGATTATTATCCCATGAACTAATAACAATTATTATAACCTCTATCGATATCAAATATTGATGAAGTGGTACAAGTATAACTAGTGTCAATCATATAGATATCTAGAGAAAGTATCCTTTTAGGTGTCACACACCTACCTTTATTATTCTCAAAAATTAGGGTTATTTTTCTATTAATGTAATATTTCAATTAAAATATCAACAAATTTGGTTAGGATTGGTCTTGCATTATGGTTTGGTGTTGATATTCACAATAGCTTATCCTTATTAACCTTTGCCTTAAACCAAAAACTTGAACCAAATTCCCTCTTGAACCTGGTCCCAATCTTAACTATTAAGATATATATACATCCCTCTTAGAGCTCCCACTCACTTCTAGGAAACTTAGTGAAGTGATTGTGGCATTGGTTAATCATGATTTCAAGCAAATCATATTACCAATCAGTTCCCAGCGATTTAAGTACTTAAATAATTTAAGTATGTATAACAGTTTATCTCACAAGCAATAAGATTGTAGTAATATTGTTGTAAATAAAATGATATTGTAAAATCAACACACTTTTGATTTCAGCAAAGTCCAGCTTATCCTCTTCACAAGAGATCTTTACAACGGACAATATGAGGATCATATGTAAATCCATTTTTCTAATTAGCTATGGTGGTAAAACGGAGAAAAGATCAATTGATCAAATAAGTTACCGTATACTCTTAGAAAACTATTTTCATGTATAACGGATTATCGATTTTATAAATGGAGGAGCGAGTTAAATATATATATAGTAATTGCGCGATAATTAAATAATAAATTAGTTAATTTTATCATTATAAAACGTGTCTTATAATAAAATAATTAGTTAATTTTACAACCTCTTGTAAATATTATTAACTAATTACCTTCGCCTCACTCTGTACACATATTATGAAATAATTTAATAGGTAATTAACAATTAATAACTAATCTCCAACTAACATTTATTAATTAATTATCACATAATTAAATAATAAATTTATTAGTCCCGAGTTCGTAACTCGTCATCAACAAATTCACTTGACTTATATAAAGTCATTATATACAAGTTAATAATTATATTATATCTCATATAAATAATTAGTCTATCCATCTGGGCATCGTCCTATAGGTGTGACCTCGAAGGATCAACTGATCACCGCCATCATACGACAATAACGTCAAAGTCTAATCAGCCGAGCGTTACTGATTTACGTTAACCAGTTGACAAGTATATTACAACATAAATCCCTGATATTCCTTGTACGAGATTTATTATGTATACGCACTATTGTGGAGGACACTACTCCAACAGATCGTCGATAGGCTGACTAAATCAGCCCATTTTATTCCAATGAAAAAAACGTGGAGCAAAGCTGAGTTAGCCAAAGCGTATATCAAGCATGTGGTGAAGCTTCATGGTTGATGCGTGTCGTTCATGCAGCAAAGATAAATACCTAAGTCTACTAACTAGAAGCTAGTGGAAGTAGGGTCGAATCCTCAGGGAGACATGGTCTTAAGCAAAGGTTAGTTTATAGGTCACAAAATGGGGGTTTTGTTTTTGATTATAACTAAGATGAAAACAAAAAGAAATTAAAAAAACGATGATAAAACGAATTTCAAGCAATAAAAGGAGGAATATGTCAGGATTCAGGTCGTCGCGGCAATGAATGTCACATAAAGATTAGGTCAGTCGAAACAACAAGGAAGTGGGAACGATTAATATCCTTTCGGTTTGAAATCAGCCCTGGACTCCCCTATCAATCTTTCGATCTCTATATAGGTTTCGTAAATCACCCTAAACAAGCCTACCTACCAATCTTTCGATCCAGGTAGGTTTTACTAGGTAAACTAGCCTCCTGCGTGCACTCATTTGACAAGTTTCACAATTATATTATTTATGGGTAAACTTCGTCGTAAGGACGACTAACATGCAATTCCTACGACATAACTACCGCGATTTCCTTCATCCTAACATATTAGGAGGATTAGCTACGCATACTTGGGGAAACTAAACTAATAAAATTGATGATAACAACGACATTCAACATAATGAATAAAGGAGAATTGGGATAAGTCATAAAACAAAGGAAATAAGAACAATAAAAGAAAGAGTAAAAAGTGAATTACAATAATGGCAAAGGAAAGAAGAACAAGATCCAAAGTGCTTGAATGAAATAACCTAAATGAAAAGTACTTGGAACTAAAATGACTGCTCAAGGGAAAACTGAATGAAAAACTACTGAAATTGTTGAATGTGAATGAATCTCAATGTAAAAGTGTAAACTCCCCTAAAAGGCTGCTAACCTAATCCTTAAATAAGGATTAGGTTAACTCAATGGAAAATAAAACCTAAAACGTAAACTGCAAATCCGGGACACTTAAGTGAGTTGCTCGATCGAGTGACTGAACCACTCGATCGAGTAACTGTTCTTCAAAAGAGGGTCGATCGAGCAACTTCGAGCTGGCAGTTACTCGATCGAGTAATCCTGGAATCCTCGAAGGTTAGCTCCTTCCTGCAGACTCCTCGATCACTACTCGATCGAGTCTTTCTCCTCCTGCATCCACTCGATCGAGCTCTGGTGCTTAGTCGATCGAGTAAATGACAGATGCAGTGCTTTTTTTCCGCTTCTTTCTTGCTTTTGTCCCTCGTTCTTGCCTCGGTTACCGTTCCTTTAGGCCTTGCACTGCAAAATCGGGGCTATGGGACTTCTTGACTTGCTTCATCCTCTAAAAAAAACTCAAAACGGACAGAAAACGCATGGTTTCTTCATCTTTTGCATAATTCCTGCAAAATAACAGAAAATACACCAAAGGAAGCAAAAGGGGGAAAAATGGCACGTAAAGTGCATGAAAATGCATAGAAATACGTGCTAAATGGACCTAAAAAGTCTATATAAATTGCTCATATCAAATATCCCCAAACCAAACATTTGCTTGTTCTCAAGCAAACTAATGCAACTACAAGAACTAAAACCAACTAACTACTACCTAATGGAATGGAATCGCCTCAGAAGTAAATATGGACCATGTTGTTGACTATGCAAATGCAGAAATTAACCATCATAGAGTTCAAAACCAAAAGCAACGAATTCATACATGCAATGAAAACAACTTAGACGACTGACTTGAATGACTCGTGTATCTTGGACTCTCCCGGATCGCTCTTCTCTCAATCAATGGGTAAACATATATGTAAAAGAGAGAAGGATAAGAAAATGTAGAGACTCTCCTAACTGCGACCAACATAACATGCAAAGCAACTAGTATGACAATTGAGTCTAACTACCGTACACACGCACAACAACCTGTCAAAGGCTATCACATGCCGAATACTTGCATAATTATAGTTATGTGAGGTAAAATGGGTAAAAGGAGGTAAAAAACTGTATGGATAAGAGAGGGTAACGGCTCGAGCTAGCTACCAAGACTCAACCAAAAGTAAATCTTCCAGAATACTCAAAAACAATGTCATGCTCGGCATATCACACAACTAACCCCGGAACTTGAATCGGTCACACAATCATGCTTAGGAAACACTTTATTTTTTTTCTTTTTCTATTCCCCAAAAGATGTAAATAAGCATGGGAATCATTTTTCTTTTTCTTTTCTTTTCTTTTTTCTTTCTCTTTATTTTTTTTTCTTTCTTTTTGTTCTTTTTGTTCTTTTTCTTTTGCTAAGTTCATGACAAAAATCATACATCCGAATTCAAGTTCCCAAATTCTCAAATACCAACTCCGAAAATAAAGATCAAACCAAAACTGATACAATGAAAAAAAAAAAAAAGTACCACAAAACAACACTAAGGCTAGCTCGACACAAGGTAGCTAGGCTAAATCTGGGTGTAGTTTATAGGTCAACTGGCAGTTTTTGGCTAAATGTGGAGTTATATGGGTATGATGAGAAAAGGGGAAATGCAAGTACTCTCCTAACATGTGACACCAACCACAAACCATGCGTGCAGGCAAAAAGCAATCAAAAGTCATACATGTGAATGCAATGATATGAAGGGAGTAACACTCTCAATCCTAGATAAACTGGTCATGGATGTCACCAGTTATGGTTCTAAAAGCTTAGAAAGTATGTGTAGTTTGTCAAATACAAGTCAAGTCAAGTTCAGAAGTCCAAGTGTAATTTCCAAAATGGAATTCGAGACATGCTATATGGTTTTTACAATATAATGATGAAAAACTGCAAAAGACAATCAACTCGAAGATCCTAGAAGGCAATATCATCACAGAAAACTCCATTCCGACTCGACTATATGCAAAAGTAAACGTGCATTTTTTTTTTTTGAATTTTTGGATTTTATGTGAGAAAGATAAAAAAGATGGAAAAGAAAAATTGAAAAATGCCAAAAATTAAACGTGAATGCATGCAAAATGAAAAATGCAGACGCAAAAGGATGCATTACACCTCCCCAAACCAAATTGGACAATGTCCTCATTGGCTATAAGACAGGGAAAGGGGTATACAACCTAATACATGCTCCTATGGGGTGAAAGATATACAAAACTAAAGAGCAAAAAAGAAAACTATGATGAAAGCAAGGCAAGAAATACATAACCTCCCCAAACCAGCTGCAGCTATCACTCCGCAGCCTCCACCGAGCTCTCCTCGTCCCCACTACCACTCTCCTCACTCCCACTGGCACTGGCATCCTCCTATTCGCTGGAGCTCTCATGTGCCTCTCCTCCTCCACTGGCACTGGCATGCTGAGCGGCCTCCTCCGCTCGTCGCCGCACCTCTCTCTGTACCGCTGCCTCTCCAGGTGCCTCAGAAGAGGTCTGGGGGTACCCTCCATCTGGGTATCGGAAAAAGAGGGGTGAGGACCACTGGCAGGTCGGAAAGTGCCAGTGCGCATCCTCGCGTCGTAATCCGGAAAGCTGACCAAGGCAAGGTCCCTCTGAAGAATGGATTGGGCCCTGAGAAGCTCAAAAAGCAAAGGATCACGGTACCCCCGGTCTGCGGCCGGTGGTACCTGAAAAATAGGAGGTAAAATTGTAACAATCCGTATTTTTATTCAATTATAATAATTGTTACGGGTTAACTTATAAACAAACTTATAAACACTAGTATAATTATATGCTTATAGTAGGTTGTGGGATTCGATTTGGGGATCCATGTCACCAAATTATGTTAATAGTAATGTGGTGCTAGTGAGGCTCGATCCTATGACCTTTAGAGACCCATCTTTGGGCCTCGTTTCGCGTGCAAAACCAAACAGCCCATATATCGACATTGTGAAATAATCAAAACATAACATCTCACTTTCACTATGCCACTCTTTTAACACCTCCCAAAACCCTATTCCAACCCTAATCGAGACACAACCACTTCGCCCCTTTCACAGCCGCCACATCCAAGACTCAGGAAAATGGTTCACACGGTGGCCTAGGGTGGTTAAGGGTGTTCGTTTGGACAAACGAATAGGTATGCTCACTAACTTCTTCGTTAATTCTTGGTTCTTTGTATGTTCTCATGCGAAATCAATCATTTATATACGTTTAGAGTCTCGTTGTTTTTACATATCTTTAATCTGGGATGTTTGGTGGTCGCGTATGAACCGTAGGGGAGCCATCGTAGGGCGTCTAGGACCACTGTCTACGGTGGTTTTGGTCGCCAGTTCAAATACCTGTATATTTGCAGAATAGAGTCGTGAACGAGCAATGTTGGTGTTAGTTTCGAGTCACCGTCGGTTTACGACTGGAATAGGTGTTGGGGTTTCTGGGTAGGTGGTAGTCAGGTGGTTTGTTTGGTGGTCGTCACAGTGGTTCGAAAGGTTCATGGCGGTTTTTGTGGTGGGTTTCGATTGGGATGACTGTGTCGTGTTAAACCAAGGAAACAGAGTGTTGCGTCTGGTGGGTTTTGTATAGGCTGTTTGGGGTGGTATTGCGGTGTCAGCAGTCACCGATGACCTCCCTGGAACAACCACGACCCCGAGGCGCGGCTGGTTGTGTCGCAGGCTAAGTCGGTGGTGGAGGTGGGTGTTGGCAATGGTGCTTTTAGGGGTGGTTGCTGGTTACGGTTCTGGGCAAAACAGGGGACTGTTCATATTATCCGTGTTATGCGTGTTGCGGGGGCTGTCGTGTAGTACTATTTTTTTTTATTATTGTTATTCTTGGGTTCTACTTTGAATTATTATTATTATTATTATTATTATTATTATTATTATTATTATTATTATTATTATTATTATTATTAGTATTATTATTATTATTATTATTATTATTGTTAAAATTATTTTGTATTGTTATCTTTTTATTTAGTGTTATTATTTTACTACTATCGTTATAAAGTCGTATTTCGTGATTTCAATATTATTCGTTCTATGTAGTTGAAGTATATGAGTCGGGAAATCTTTAAGTTAGGAAAGTTTCTATTTATAGAAACTTTGCATTTATGTTGGGTTTCTATTTTTGGAAACTTTCCATTTATGGAAGGTTTCTATTTATAGTATGTATATGTTGTTAAGGGGTTTAGGGAAGGTTATTAATTCGTTACATATACGTGTTTAGGTAGCGAGTTTCGTGTGGAACACTTCTAGCGAGCTTGGACTTATCTACAATTCTTCTATTCGAGGTAGGGGAATTACTGTGATAAAAGTGTTGAACATGCTGTTAATATTTGGTGATTTCCGTGTTTATCTTATGCTATAACATGAATGTTATATGAGCTATTCATTTATATCTTTCTGTGATACGTTATGATCGGTGCGGAGTTTATTTGGCGTTGGATCGGTGCGGAGTTTATTTGGCGTTGGATCGGTGCGGAGTTTATTTAGTGTTGGATCGGTGCGGAGTTTATTTGGCGTTGGATCGGTGCGGAGTTTATTTGGTGTTGGATCGGTGCGGCGTTAAGGGATGATTGATCCCAATATATATATTATAAGTTTGTTTATTTATTTTTCCTCTACTCAACCTCGTGGTTGACCCTGTGTATTCGTGATCACCTGTGATGAACCAAATTATTGGGGAGCAGATTGACAGGTGGCTGAGACAATGGGAAGCTGTGGGAGGAGAAAGCTTGGATCCGGACCAGACTAGAGTCTAGATCACCATAGTCAGTTAGCATGAGTTGTACTTACTTTTAATTAAAGTACTGTTTATCTTTCCTTTGTATCTACTGCCTCGGGAAACCGAGATGGTAACACCCTTATTTATCTGGGGAGTCCTAGTACAGGCCCTTAAATAAATGGAGGTGTTACAAAGTGGTATCAGAGCGAACGATCCTCAGGCCAAAATCAAATGAATAATAATGAACGTAGGAAGAGTCAAATAAAATGAATCCCGAGACGAAACGGTTAGGAGCCCCAAAAAGGAACGGGATGAGTTAGGGGCCCCCTCACACCAAACCTGGGCCCTTTCTGTTCTGTCTCGGGAACCCAATGAGAGTAATTGAAGAGTGGGGTAGATTATATAGTGACCTGGTTATCTGGTACTAACGTTCTTGCAGGAGAAGGAATGAGGTAAGTTATGATGTGAAATATGGTTGATAAGATATACTGCGAATCATGAGATTGATGTTGAATGTTGACTGAGATATACTATTTCTGGTATTGAGAACAAGAGTTTTGAATATGAGCTTTACTTGTATATGGTGATATGCATGCGACTATATGATCCCTGAACCGTTAGGTAGAAGATATAGTATAATGATATGTGTAATGAGTTGATGAGCTATAGCTACCTAAAAGGATAGATGTAGGAGAAATATGATCATGATTGACTGGAATGGTTAGTAAAGCAAGCTATGCTTTGTCGTTATAGGATGTGGAACCAAGTTACGTCTTATGGGTAAAGCTAGTAGACCGAACCGGATGTCGTGCCCGTTGATAATTGTCTGTACTATTCTATGTATGTATACACTTCTTATTTGCATGCCTTATACTTTGCAAGAGTTTACTGATAGGCATACTAGTCAAATGTGATCGGAATTTGAGATTTATGATTTTATTATTTTACTAATTGCTTTAGCAATCCATGTTTAGTAATATGCAGAATGTGTGTTCTAAGCTAGGAATGTATATAGTCATGTGTTGTGTATATCGTATTTAAAAATTTTATGCCTGTTATATACACTTAAATTCGTTACGAAGTTTGTCATCAATAAGGGATACGTAGTAGTCCATAGGTTATATTTCCGTACTTGGATACACCTGTATAACTATCAAGTTATTTAGTTGATTTTATTTTCAGTTTCGAAACCTTTACCGTATTTTGATGCCAACTACAATTGAAATGAGGAATGAATGTTAATATGGTACAGAGTGATGGCTATGCTTCAAATGATTGTCAATGTGTTTGGATAAGAAAGGTTGAGTGTGGATGTAGTAATGTGTAGTTGCAAAGGGACCAAAATTTTAAATAAATTTTCAGAATGTCACCTGGTTTGTTTGGGCTGTCACTTTATACGTGTTTCATAATTGAGGATGAAAATTTTATGTATGATAACCTTCTGAGTTGGGTTTACAATACTAGTATTTTATCTTGATATGAGTTATGTCTTTGGGAGAAATAAATCTTTTATTTGACAGTAGTCAGACTGTTACTGCATAGTCCCGTTTTGACCTATCTTTTGTAACATAAATCATTTAAAACTTGGTTATTGCTTGTGCATAGTTCCAACTCTACTGTTCAGAATGTTCGTTCACGTTTTCAAAATGTTACGCCATGTAAAATCTTAACGAGCTGTTATTCAATTGTGATTTTTGCAACATGCCTAAAATTTTGTTGAAATGCTGTAAAGTTATTGTTCAACTCGTTCGAGTTGTAAATATTGTATTAAATAATTTCCTTGAGGTATGCATTCGATACCTTTCCTCTGTTTAACTAATTCCTTATATTTACTAAAAGATTATGTTTATTTGCTCGCACGTTAGCTAAGCTGTTATTTAATTATGATTTTTGTAAGTTGTTGCATAACGTTTAATTGGTGAAGTTGTGAGGTATGTAAGTTTCGTATCAAAAAGTTTAATCAAATGTGAATTATGAGATGTGACCACGTGATATCCTGATATGGCCTTAGCAACATGAATAGCAGGCATAGGGTATGAGTATGAACCCCACTATATGAGGGTGTAACCTTGTTTATCTCGTCAAATTCAATATAAAATCATTTCAATTATATGTCTAATTTTAAAGATGTGCTGCTCGTATGTGATGTCAAAGGCATGTTTATCCGAGAAGAGTCCTGCCAAGTGGCAGGAGGAAATTTAACTGGTAAGCTTATTGGTATGATATAGCAACCTAATGGTTATATGTAACTGTGATTAATTGAACAAAGGGAATCTTGTGGATGTTCTTTCGTATATTAATGGTTATCTCTGTCTAGTTCCCTGTGATTATGATCTTCATAACTTTTCAAGTGTATTTCTATACCATACAGTGAATTGCATATTGTTATATTTAGAATCTGACCACGATGTGTTGAAATGCTAACTGGTTGACATGTGATTTATGGAAGTACTAGTCTGGTGAATTCGTTTACTTTTATCGCTAAAAATTTCATAGTTCATGAACTAAAAGAACAATGTTAGAAAAGAAGAATCAGAATGCCTCCATGTAGTCTTAAATCTGAGTTGTAGATGGTAAGATTGTCCTGAATCGAGTTTATAACTGTCACAAACTACCTTTTATTGCTTCAAACATTTCAAAATATTTTCAAGGTGACAAACAAGGAAAAAGCTTGATGTTCGATAATTATGATGATTGTTTGCAAATGACAATCCTGTAGCTAGGTGTAGATGAAAACCAGCTTGAATGTTTAATTGATGCGCGTCGTATAAATCTCTTATTGTGCAAATCATAAATAATAATAGTTCCATGATAAATGATGTAATATGAGTGGACGGGGAATGTACCTAAGTGAAATATATCAACTAATTGATATCTGGGAATGTTAAACGATCTTGCGAAGTCTATGAGTTATGTATGTCTTGTGAGGCATGTCCATGTTCCATGTTTAATTACGTTAATTAATTTTGCGCTATGTCTTTTCCTAAATATGGTTTTGCTTCAAAAATATGTTTATGAACATGAAACGTTTTAAATTGCCAATTATGAACTATGAGTTTGCTTGATTATTTATGTAGTTGTAAATACTAGCTTGCGTTGAAATTTCATGGGTGTGTAAGTGTTGTCTAGTCTGAATCTGTTTTACTGCGTAACACGATCCTATCGGCCCTAATACTTTATTTTTGTTCGAGGTTATATGTTATATGATAATTGATATGAGTCTCTTTTGAGTACTGATTTGAGCTGAATATTAGTAGTTGTCCTTTTATTTTGATTGTTAAAATTTTCTGTTGATGAGATAATTCTTTTGTTTGTGAGATGGGTAAGCTTGTGGTAATTGATTAGTTGCGTTATGTACGATGATTCGGTATTAGATTGGTTGGTATAGCATACAAGTTCTGGTTTTATGAACTGTGAAATCATAAGTATACATACAAGCATGTTAATGAATTTGGTTAAGACATGTACGTTGTCATATTAATCAAACTGTTGGGATAGAGGTTGAGGAGACTGAGTTGCTCTTGAGACTAGGACAAAGACAATAAATGATGTTGTGTTGAGATTGAGATTGCAGTTCAGTGTTTTATCGAGTTGTCGCATTCTTTGACCTTGATTTGTGGGTGAGTAGCTTAGAGTTTTTACTCTCTAAGTGTTGAGCAGTTTCTTTCATGGAACGTGTGACAATATTGGTATTGAAATCGAGATGAGAATTGGTTACTGGTTTTGAGATATGAGTAATTAGGCCGTTATGCCACATTGTGTTTACGGTCCGGTGTGACATTGGTTATTGAGTTATATTCAGGGTTTGAAATCGATTTTGAAATGGAAGTATTGATTTGCGGTTTTATTCCGCCTATTCACTCACCCCTTGTCTTTGGTCTTAGGGTCGACGATGAGAATGCGATACTTGGTTATTTGAAGTAAGTTTTTTTTTAGGAGTTAGAGTAATGAGCTAGAATTTTATAATGGGGTACGGGGACGTAACCATGTTTCTAAGGAGGATAGGATTGTAAAATCTTAGTGTTTTACGTTATGGCTAATTGTTATGACATGGCTAAGTGGTATGTCGTGGTTGTTTGCATATACTCGATAATCTTGACTGCTTAAGTTGTGCATTTTATTGTGTTCGTGAAGTACCATTTTACCTAGTTATACGTTAAACTTTGGGGACAAAGTTTTCTTAACGAGGGTAGAATGTAACATTTCATGTTTTAAAGTACCTCTATTAGTTTTGGTATTATGTGGTGACAAAGTTTTTCTTAATGAGTTTGTTGACGTGGGGTAAAATGTAACATTTTCATGTTTCCATGTTTCTAACGTGATTAAGTGATGGTTGTGGGTATGCTTGTTTCGATATGAGGGAGTGAACTTCGGGACGAAGTTCATCTTAGGGGGGGAAGACTGTAACAATCCGTATTTTTATTCAATTATAATAATTGTTACGGGTTAACTTATAAACAAACTTATACACACTAGTATAATTATATGCTTATAGTAGGTTGTGGGATTCGATTTGGGGATCCATGTCACCAAATTATGTTAATAGTAATGTGGTGCTAGTGAGGCTCGATCCTATGACCTTTAGAGACCCATCTTTGGGCCTCGTTTCGCGTGCAAAACCAAACAGCCCATATATCGACATTGTGAAATAATCAAAACATAACATCTCACTTTCACGCTGCCACTTTTTTAACACCTCCCAAAACCCTATTCCAACCCTAATCGAGACACAACCACTTCGCCCCTTTCACAGCCGCCACATCCAAGACTCAGGAAAATGGTTCACACGGTGGCATAGGGTGGTTAAGGGTGTTCGTTTGGACAAACGAATAGGTATGCTCACTGACTTCTTCATTAATTCTTGGTTATTTGTATGTTCTTATGCGAAATCATTCATTTATATACGTTTAGAGTCTCGTTTTTTTTACATATCTTTAATCTGAGATATTTGGTGGTCGCGTATGAACCGTAGGGGAGCCATCGTAGGGCGTCTAGGACCACTGTCTACAGTGGTTTTGGTCGCCAGTTCAAATACCTGTATATTTGCATAATAGAGTCGTGAACGAGCAATGTTGGTGTTAGTTTCGAGTTACCGTCGGTTTACGACTGGAATGGGTGTTGGGGTTTCTCGGTAGGTGATAGTCAGGTGGTTGGTTTGGTGGTCCTCACAGTGGTTTGAAGGGTTCATGGCGGCTTTTGTGGTGGGTTTCGATTGGGATGACTGTGTCGTGTTAAAACAAGGAAACAGAGTGTTGCGTCTGGTGGGTTTTGTATAGGCTGTTTGGGGTGGTGTTACGGTGTCGGCAGTCACCGATGACCTCCCTGGAACCACCACGACCCAGAGGCGCGGCTGGTGGTGTCGCAGGCGAAGTTGGTGGTGGAGGTTGGTGTTGGCAGTGGTGTTTTTAGGGGTGGTTGCTGGTCACGGTTCTGGGCAAAATAGGGGACTGTTCATATTATCCGTGTTATGCGTGTTGCGGGGGCTGTCGTGTAGTACTATTTTTTTTATTATTGTTATTCTTGGGTTCTACTTTGAATTATTATTATTATTATTATTATTATTATTATTATTATTATTATTATTATTATTATTATTATTATTATTATTATTATTATTATTATTATTATTATTATTATTATTAGTATTGTTGGGGCTGGTGTCCTTGACAATTAAGTACAATGACTTATTAAATCTCTTTAAGGATCACAAGGGCATACTTTTGTATTATTACCAGTTGATCCACGTTTATCAATAACGGTTGGCTTGCTAGATAAGTTTGACGTTATTGTCATACGGATGGCGGTGGTCAACTGGTCCCTATACGTCACACCTATAGGACACGTTTGAGAGATGTGAAGGTATGAAAATACAGTCACATTTTGCCGGATATGACTAAACAGTTAGTCAGAGGTATTGACTACTAAATTAGTCAATAAGATGTTGAGATTATTATTTAATACGGATTAAATAATTTTAGCTAATACGGATTACATGATTAATTCGTAAATTAAATATAAACGGTTATATTTAATTAAATATTGTATTCGCGAATTAATATAAACAGTTATATTAATTTAGGTAATTATACAATATCGTATTTTATCAGACCATTATTAATATATCGACTGTATTAATAACTGATAACATGTTACGATTTATAAATAAAACCCGCGGACAACTTATAGCTAATTGGGTCGAATCACGCATTGGGATAAGGTAAGAGTGGAAAGCCCACTCCTACCCAAACCCTATTCGGCCGGCTAGTATTACAAAAGGAGGAGACTTCTCCTTTTGTCAGACTACTCTGGTTGCACTGTAAAGTAATCTCAAGGTAAAATTAGGGTTTTGAGAGCATTCTTCTCCCAAAACCTCAGATCTCACATCTAAAACCTAAATAGCTCTCCCAATATTGCAAGGCAGTTGGAGAGGATTTCTAGCACACGCGACCACGTCTCATTCTAAGTCTTGGGTGCAAGTTATAGGAGGGAATTTGTGTTAATTCCTGTTCTTAGGCCTTTCGCACAAGGACCAAAGGTTGTACTTCTTTTCTTATTCTTTTTAATCTTATGACCATATTCACGATTGTATTTTTCATTATAATCCTGCAAGTATAGGGTGAATACGCGTTTTATTCCCCACAAGTGGTATGAGAGCCTTAGGCCATGAAATTTTACAATTTTGTCTTTCATAAGATTTAAAATTTTGGAAAAACCGTGCATTCTGCCTTGGCGCTCGATCGAGTCTCTGTTGCACTCGATCGAGTGCCCTTGTACCAGGCCTCGTGCGTGTGATTTTAGGGTTGCAATCGATCTTGTTTTTGATTCTTATTTGCATATTGTTAATTAATCGATATTTTTAGCAATATGTGGATCTTTTGTTGTTTTTATTTTTGATTTACACGTTTTATATCAAGATAAAAACTTGTTTTGATTTAAAGTGCAGCGATTTGCGTTTTAACGAGTCACTCGATCGAGCCCCTGCTGCACTCGATCGAGTGACACTGACACTCGATCGAGTGCCCCTGTTGCTCGGTCGAGTGCTCATGTTTCAGGCTATCTTTTTCGAAAATAACTTGTTTTCTTATTTTCACATGGCTTAAAATAATATACTGTATACGGAAATAGTATATTATTTAGTGAAACGGTTCACCCTCGTTTGATACATATTGTTTTAAAACAGTTTAAAATAATGGATTATATGTTTATTAAAATTGGTGATTAAAGCGGTATAGTCACATAATTTTAATCTTAAAAGGTGGTTTGGTAAAAATTTATTAATCATAATAACGGTATTATGTCATGTATGAATTTTTATTTAGTTGATGCATTTTATTTATCGTCTTGTGAATGCCTTGAATGCTTTCAATAACGTATTTAATTTTTGCAAACGGTTGTAACTTAGTGTGGCCTTAGTAGATTGTGTCACCGTAATGATGGGACACAGTCTTGCTTGTAATTTTGAGATCTTGAATCTCCGGTTTTGGGTTTTTGCCCTGTAATTACTTTTGTATTTAAATTAGAATGTATCTAGGACTACTTTTGTAATTTAAATTAGTAATTTTGTGAAGACCAAAGACAAGACGGAGACCGGATGCTCACTCCCGCTGCAAGGACCAAGATGGAACATCAAGACAAGCTTCTAGGGTCCAACGGTGGATTCCAAGTTGTTTTATGTTTATTTTTGTTGGATAGGCCACACTAGGACTTTTATTTACGTTTATTGCATTTATCTTTATGCTTTCATCGATAATAGCTTGCATCATATTCCGCCTAAAAACCAAACCACCTATATCATGCCTGAAAACTGACTCATGTAGAGGTCACGCGTTAGTTTTCTGTCACAATACAGATGTCACATGTCAATTGCAAAGCCATCACTTTATTTAATTCATTCACGCAAATGCTAGTTTTTAGTTCACTTATATATGGATAAATAAAAGTTGATAGGGTCTTCCTCGTATAACCAAAAATTGAGATTGGTCTTTATAAATCAGCCTCCCATGAATCCCTTCTTCGTCGGTAGGCATAATATGACCCCTTCTACGTCGGGTAAGTGGGAACAGATGATTTATTTTATCTCAACATCATGGTCACTCGATAATATCTAGTCACTGAGATGGACTAATAGATAGGATATACGGAAATCTATCGACCAAGAGTTCCAACGAGTCTACGGAAATTGAGTCTTGGGATCGTTTATATAATTCTTGAGGGAGATCAATTATATAAATGCATGAGTCTACGAGTTTAAATTCAATTTAATATAGACTTAAATCACAACAATAAGTTGCTTATATGGTTTTGTTTTATCTTCTTTTTCAGTGTAGAACACGTTCAATAAAACTGCTGTATAACTAAAATGGCTGGTGAAGACCCAATGCCAAGTGCCAAGCTAGCACGTGAATCCTGGCTAAAGGCCTTCATGGACTCCATGAATCAGTCAACTAGACTGAGGAATGATGGGTCAAACTTCTCTGACTGGGAGGCAGCACTACGGAATGCTGCCATTGCTGACGGAAAGCTTAAGTATTTAACTGAGCCCATTCCGGCACACCCAGGAACTGGAGCTAGAGCCAACGAAATTCGCGCCCATAGCGATTTCGTTATGGAAGCGGGTGCGATAAAGAACGTACTCATCTATGCAATGGAATCAAATTTGCAAAGACGCTTCATATCCCATGGTGCAAACAAGATTTTCACCACGCTCTCTAACGAATTCTCCAAGGCTCCGAGAATCGTTTCTTATGAGCATACTTGTCGCTTCTTTGAGGCGAAACTCCAGAAGGGCCAAGCTGTTAGCCCACATATTCTCAACATGATTGAGAATATCGAGAAACTGGAGACCCTAAACTGCAAGATCAGTGAGAACATAATCGTTGATCGTATGCTTCATTCGCTTCATGATGGGTTCGCCCTTTTTAGGGCCAACTACTACATGAACGACATGAAGAAGACTCCTCATGAGCTCCACTCCCTTCTCGTACAGACTGAGAAGGATCTAAAGTTAAGTGGGAGCATGAAGCAGGATGTTCTCATGATCTCCAGTAAGGGAAAGGGTAAAGGGAAGGCTAAAGCTCAGGGCGACCTAGCAGTAGGTAAGCCCAGGTTCAAGAAACCAGGATTTACTAAGAGTGGGCCAGGTGAGTCGAGCAACTCACAGGGCAAGACAAAGAGCAAGGATACAAGCATGGAATGTCACCATTGCCACAAGACTGGGCATTGGAGGCGCTCATGCCCCGTGTATCGAGAGGACATTAAGGCAGGCCGTGTTACTCCTGTTGGTATGTCTTCTTCTTCTTTTATTTACATGATTGAGATTAACCATGCAAGTTGCGGAACTTGGGTACTTGATACTGGTTGTGGTTCTCATCTATGTAATCATGTGCAGGGCCTCCGAAACCAAGAACCCCTAATCAAGGGTGAGGTGGACCTGCGTGTCGGGAATGGAGCACGCGTTGCTGCAGTCTCGAAGGGAACATACGTGATCCAGCTTCCAAGTGGATTCGAGTTATTTTTATATAACTGTTATTATGTTCCTAGTTTGTCCAAAAACATTATTTCAGTTTCTGCGCTTGACAAACTCGGTTTTTCATTTGTAATAGAGAATAATAGCTGTATTTTCTCCTTACACAATATGATTTATGGCAAGGCAGTTTCCATGAATGGAATTTATGTTTTAGATCAAACTACCGAGATATTACATGTGAATAACAAGAGATTAAAGGTAGGTGACAAAGATCAAACTTACCTATGGCATTGTCGTATGGGACACATAAATGAGAAACGCGTAAAACAGCTCATACAGAATGGAGCTATATCGCCCTTTGATTTCGAATAATATGGCACGTGTGAATCATGTCTCATCGGCAAAATGACTCGTATTTCCTTCAAAGGTGTTGGAATGCGCGCTGCCGACCTATTAGGACTCATACATACGGACGTATGTGGCCCTATGTCGATCAACGCACGAGAAGGCTATAGGTATTTCATCACTTTCACGGACGATTTAAGTAGATATGGCTATGTCTATTTAATGAAGCATAAAAGTGAATCCTTTGACAAGTTCAAAGAATACCAGAATCGGGTACAGAACCAGCTCGGTAGAAAGATTAAAGCACTACGTTCAGATCGTGGTGGTGAGTATCTTTCACACGAGTTTGATCAACACCTTAAAAACTGTGGGATCGTGCTACAGTTGACTCCACCTGGAACACCACAATTAAATGGTGTGTCCGAACGGAGAAATCGAACTTTACTTGATATGGTTCGATCCATGATGAGTCACACCGTTGTGCCTGATTCATTATGGGGCTATGCTCTTTTGTCGGCCGCTCTAATACTTAACCGAAGTCCGTCTAAAGCTGTTGACAAGACTCCATACGAATTATGGAAGGGAACGGTCCCTAACTTGTCCTTTATTCGGGTTTGGGGCTGCGAGGCTTATGTCAAGTGGAGACACGAGGATAAGCTCGGCCCGCGATCGGTCAAGACATACTTTATAGGCTATCCAAAGGGAACTTTTGGTCATTACTTCTACTCGCCAACCGAACAACGTGTTTTTGTTGCGGCTAGTGCGACGTTCTTAGAGAAAGAATTTCTCGAGAACAAGTCGAGTAATAGAACCTTCGAGTTATCGGAGGTTCAAGAACCAACTACCGAGCAACCATTGGAGGAAACAGTTCCTTCAACCGAGGCTGCGGTAGATATCCCTGAGGAACCTAGGAGGTCGGGAAGAGTCTCTATTCCACCGGACAGATACATTGGTATGGTCGAGGAACATGATACAGATGACGTCTTACTCCTAGAGGGTAATGAACCCACAACCTATAAAGGTGCCATGACCAGTTCTGACTCAAAGCTATGGCTAGAAGCCATGCAATCCGAGATGGACTCCATGTATGAGAACAACGTGTGGGATCTTGTGGACCTACCTGCAAAGGTACGTCCCCTTCAATGCAAATGGCTTTACAAGATAAAGCATGCCGTAGAAGGACAACAAGATATCCACAAGGCTAGACTAGTTGCTAAAGGTTTCACCCAAGTGCCAGGCTTGCACTACGATGAGATTTTTGCACCCGTAGTCATGCTACGTTCCATTCGGATTATCTTAGCGATCGCCGCATATCATGATTATGAAATATGGCAAATGGACGTTAAAACCGCCTTCTTAAACGGTTATTTGGAGGAAGAGTTGTACATGGTACAACCCGAGGGTTTTATCGATCCAGCACATCCTAAGAAAGTTTCAAAGCTTAAGCGTTCCATCTATGGACTTAAGCAAGCATCGCGGAGTTGGAATCATCGCTTCGACCAAGTGATAAAAGAGAATGGGTTCATTCGATCAGTCGAGGAACCATGTCTCTATATCAAGTCGAGTGGGAGCAAGATTGTATTCCTAGTACTGTATGTCGATGACATACTCTTGATTGGGAATGACATACCTCTCCTATCTTCGGTTAAAGCATGGTTGAAAAACCATTTCCAGATGAAAGATCTGGGAGAGGCACAAAGAATTTTGGGCATCCGTATCTACAGGGATAGATCACGACGGATGTTGTCTCTCAGTCAGGAGTCTTATATAGATAAGATTCTAGAGAGATTCAGTATGACGAACTCCAAGAAAGGGTTCCTTCCTATGACTCATGGGCTTCACTTGAGCAAGACTCAAGAAGCTAAGTCACTGGAAGAGAAAGAGCGCATGAGTCGGATTCCTTATGCTTCGGCAATAGGATCGATCATGTATGCCATGATATGCACACGTCCTGACGTTGCATATGCATTGAGTATGACAAGTCGATTCCAAGCTCATCCAGGTGAACAACACTGGATGGCCGTGAAAAACATTCTTAAGTACCAGCGGAGGACTAAAGATTGGGGATTGACTTACGGAGGCGACTCGACGCTCTGCGCCACGGGTTACGCAGATGCTAGCTTCCAAACGGATCGAGATGACTCGAAATCTCAGCCTGGATTCGTTTTTACTCTTAATGGCGCTGCTGTCAGCTGGAAAAGTTCTAAACAGAGTGTTACAGCAGATTCTACGACTGAGTCCGAGTACTATGCCGCCTCGGAAGCAGCTAAGGAAGCAATATGGATGCGTCAATTCTTACAAGGACTCTCGGTAGTGCCTAGTTCGAATGACCCAATCACCGTTTATTGTGACAATAGCGGTGCCATCTTCCAAGCTAAGGAGCATAAGTCTAGCAGCAAGGCTAGACATGTACAACGGAAAGCTCATCTAATCAGAGATTACGTGGAGCAAAAGGAGATATTCATTGATAAGATAGCTACGGATGACAACATAGCTGATCCTCTCACAAAAGCATTACCACGTGATAAGCATGAAGGGCACATTCATTCCATGGGAATTGGATGTGTTCCTAAGTTGTAGTACTCTTTTATGAATTCATGTAATAATTCATTTTCTCGTGTACTCTATTCAACCTTATTGTTATGATATATAATGTTTTGTTTCTCATGTGGAATTGTACGCCAATTTTGAACACCACAAAGTGAACTGATTAACATTACATCGTTTTGGTCCTTGATTACCCACTTGAGCTGATAACTCAGGTAATCATTTTGTGACGTTGGTTGATGGTGGGTTCAACGAGCCATAAGTCACGCGGCTGACTGACCAATCACAAAGGCGAGTTATACGGATATCTCGTAGGACACCCCGTGACAACGTTATGGACTCCTAAATGTTTTATAACATTGGGTGCCTGGTCGTGGATAGGACCTCCATAGTGTTCCTTAGAGTCGAGTCTTTTGACCTTCAACTGTCTCTTGAGATTAAGACAGATTTTGGGTAACTTTGGTTTCTTTCCCACGGTCACCGTAACAGGGGCCAAGAGGATTTTTTCTGGGTTATTTCATGCTGGGCGATATCGGCAGGATTCGAGTTGAGGGAAATATCCAAACCCTTATCAGGATTTTATCATTTCTCAGGGCCACTCGAGGAGTAGTAACTGAAATGCATGGCCATGCTCGAATACAGATTCGTTTTATCAGTTAAGTTACTCTCTAGTCGGGGAAACCACTCTTGATACAGATCGCTTGTGAGATACGACCTTTGCGAATGCGGATTTGCAAATTGTCTTACATTGAGTGGGAGAAATTTTAAAAGGATATGAGAATCGGTTATCGCACCTACACTTGTACGGACAAGTGGGAGTTTGTTGGAGATTGTGTCCTCCACATGTAGTGTGATAACGTCATTGCACATACCCTTGTACGGACAAGTGGGAGATTGTTGGGGCTGGTGTCCTTGACAATTAAGTACAATGACTTATTAAATCTCTTTAAGGATCACAAGGGCATACTTTTGTATTATTACCAGTTGATCCACGTTTATCAATAACGGTTGGCTTGCTAGATAAGTTTGACGTTATTGTCATACGGATGGCGGTGGTCAACTGGTCCCTATACGTCACACCAATAGGACACGTTTGAGAGATGTGAAGGTATGAAAATACAGTCACATTTTGCCGGATATGACTAAATAGTTAGTCAGAGGTATTGACTACTAAATTAGTCAATAAGATGTTGAGATTATTATTTAATACGGATTAAATAATTTTAGCTAATACGGATTACATGATTAATTCGTAAATTAAATATAAACGGTTATATTTAATTAAATATTGTATTCGTGAATTAATATAAACAGTTATATTAATTTAGGTAATTATACAATATCGTATTTTATCAGACCATTATTAATATATCGACTGTATTAATAACTGATAACATGTTACGATTTATAAATAAAACCCGCGGACAACTTATAGCTAATTGGGTCGAATCACGCATTGGGATAAGGTAAGAGTGGAAAGCCCACTCCTACCCAAACCCTATTCGGCCGGCTAGTATTACAAAAGGAGGAGACTTCTCCTTTTGTCAGACTACTCTGGTTGCACTGTAAAGTAATCTCAAGGTAAAATTAGGGTTTTGAGAGCATTCTTCTCCCAAAACCTCAGATCTCACATCTAAAACCTAAATAGATCTCCCAATATTGCAAGGCAGTTGGAGAGGATTTCTAGCACACGCGGCCACGTCTCATTCTAAGTCTTGGGTGCAAGTTATAGGAGGGAATTTGTGTTAATTCCTGTTCTTAGGCCTTTCGCACAAGGACCAAAGGTTGTACTTCTTTTCTTATTCTTTTTAATCTTATGACCATATTCACGATTGTATTTTTCATTATAATCCTGCAAGTATAGGGTGAATACACGTTTTATTCCCCACAAGTATTATTATTATTAGTATTATTATTATTATTATTATTGTTAAAATTATTTTGTATTGTTATCTTTTTATTTAGTGTTATTATTTTACTACTATCGTTATAAAGTCGTATTTCGTGATTTCAATATTATTCGTTCTATGTAGTTGAAATATATGAGTCGGGAAATCTTTAAGTTAGGAAAGTTTCTATTTATAGAAACTTTCCATTTATGTTGGGTTTCTATTTTTGGAAACTTTCCATTTATGGAAGGTTTCTATTTATAGTATATATAGGTTGTTAAGGGGTTTAGGGAAGGTTATTAATTCGTTACATATACGTGTTTAGGTAGCGAGTTTCGTGTGGAACACTTCTAGCGAGCTTGGACTTATCTACAATTCTTCTATTCGAGGTAGGAGAATTACTGTGATAAAAGTGTTGAACATGTTGTTAATATTTGGTGATTTCCGTGTTTTTCTTATGCTATAACATGACTGTTATATGAGCTATTCATTTATATCTTTCTGTGATACGTTATGATCGGTGCGGAGTTTATTTGGCGTTGGATCGGTGCGGAGTTTATTTGGCGTTGGATCGGTTTTATTTGGTGTTGGATCGGTGCGGAGTTTATTTGGCGTTGGATCGGTGCGGAGTTTATTTGGTGTTGGATCGGTGCGGAGTTAAGGCCAGGGATGATTGATCCCAATATATATATTATAAGTTTGTTTATTTATTTTTCCTCTACTCAACCTCGTGGTTGACCCTGTGTATTCGTGATCACCTGTGATGAACCAAATTATTGGGGAGCAGATTGACAGGTGGCTGAGACTATGGGAAGTTGTGGGAGGAGAGAGTTTGGATCCGGACCAGACTAGAGTCTAGATCACCATAGTCAGTTAGCATGAGTTGTAATTACTTTTCATAAGACAGTTTTATTACAGTTGTAGGAGCATGTTATGGAGTTTAACTTTTAATTAAAGTAATGTTTATCTTTCCTTTGTATCTACTGCCTCGGGAAACCGAGATGGTAACACCCTTATTTATCTGGGGAGTCCTAGTACAGACCCTTAAATAAATGGGGGTGTTACAAAAATAAAATGTGCAGGGAAGCCTTGGGTGGATGATCACTACAAAAAAAAACACGATTTTCTGACGGAAAAAATCCGTCAGAAAAGCGCATTTCTGACGGATTTTCCGTCAGAAATTTCCGTCCCAAAATTTCGTCACGAAAATCAAGTTCTTGACCGACTTTCCATCAGAAATTTATTTGTGACGGATTTCTGACGGTTTAACGGTGAAGTAAAAAAAATAGAAGTCAATGTTTTTTTGACTTTTTCTGACCGATTTTTCGTCAGAAATTTACTTTTTGTGACGAAAAATCCGTCAGAAAAAGTCAAAATTTGACTCCATTTGTGACGGAAAATCCGTCAGAAATGTTGAATTTTCTGACCGAAAATCCGTCAGAAATGTTGAAATTTTTGACCGAATTTCCTCAGAAATGAAGTCAAATTTTGACTTTTTCGGACGGATTTTCCGTCAGAATTTGAAACTGTGTAGGCTGGAACCAGCAGCCTGCTGTCCAGCCCAATGCCACAGCATTGTTCATATTTACAATCTCAAAATCACTAAATCCTGCAAAACATTCATCATCCGCCAAACAGAGATTTATTCCCAAGTCGACCGCTTAGCGGGAATCAACAAAAATTAACCAACAACAAAGAAAAAACATGAGAAAGAACTTCAATTACATAAAAGAGTCTTCATAATTCATACACCAACATAAAATATGTTCGAAAGTTAATAAGTCATAATCTAAAATTACTACATATGATAAACTATCCTAAGTGGTAGGAGGATCAATCGGCGTGTTATATCCAAAGCCATGAGGGTCGTCTGAGAAGTCGTCGCATCGGTGAGCATTTGGCATACCTGAGCACAACTGAGTGGAAAATAAGTGGGTCTGCCAATCACTCCAAGCTTTTTTCATTTCCGCCAGTTCCTCTTGCATTTGTTTTTGAGTATCTTGAGTGCTTTGAACTTGTTCTTTGAGACGCATATTCTCAGTTTGAATCTGAGGAAACATGCTTGGTTGATAAGAACAGGATTGACGACTTCCTCCTTTGTTCCCAGGATACTCATACCATACATCTTCACCCAATGAAACGATCCCAAAAAAACCTCCTTTTTTGTCAAATCCTCCAACGGCTTCATGGTAGGTATGAATCTCGTTCCGAGGCTCTCCGGTTGGCGTTGGTTGACCCAAGAGTTCATTGTAGGTAGCCTGAAAAAACAACAAATTATTAAATAAAGAATAAATAAAATATATTGTAAGGTGTGGCCGACTCGCCCTTTAAGATAAATAAAATACTTACCTCTGTCCGAGCAGCTCTAGGGTTAATCCACTCTCCCTTCTTGTTTTTCTTCGTCTTCTCAAACACTTTGTAAGGTGTGGCCGACTCGCCCTTTAAGAAGCAAAAAAAACATATATGTTAATTATATCCGACAATAAAAAATATTAATTAACTAAATTTCATATTTAAAAAATTTATGAAATACTTACCATTTCTTTGAAAACATCAGAGCAACTCTTGCGGCCTAGAGTGTGGGTACCCAACGCTTTCCCGTCTTTACCACCAGATCTTCTATTTGCCTTGTTTATTTTTGATTTTTTTTTTAAAATTCAAGATCGTTCTCGTACCTTCCATCCAACTTCTCCTTCCAACTATCGGGCACCCACCCAGGCTTCTTCTTTCCGTAGTTGACACCATTTACCATGTGAGTAATCAATCTCGTGACCCTCCTCCGCCACTCAGGATAAGGATTATAGTCAGGTTCAATAGATCTCACATGAGTCTGTCATAAAAAAATGTTATTAGAAATAGAAAATATTAGTATAATTTTAAAAACTAATGTAGCTTGTTTACTTTTACATTACCCTAAAGTAAATCCACATCTTTTCCCGTTGTGCATAACTCGCTTCCTTCCAGCTGGTGAAGTACTCATCGGTAAGATTTTGAGTGAACGAGGCAGCCACATATTTTTTTACAATCTTGTCATTCCACCTGATTAAAAACAAACACACATATATATAAATATGAATATTATAAATTTGAATGATATATTTTTGATTAATTGAGAATAAAAAATTACTTACCAACGACCGTTAACTACCGAAGGATCAGAAGTGAGTATAATCGGTGGATTTCGGTGGGGGACATTGTTACCGGTCAAATGAAGGTCATCATCATTCTCCTCCATTTCTTCGTTCTCATTCTGTGAACGCCTACCTAAACAAGATCCACTTCCCAAAATCTTTCGTATAAATCTTGACTTTTACCTACTTCAAAGCTAACAATACAAATAAACACTAACAATAATAAATGTTAGCCCGTGAAAAAAGTACAAAGTTTTCAAACATTTCTTATGAATGTCTAACCAAAGGATAAAACATGTCTTACAAATGTATGCTCAAGAAATTAAAAAAGGATAAAACATTACAAGTTCTCCGTATCACCCCTAACTATCACTATCACTAGAAATTAAAAAAGTTTCATCATCTGAAAATAGAATTCCGACTTCTTCTTCCTCCTCATTTATCTCTATTGTGGTGTTTTGAACTAGATATCCATCCTCTTCTTCCGCGACATTCCTGTCATACTCATCTTCCGCGACATTCCCGTCATACTCATCTTCACCCATTTCACCAGTTTCATCTGCAACCACTTGATACTCATCTTCAGTATCTGCCTCTTCTACCAAAATTGATGAAATTGAATGATCATTGAGAACCACATCTTCTTGGAATCCAATTTCGTCAATAGGAGCATCAACATGTGATCGTGCTTTGATTTTAAAAACCGCAGACCATTGATCACCTTTCTTAGTGGTTGGATAACTAGCATAACAAACTTGATCGACTTGAAAAGCTGCCACAAATGGGTTATTCCTTTGAGTTTTTTTTTCTCATTCACATCTACAAGTCCATATATCTTATGGATACTAAGTCCTTGTGGGGAGTTATCAAACCAATCACATTTGAACAATATCACCTTATAAACCTTGTGTTCGGTATAATAGGCAAGTTCAACTACTTCATTTAGAGTTCCATAGTAATCCAACCCATCTGTAGAATTCACACAAACTCCATTGCTTATGGTAGCTTTGGAAACATCAACTCCCTCCTTAAAAGCTCGAAATTTATAACCGTTGATAGAATATCGTCTCCATGTCTTCACCATGGTACAAGGACCTAATCATAGACCTAATACTAAAGGATCCTTCCATCTATTAGCCTACCAATACAACTATATGTATGTTAATTAATGTTTAATTATAGGTTCTTTTAAATTGGTTGTTTATTTTAAAAGAATATGTATTACTTACTTCATTTCGTAACCATTTCGGAAAATGTTTTTCATGTTTCGTCCAAACATCTTCAGAAGACGTGACATCAGGAAATGATAATTTGATATATTCCTCAAATTCCCTATACGTACAACATATTTAATAATTAACTATGTAGAAGTGACGAAATAATGATTATTAAAATTATAGAAGTGATGAAATAATGATTAACTTACTTTTCACAGGACTCCAAAAAGTTCCCATAGTTCCTTAGCACATAAAAATGAGCGTCTTCATACTCTTTTTCGTTCAAGTACCTCTCTTTACATTTCCCGGTTGTAGTTCCCATGTCATCATTGAATAACTCAGGTAATTTTGAAATGAGCTGGTCATCATTGAGGAAGGAGCAGTGAAAGGTGAAGGTGTAGTTGTGGGTGTAGGTGTAGGTGTAGGAATGGTGGTGTGCGTGGTGGTGTGTGAGGTGGTCGGCTGAGAGGATGATGATGGTCGCGATGACGGTGAAGGTCGAGAGCCTGGAGTGGCTCTGACCTCTCTCTCAGGTGAGGTACACTTCCTCTTTGAAGAGGAAGGAGTGAAAGAGATGCGATAGGAGGGTGGGTCTGGTCTAGGCCCCCTCAACAGTGGTGAGAGGGGTGAGTGCAGGTAGAGAGTCAGAGGGGAGGACTACTACAGGTGAACCAGCAATCCTCCAACTCTGGCGGTCAGCGTGAGCAAACCAGGTCAACTGGACCATGGCGCCTATAGAAATGTATCTATCGCCAACGACAGGCTCACCATCAGGCAAAGTGTCAAAGATGTATCTGTAAATCCTGGTGACAAGCCCGCCACCTACGATAGCGCCAGTGACTCTGCGACCTATGTCGCCTAGATGGGTAGCCACGAGGTAGGCTATGTTAAGGACAAAAGGGGTACCGCTATCAATGTTCAGGTACCCCGCGA
Organism: Silene conica; assembly: GCA_029255685.2. Taxonomy (NCBI): domain Eukaryota; kingdom Viridiplantae; phylum Streptophyta; class Magnoliopsida; order Caryophyllales; family Caryophyllaceae; genus Silene; species Silene conica. The sequence goes on from CM055311.2 coordinate 73,401,760, forward strand.
CAATGGCCAACTCAGTGTACGAATGTTGTTTGGCTGAGGTCGCGCAAAAATAGTCTCTCCTAGCAGACGGAGGAAAATGCGAATCTCAGGACTGTGGACGTAGGCGACCCTTTGGCTAGCGAAAGGTACGTGTGAAAGGGTCGCCCACATCTCTGGAACCAAGTTCCTAGGTGGTCTCAGGTGTCCGTCAGTAACCAACCCCAAAACTTGTCCAAACCTAGCTAAGGTCCAGGCATATGACTCATTTCTGAGTCGAAAGTGAATACAGGGCTCGTCCGAGAGTCTCAAAAAGGTGTCAGGGGAGAAGGAATAGGATCTGAAGAACTCCAAAGTGGGTACTCGGTAGGTCGCCTCAGACATGGTCACCAACCCAGCCATCCCCGTACCAGTCAAAAGGTCAATAAGGGCCTAAGCATTCCTAGTGTCTCTAAGTCCGGACGATACAAAAAACGACTAGTACGGATAATATTATCAACGAGAGCCTCCATCTGATCTCTCTGATCAGTGTCGGCGAATATTACCTCGGGGATCTCCTCAAGTGAGGGGATCGCAGGTGGAGCTGTTGGGCGCGGAGCTCGTCAAGGTGGCATTCCGAGTACGGACTTCCGTCCCTTCTGCCCTAGAACCGGTATCTTCTTCTTCCCTTTATCAGCTGAGGAAGAAGTCCCGACTAGTGCCATGGTTGTGACGGAAGTGGTTCTGTAAGTTGTAGTGCTTGGTGGCGGTGGTAGGACAGGGGCTGGAACACGGGGTGGAGCAACCACCAACGCGGTGGTGGCTGCTGCAGCAGAAATGGAGGAGGAGCAGCGGCTGTCGTGGTACTAGTGGTGGCTACGGTGGTCGTCTTCACGTCCATTTCTGCACAATCAATCGTAATCATCATAACAATCCTATCCAAAATCGCAAAAAACGTAAATCCTATTCAAGAACCCTAAATTCGAAATTTGGGGCAAAAATAATGAAATTAAAATAGGATTTAAGCCTAAAACGACTTACTTGGATGATTACAAGGATGATTAGAGCAATAAAATGACAAATTAACAACCCAAATTCGAAATACTCGAACGAACAAACCCTAGGTTTTCGAAAATTTCGAATTACTCGAAATTCGTAAGGAAAATGATGGGGCTTTCGCTTGATTACTCAAATTGAAGTGAAAACAAGTAAGATTAAAGTGATTGATTGATGAAAAACAAGGAAAAAGAGAGGAATCGAAGAGAGGGAAGTGCGAAAATCTGAAATCGAGTGAAATGAAATGAGCATCGAGGACTTCCCTTATATATAGGCTGAGAGTTGCTCGATCGAGTTCTGAGAAGTACTCGATCGAGTAACTCACTTAAGGCAATCTGCTCGATCGAGTACTGAAGTCCACTCGACCGAGTGATTGTCAGCTCTGAGTTCCTCTCGAATGTGTTCTCCTCGATCGAGCTCTTACGAACTCGATCGAGTATTTCTTCCCTGGCGATTACTCGATCGAGCACTTTACAGAGCTCGATCGAGGCTTTTCTTTTGCGGAGCCTTGTTCTTTCCTCGACTCTTCTGTTTTTGTCTCTTTTTCTTCGTTTTTTTCCAGTTCAGTGCTACATAAGATGACCAAACACTACACTATACAGAAAATCCACAAAATTTGTCTCGGATTCACACAAAGTCTTATTCTACCTACGGATATAAAAGATATGTCTACGGATTAAGGATAAAAAGTAGTAATCTAAGTCTAAAACGCAGTAAATAATCTGTTACAAGCTGCACGGGGTTGTAAACCCGGCTTAATAGTTCAGAAAACCAAATGTTTACTGCCCACGACAGGGCTCCTGACTCGCGGAACTCCCTTCCATGGTTGTAACGACTTCTTCTCGCAATTTCCAGCTGGTAGCATTGGTGACAGGATCATATACCATGGTGTAGTCTTTTGACGTCCTTTTTGATGTGGCTGAGCTTTCCTTTGGGTTCCTACCCTTATTTTTCAATGACAAATAACCTCATCCGTCCGGGTTATAATCTGGTTCCGTACCTGCATCAGTAATCAAAAAATCTTCCTCTAACTTGCTCTCAGTGTGAGGCAGAGGTGTCAGTTCCAGCAGGTTAAGACTCACAGATATATCACAAGTCATCAAATAGGAAGGGACAACAGACATGGGTGACCTAGATGTACTAGTCTGCCTAAAAATTAAGTCTTCGCCACCAACCTGGAAGGTCAGTGTCTTAATACCTACATCTATCACTGCTTTCGCAATGTGCAGAAAAGGTCTACCCAAAATGATTGGGGTGCAGGAATCCTCAGGTATATCGAGGACCACAAAGTCAACAGGTATGAAGAACTCTCCTATTTGTACAGGAATGTCCTCCAAAATGCCTAGAGGTCTCGATACACTACGGTCAGCCATTTGGACCGTCATATTGGTATATTTGAACTTTGAAAAACCCAATTTACTTGCTAGCGATAGGGGTAACACACTAACACTCGCCCCTAGGTCGCATAACGCATTATCAATGACGTGGGTTCCTATTTGACATGGTATTAAGAAGCTACCTGGGTCGGCTAGCTTAGGTGGGGTCTTATTTTGGAGGAACGCGTAGCATTCCTCCGTCAAGGCAACGGTTTCACTAACATCGACAGTACGTTTGCGCATCAGAATCTCACGCATGAACTTTGAAAAACCCAATATACCTTAAGCAATAATTCCAAGAAAGGAACGTGTACCTTTAGTTCTCGTAGCGTATTCGCGAATTTGGCCAACTCCTTCTCCACCAACCTAGACGGGTACGGAATATCTCTTATATCAGCTTGGATTCTAGTACTCTGCTTCTCGTACGCAGCCTGTTCCAACGCTCGCTTTTCTTTTCTTTTTTCAATAACACTCGATCGAGTCTTTTCTGCCATCGGATCACTCGATCGAGTGATCCTTTCCTCTGCTATGCTCGATCGAGCAAGTGGTACTGCTCGATCGAGGACCTCTGTGTCAACCTCACTCGATCGAGCTCTGACAACTCCTCGATCGAGTGAATTTTCCTGGCTTCCGTTCGATCGAGCTCTGTCAACCACTCGATCGAACACATCTCCGATAACAGCCTTTTCGACATTCTGATCTGCAACATCCTTCCTTGGTCCCTCATACTCACGTCCACTCCTCAACCTTACCATGTTAATGATCTCACTCCGTTGTTCGGTTTGAGAGGGTAGTTGCCCTTGGGGTCGGGATGATTTCTTGACCGCCAGTTGAGCGATCTGCGACTCCAGCAACTTAATGGACGCATTCCCAGCTTGCATTTGGGATGCCAAGGACTGAACTAGAGTTTATAACTCTCCGATTTCTGAATTTCCTCCAGATGAGGAAGCACTAGTTTGTGACGGTTGGAATTGGTATAATACCCCGTATTTTAGAGTCGGTCAACGGCAGTCAAACCATGTTTTATACAAATATTTCAAATAGTATGTGTATAAAGTATTTTACGCAAACGATTATTGTTTCATAAATCGTATTTCTACGATTATTTCATATTTCATAATCATTTGATATTTGATAATTATTTCATAAAATGACGTCTCATTCGTACTTCTTTAGTTTTAATAATATATTTATTATTAAATATATTCCCTATTTTATATTTATTTCTCATCTATAATTAATTTCTATGCTGGTTTATTTAAGTCGTAATTGTATTTAAATCGTAAATCTTATATATTTTTATGTAAGCGCAAATAATTTTATATCCTTACAATTAATTTAATTAAAATACTTTACGTAATTTAATTAGTATAATTAAATATATGTGTTCGTCTATTTTTTTTAGGTTACGAATTAGAAGCGGGATATAGACATGTAAGTGTCTTGGGATGCGTGATGGACCGAGTAAGAGGAGTGTAATACCCCGTACCCCATACCTTGTTACTTTTATAATTTTATATTTAATATTTATGTGGTCGTGTTGGTAGCATTTTGAAACGTTATATTCGATAATTTAATTATCGACTAAGTGTTTTAGAATTCAATAGTTGTAAAAGGTCGGGTTACGAGTTAGTATAAAACGTGTCAAGACGTGATGATGGGCCTCGATTTTTGGGCCAAACACCAACAGCCCATATCGTGTTAAAACACAAACACTGCCCTCACCCCTTTCACTGCCGCCTTATTAAGCAAGCACGAAACCCTAGATCTGACCTAATTTACTCATAGCTACTCCCACACACGCACAACCGCCGCAGAAAAGATCAAGGAGGAGGATTCACGAGGTGTTTAGGGCGGTTGTTGGTGGTTCGTTTGCATCTAAAAACTGGTACATTCACCATTGTTTCCTTCCTTTCGCAGTGTCTGCCCCTTTTCAAGTCGTAATTTCAGGTATGTAATCATGTTGTTTAAGTCTGATCTCGTTATAATGATAATCTATGATGTTAGTAGTTGTAGTTTGACCATAGTTTTTAGAGTCGTTGGCCGCCTAGGACCACCCATGAAGGCTGTTATTTCTCGTGTCAGAGTCGCATGTTTCGCTTCAGAAAAGAGTGTTGCGCGTGGTTTTCGTATGTGATTTTGAGGTAGTTCCTGTTCACGATTGTTCTGGGTAATGAGGGTTTTGGATGGGCGGTAGTCAGGGTGTTTGAGAGATGTTTATCACGGTGGGTCTTGGTGGTCCATGACGTGTGATACGTGTCTATTTTATGATGTTTTACATCTATTTTTACACGTATTTGGTCGCTCATTTACTATGTTTTAGCCTCTATTTCCCACAAATTGTGTACTTTCGTATTTTTATGCACTTTTGCAGATTTATGCGGAAAAGAGACGATTTGGCACCAAATTCGTATCCTCAAGTCTTTAGCTTAATTAAGGAATAAAAGGAAAGTCAACTGGAGACAAAGTCAAAGTGCCAAAGGTCAAAACAGAAGAAATCCGAAGACTTCCGTAAGAAGCGGTCGACCGACCAGTAAAATGGGTCGGCCGACCAGGCCCGATTTTCGCCAAGCCCAATTTTCGAGGAACTCCGGAAATAACAGAAGCCCAGCAAGAAGTGGTCGACCGACCAGTTATACGGGTCGGTCGACCAGAACGAAGCCCATACGGTTTCTTTTCGTTTTTAGAAATAAAGTAGAATTAGAATCTTAAGGAAACTCTTAGTTTTTGCCCTATATAAACTAATCTTGTGATTAGGGTTTAATATCGGATCTTTCATCAATCTAGACTTTAGTTCATCTTTTATCTTTATTCAAGAATTCTCAAGCATTCAATAAAGTTTATTCAGTTCTGCCTTAATTCCAATTGTGGTAATTCCTCTTTGATCTAGTTTTATTATTGTTCTTATTGCTTTTATTACAATTGTTAAGTTAGAATCTCAAGTTTTATTGAATCTTGCATGTTTAGATTATTTACCATGTTTTCCATGTTTATTCCCAAATTTGCATTCGTCTTAACAGTTATGAGTAGCTAATTTTCATATGTTAGGATGTAGGGGATAAAACGCATAGGTAAATAAAATCCGAAAACCCGACCTGTAGCAGGACCGCGGTCGGCCGACCGGAATAGCTGGTCGGTCGACCAAGGTCGTGGTCGGCCGACCGGAGTAGCTGGTCGGTCGACCACTCGCGTCTGTTTCCTTATTTCGCCTTTTCTTGTGAATTATAATACCCTGCAATGAGACCAATAGGAGACTCGTAGGATGTTAGTAATGACCTACCCAAGATTGAAAGATACGGGAAGGACATTGGTTTACACTTTAAGACGGATAGGTTACTCAAGGCTGAAAGGTATGTAACCTGGGATTTAGGAATCACCCTTATTATTGACACCCAATAATTGTGAGACCTAGGAACTAATAGCATAGGCCGAAAGGAGCTATTAGGTAGCATAGACCTAAAAAGATATGTTACACTCCCTTACGCGACTGCAATACATGTTGACCTTAGGATTTATTTTGCCTTAGCTAATTATTACCCAAACATCCTAGCATCCCCTTTTATTATATTTTTATTCCCATCTTTTAATTCTTGTTTTATTTTTATCTTTGCCTTAGATATAGCATCAACCAATCAAACCCCCAAAACTTGTTACCTTTAAACATTAACATTAAGACAATAAACATTCCCCACCTCTTTGTGGTTCGACCCTGACTTTCACTATCTATTGTTAAGGTTAGGAATTATAAATTTATCTTTGGTACCCTCAACGACGGGCATCAAATTTTGGCGCCGTTGCCGGGGAGGTGACGCCGGTGTTTATTGTTTTTTGTTTTTGTTTCTCTTTGTTTAAGGAACTTTATGTTCCTTAAACCTTCTCACCTTTTTCTTGTAGTTTCCTCTTATGCGCAGGTCAGTACAAGGAGAACTCCTACCACTTGATCTGGAAATTGAGAGGACTTTAAGAGAAAGAAGAAAGCAACTTCTAGCAAATCAAGAGGGAGGGTCACCATCCTCTTTATTTCAGGAAGACCTTTTCGAGTTATCACCATCTTCACCAAAAACACCACCTTCACAACCAAATTCACCCATCAACCCACTTTCACCAAAAACACCACCTTTTACCCACTTTCCAGTTTTTCCTAAAGAAGAAGATAACATGACAGAAGAAGCTACTATTGCCAGTCATTCTATGCCTCAGGCAAAGGACCTATACAAAGGGTTCACTTTACCTGCAGGTACTGGGAAGCCATTCGAGGCCAAGCCTGCCTATATTACTATGGTTGAAAGAAACCAATTCGGAGGCTCGGCCAATGAGGATGCAGCTAAGCATATTGAAATCTTCACAGATTACATATGCTCTATAGCACCCCCAGAAGGAGTGACGCAGGATCAGATTAAACAGACCATGTTTATCTTCTCCCTTAGGGACTCTGCGAGGGAATGGTACAGGGACCTTGACCGCACTGCTGCGGGAGTTACAGATTGGAACACCTTAGCCCTAGCTTTCTACAGGAAATACTATTCTGCATCAAAGACTAACGCCTTAAGAGCGCAGATTACTAATTTCAAGCAAGGACCCAATGAAGACTTTAGCGAGGCGTGGGACAGGTTCAAGAGACTTGTTCGATCCATACCACATCACGGATTCGAACAATGGTTCCTTTGCAACCAGTTCTACAATGGCCTCTATGATGACAACAGGGCCTACTTAGATGCTGCAGCTAATGGAAGATTCCAGGATAATTCAGGAGAGACCAAAGGTCTCAAGTTAATAGAAGATGTTGCTGTGCACCGCGCTGAGCATGGTACTTCCAGAGGAAATCAGAGAAAATCAGAGTACAACCTGGCAGCAATTGAGGCCTTAACGGCCAAACTAGAAAAATTTGAGGCTGCAGGAAAGCTCGATCTAGGGAGTGGAAGCAAGGGAGGAATTTACCAGGTGAACGCCGTTCAGGACGGACCCTTTGCTTGTGAGAGGTGCGGTGGAGAAGGGCATGTGTCAAAGTTCTGCACTTCGTCTAATGAAACATGTGCCGCTTTTCAGCATTACCGTGGGAATAATTTCTATGATCCAAATAATAACAATGTCCATCCCAACTTAAGGTGGACAAGCCAGAATGTTCAAAACCCACAGCACATGCAACCTCAGCAAAATTCCACATATATACCCCCACATAAACAGAATTTCCAAAGACCACCTTTCAACCCTCAACCACCTTCTAATCCACCACCCAACACAGATACTCTTATCCAAAACCTTATAGGGTTGGTTCAGAAGGAGTCACAGGCTAGAGAGGCGGGGATGAAGATGTTAGAGTCCCAGATTGCTCAAATCGCGAGCAAGAATGATACTAGGGCTCCGGGTCAGCTTCCAACTAAACCGGACCAGAAGAAGGAGACTCTAAACGTCGTAACCCTGCGAAGTGGAGCTAAAGTGGGGGCTGAGACAGAAAAAACAGCGAGTAACAGAAAAGTCGGTCGACCGACCGAAGATTCTGGTCGACCGACCACGGAACAGGATCCGAAAATTTTTCCAGAACAGGAGACTGGTCGACCGACCGAGGATACTGGTCGACCGACCACAGAAGCAGAGTCTGAAATTCCGTTTCGTCCAGAATTGCCAGATAACTTGCGGGATTTCCTTTTCAGGGGTGACAAGACCCCTAGATTTTTAAAAAGGGCTGCAAATACGGAATCCTCAGCTGCTCCCTTTCCAGAGAGACTCGTGCCTTCGAAGGATCAGGTATCTTTTGATAAATTTAAAGATGTAATTCGTTCTTTAAATGTTCAAGTTCCATTTTTAGAATTAGTTCAACAAGTTCCTTCTTATCTAAAATTCATGAGACAGCTTTTGTCAAGAAAGAGGTCTCTAGAAAAGGTTGAGTCGGTGGCTCTCACTGAAGAGTCATCTAGCTTTTTATCACATGTCATTGCCCCCCATAAATTAGAAGACCCTGGAAGTTTTTCTGTCCCCTGCAATATAGGAACCTTCCCAGTCAAAAAGGCTTTATGCGATTTAGGTGCTAGTATAAGTGTCATGCCCCTAAGCGTTGCCTTAAAACTAGGAATGACCGAATTTGCAGTGACCAGTATGACGGTCCAGATGGCTGATCGCACGTCTATGGAACCTATAGGGGTGTTAGAAAACATCCCTGTGCGTATTGACAGGTTTTTCTTCCCAGTAGACTTTGTTGTTTTGGACATCCCAGAGGATGCCCATATACCCATCATTCTAGGAAGACCCTTTCTTCACACTGCAGGTGCCATTATAGATGTAGGCACTGGAACTCTAACCTTCAAAGTAGGCAAACATTCTATCATCTATGGCCTATCCTATAGGAAGAAGGATGCTATGACCCCCATTACATGTAATGCTATAACTTCTGAAAAGAAGTATGAGGTTATCACTACTTCTCCACCTTTATTACCTGTTCCTGTATCTGTTTTTACACCTCCGCCCCAGATTGGGAGCAATAGGGAGAACACTTCTATCATGACTATTGCAGGAACTGGTTTGGGGAAACCCAAGGAGAAGGAAGTTATCATCCAGAGAGGAGGAATGGGATGCCTAAGCTATGGAAAGGATGAGGATCCAGACGTCGTGGATCGAGAAGACAAAAAGAAGAGGAGGCAGGCTCAAGAAGAGAGACCGTCGCATATGCTTTGCGATGGAGGAAAGAAGATGTGTTTTGCCACTAAAGCAAAAACAGTAGAAACTACGGCGTGCCGTCAGAAGCCGTGGTCGGATATCCTCCGCATCTTCAGCGGATAGTTGCTTTTAAGTTACAATTTTTAAGACAATTTATTTTATGTTGTGTGAGACTTTTTAGTTTAGTTTGCTAGTAGTTAAGACTTTAAGAATCGTTTTGGCATCTCGCGCATTGTTGGGCGCGCTATTTTCTTGTCTTTTTCAGGATTTTCGAGAAAAAACGAAGACCTCCAGGACTCAGCTGGTCGACCGACCAGAAACATCAGTCGGTCGACCAGACGCGCTGTATCGCGGATTTTTTTTCCACTGTTCACAGGAGGTCGATCAACCAGAAACACCGGTCGGTCGACCTACTGTCCGTCGCAGTCTTTCGTTTCTCTTCCTCGGAAATCATGCGACCATCTTGGGTACTTGAGTGGCACTGCTGGCCACCAAAAACCTCCCAGCTTACGCTGGTTTGGGGAGGTTTTTCTCATACATCTTTTACCCCAGTGAGTTCTTTCCAGTTTTTCCTTTATTTTATTTTACTTACATTTATCTTTTAATTTTCTGAAACCTTTACTTAGGCCAATGCACAATGGGGACATTGTGCAGGTTGGTTTGGGGAATGGTTTCGTGTTACATGCATTGCATTTTGTCACACGTTTATTGCATTTCTGTCTTGCATCGTTCTTTTCTTTATTTTCCTTATATATACAAAAAAATCCAAAAAAAAAAATTAAAAAAAAATTCAAAAATCCAAAAAAATGCACGTTTATTTTAGCATATAGGTCGAGTCGGAACGAAAGTATTTCAAGGATGATTTAGCTATCTTACATGTTTATGCCTTTACCTTGCCTTGTCAACTTGTTTTTGTATGAGAGTCTTTTGCATATCTACGAGTTTTTGTCAACTTGCATATCTTGAGACTTGACTTATACCTTGGCGACCTACTATACATTCTAAGTTTTAGAGCCTTATTCCTGGTTTCATTCTTAAACCAGTTGTCTAGGATGTGAGTAGTACTCCCCTTGGAACATGTTACATCAATATGCATAAACATGAACTTGAATTGCTATATACTTGTTTTACTTTCTCGTTTTGTGAGTCTTGATACGTGCATTTGGGATCCCTTCTCTCATATTTACCCATAAGCTTCACATAGCCAAAATTGCCTTTTTATTCCCCCAAAACTACATCCCATACTTAGCCTACCCTTCCAAGCTAGTATTTGTAGTCATTGGATTATTTTTTGAGGCATCTTGGTTTGTGTGCTATTATGAGCAAAAAGAGAAAAGAAAGAAAGAAAGCAAGAAAAGAAAAAGAACAGAAAAATTCAGAAAAGAAAGAAAAAAAAAGAAAAAAAAAATCCGGAAAATACAGAGCCAGTCGACCGACCACCTCTATAGGTCGGCCGACCAACTGACATGATCAGAAAAAAAAAAAAAAAAAAAAAAAATTCGTTCCAAAAATTCCTTTCTTTTATATGTTATAACTCCCATGCTTCATTCAAAAATATCTGGGAGTCCTTTCTTATTTAATGTGAGAGTTGTGCTACAAAAGAGCACTTTCTTAATATCAAAAAAAGTGTGAAGTTTGTTGTTGGAAATCAGTTTTACTAGCTTGGCTACCAACCCCACATATCCAAAAGCATCTTAACCACTTTCTACCTTTTACCTCACATATCTTTCATTACCTCAATTGCATGTATCTAGGCCATTTAATGAGATTGTTATACAAAGTTGTAGAATTCCTGATCATGTTAGATTGCAGGCATGTTTCCATGGGTCGCAGTTAGGTGAGTGTCTCTACAAAATTACTTCTTTCTATCTTTTACATATACTCTCCCTTTGCTTCATGAGTGTCTCGAGCGTACCGCGAGAGTCCATGGTACAAGTCTCTATAGTCTTTATGTTTTCAAGTTTGACAACACCATAACTCATTTGCAAGATTTAAATGCTTTCTCATTTTGTACTTGGCATTGGTATAGGTTAACATGTAAATTTCGCTCTGAGATTGAAATCGTTCCATTAGTTAAGATCGAGTCTATTTCTTGCTTGAGGGCAAGCAAGGGTTTGGTTTGGGGAATTTGATACGTGTCTATTTTATGATGTTTTACATCTATTTTTACACGTATTTGGTCGCTCATTTACTATGTTTTAGCCTCTATTTCCCACAAATTGTGTACTTTCGTATTTTTATGCACTTTTGCAGATTTATGCGGAAAAGAGACGATTTGGCACCAAATTCGTATCCTCAAGTCTTTAGCTTAATTAAGGAATAAAAGGAAAGTCAACTGGAGACAAAGTCAAAGTGCCAAAGGTCAAAACAGAAGAAATCCGAAGACTTCCGTAAGAAGCGGTCGACCGACCAGTAAAATGGGTCGGCCGACCAGGCCCGATTTTCGCCAAGCCCAATTTTCGAGGAACTCCGGAAATAACAGAAGCCCAGCAAGAAGTGGTCGACCGACCAGTTATACGGGTCGGTCGACCAGAACGAAGCCCATACGGTTTCTTTTCGTTTTTAGAAATAAAGTAGAATTAGAATCTTAAGGAAACTCTTAGTTTTTGCCCTATATAAACTAATCTTGTGATTAGGGTTTAATATCGGATCTTTCATCAATCTAGACTTTAGTTCATCTTTTATCTTTATTCAAGAATTCTCAAGCATTCAATAAAGTTTATTCAGTTCTGCCTTAATTCCAATTGTGGTAATTCCTCTTTGATCTAGTTTTATTATTGTTCTTATTGCTTTTATTACAATTGTTAAGTTAGAATCTCAAGTTTTATTGAATCTTGCATGTTTAGATTATTTACCATGTTTTCCATGTTTATTCCCAAATTTGCATTCGTCTTAACAGTTATGAGTAGCTAATTTTCATATGTTAGGATGTAGGGGATAAAACGCATAGGTAAATAAAATCCGAAAACCCGACCTGTAGCAGGACCGCGGTCGGCCGACCGGAATAGCTGGTCGGTCGACCAAGGTCGTGGTCGGCCGACCGGAGTAGCTGGTCGGTCGACCACTCGCGTCTGTTTCCTTATTTCGCCTTTTCTTGTGAATTATAATACCCTGCAATGAGACCAATAGGAGACTCGTAGGATGTTAGTAATGACCTACCCAAGATTGAAAGATACGGGAAGGACATTGGTTTACACTTTAAGACGGATAGGTTACTCAAGGCTGAAAGGTATGTAACCTGGGATTTAGGAATCACCCTTATTATTGACACCCAATAATTGTGAGACCTAGGAACTAATAGCATAGGCCGAAAGGAGCTATTAGGTAGCATAGACCTAAAAAGATATGTTACACTCCCTTACGCGACTGCAATACATGTTGACCTTAGGATTTATTTTGCCTTAGCTAATTATTACCCAAACATCCTAGCATCCCCTTTTATTATATTTTTATTCCCATCTTTTAATTCTTGTTTTATTTTTATCTTTGCCTTAGATATAGCATCAACCAATCAAACCCCCAAAACTTGTTACCTTTAAACATTAACATTAAGACAATAAACATTCCCCACCTCTTTGTGGTTCGACCCTGACTTTCACTATCTATTGTTAAGGTTAGGAATTATAAATTTATCTTTGGTACCCTCAACGACGGGCATCAACGTGTCTATGTTAGGTTTTGTTTAAGGGTCTGTCACGTGAAAAACAGTGTGGTGGTGGTACTGGTTTTGTTACAGGCGTGCGGTGGTGGTGGTAGGAGTCGACGGCCGCTGCTGCCACCTATGTGACCACCGCGGCTCAGGGGCGAGCCCGGTGGTGTCACAGGCGAGTTTAGTGGTGGTGGTTGGTGTTAGAAGCGGTGTTTGTCGCGGCTGTCAGTCACGTTATGGGGGTTGAAGGGCTGTTTGGTTGCTTGCTCTTGATTCACGGTTTATTGCTTAATTTTGTTGTTTTGTTTATTTATTTTGTTTTAAGTATTAATATTGGGATTATGATTGTTTGACTAGATATTAATAATAATAGTCATATTATTAGTAGTATAATTGCATTATTACTGTTATTTTGTAATTCAATTTATTATTATTATTATTATTAGTATAAATCAAATTTTATGCTAGTTATTTATTAATTAGTATTGCTTTGTGCACTTATTAATTTATTAATTGTATTATTATGATTATTGTGGATATTCATGTTATTATAGCTATTGTTGTATTTTTTTATGTTATGTTAAAATTTGGTAATAGTTGATTATTGATTATATGCTATAATTAGTAAGCCTGTATATATAGCAAGTCTATAATTAGTAAGTTCCTGTTTGGTTAGTGATAATTGATATGTATATGTGTATAAAGTTATGGGTAATCATTTATGAGAACATGATCGAATAATTGAGTAGTAGTGTATGGTTGTATGAATAGCTTTTAATATTAAGTAATAATTATAGCATCGGAGTTCGAGGAGGAACAATACTAGACGGTGTTTGCTTACTTCAGATTTGCTACTTCAGGTAGGATACACTGCCACTATACTACTGTGATATGTTATGAATGGATGCTGAGTGTATGAGTGTATGATGTGGATGTTGAGCATGAATGATATGAGGATCATATTGGTTATGATGAGTTATTATTATTGTTGCATTCATAAGTATGATTATTATTATTATTGATGCATTCATAAGCATGGCATATGCATTGGATACGGATTTGAGATGATGATATATATTATTGGGCCCAGGCTAGTTCTGCAGGACTAGACCTGGTGACCTCAACTGTTATGCTGGTGTTCGGCGACGGCCGATTATAGTCTGCCGGGAGGTTCGGTATGGCTGGGTGTTACGGGTTTGAGAATGAGATTGTGATTGAGCTCGAGCATATCATGGCATTTGCATATCATTTATCTGTTGCATTATAATTATTGTGTTATGCTACTCAACCGCGAGGTTGACAGTGTATTCGTGTACACCTACGATGATCCGGAATGGGGAGTAGATTCTACAGGTCAGAGACAGATGGATTGGGAGCTTGGGCATGGAGAGAGACATGGCTTGGACCTACTTAGAATTAGATCACATACTTAGATGTTATCGTCAGTTGTACTTTTATTCTTTGCGTAGTAGTTGTAATACCAGAAGTTTAAATTTAATCCGTTTTTATATAAGTACTTTGGTTTGTTTTACTTTGTTATTCACTACCTCGGACATTCCGAGATGGTAACAGCTCTATTTATTGAGAATGTCTTGCTAAAGGCTCTTAAATAAATGGGGGTGTTACAAAGTGGTATCAGAGCGAACGATCCTCAGGCCTAAACCAAATGAATAATAATGAACGTAGGAAGAGTCTAATAAAATGAACCCCAGGTTAGTAACTGTTAGGAGCCCCAGGATTGGGATGAGTTATGGGCCCCCTCAAACCAAGCCAATGGCCCTTTCAGTCTTACCTGGTAACCTTGAGTGATGCAGAGAGTGGGTAGTAACAAAATAAAAGATCAAACCTTGTCTATAATGTACTAACAGTTTTGTAGGGGCGGAATGAGGTAAGTTATGATGTGAAATATGGTTGGTGATTTGTATTGTGAAGCATGATAATGATATTGAATGTTGGTTGAGATATATGATTTTCAAGTATTGAGAACATGAGTTTTGAATATGAGTTTGAAATATAAGCTTGACTTGCATGATGACGTGCATTAGAAGAATACGACAGATATTGAAATATTGATTGATCTGAATGATTGCATTGAAAATTTGAGAGAATGGATGTATATTTATTGAACAATAATTTGGAGTGATATTATCATATGATTTTGGTGTTTAGAAATTTTCATATGATATCTGGTTATTAAATGACTATCGTAACTATGTAATATATTGTCTTGAATTTGAATATGAATGATCAGATTTAAATGTTATAGTAATCCATGTCTAGTGATATGCGGAATGTGTTGCCCCAAGCCATGAATGTCATATAGCTATGTGTTACATTTGTATATACATGTAAATATTGATTTATTTAGTTGATCCTACCTTTCAGTTTCGCAATTTTTACCGTTTTCTTGATGGCAAATACAAATTGAAATAATGAATAAATATTAATATGGTGCAATGTCATTTCTATGCTTCAATATATGCGTCAACATGTTTTTTTTCTTGAGAATAGTTGTGTTTTAATATGACGATGTAAAGTAATAATGTGAAATATTAAAGTAACCAACGTTGTAATAAGTTTCCAGAATGTTACCTATTTGGACGGGCTGCCGTTTAAAATGTGTTCTCTATATGAATGTGTTATGTAAGATGACCTTATGAGTTAGCTTCTAATGATTTTGATTTCATGTTAAAACGACTTATATTTTGAAGGAAATAAATATTTTGGTTAACAGTGGTAAGATTGTTACTGCACAGTTCTGATTTGACTCATGGTTTTGAAAAAGAAATCATTTACAACGTGATTACTGTTTATGCATAATCTTAATGAATCGTTATTTAATAGTGATTTTTTTGAAGTTGGCCAAATTTCGGTCTAAGTGTTGTAAAGTTTTTTCTTCAGACCAACTAAGTTGTAAAATTTGTTATAAATAATTCCCTTAAACTTTGCATTTTATTCTTTTTCCTATGATTAGTTAGTTAATTAAATTTCCTAAAAACTATAATATCTCACAAGATGTCAGAGCAGTTATTTAATTATGATTTTTGAAAGTTCCTACATGATGTTTGATTGTTAAAATTGTAAGTTATGCGAGTTTTCAATATAAGAGTTTCATCAAATATGAATTATATTATGTACCCATGTAATATTTTTATATGACATTAGTAGCATGAATAGTAGACATATTATATGGATAAGAATTTTGTTATATAATAATATAACCTTAATTATTATTGGTGAGTTTTATATAAAGTTAGTTTTATTTATACCGACACTATTGTTATGCCACAAGGTGAACTACATATTGTTATGTTTATCTCTGATCACAATGTATTGAATTAGTAATCTGGTTGACATGTGAATTATGGGAGTGCTAGCCTTACTTTCGATCTGTGGCTTGTAAAATCGTCAGTTGATTCGTGTTTATAAATTGCCATTAATTACAACTGCATTGTCTGAAAGTTTCAAAATGTTTTCAAGGTGATAATCCCTGATAAGGCTGATGTTTCATAATTATGGTAATTGTTTTGCAACATGAGAAAATCTGTAGCTACGTGTTTATGAAATTATGCTTGAATACGAAATTGTTCCGCAAGATATAAACCTCTTATTTCGCAAGTCATGTTTACTAGTTTTATGATAAATGATGTAATGTGAGTGGATGAGAAGTGTACCTAAGTGATTTTAACCCGTTTATATCTAGAAATGCTAAGTTGTCTTGCTAGTCTAAGATTGGAGTATACCTCGTGAAATAAGTCAATGCTCCATGCTTAACATTGGTTAAATTTTGCTTGATGCCTTTTCTAGAATATGATTTTGCTTTTATAATATGATCATGAGAACGAATGTTTTAATTTGCCAATTATGAACTATGAGTCAGCTGATTGTCTACATTGGTGTAAACATGTTAAGTTGTGTTAAAATTTAAGGGTATATAGGTACTAGTTACCTTGATTTTGCTTCACTGCGTAGTATGAAATTGACAAATATGTTTTGTTACTTCAAAAGTCGGATGCTAGTTGTAATTACCTTATCAAATGATTCGTGACTGTTGTTTCTGTGATCTTCTTAAGCATTGAATGTGGAATTTTATAATGGGGTTACGGGGACGTAACCATGTTTTAAGGAGGATAGGATTATAAAATCTTGATGTTTAAGATATGGCTAAGTGGTAGTTGTGATTGATTGACTGAGGTGACCATGCATTGAGTCTGTTGTTTTAATTTGTTATGCTTCGATCAATGTTGCGGTTCTTTAAGTGTCTTGTACTTCTGTTGTATGTTAAACTTTAGGGACAAAGTTTCTTAAGGGGGATAGAATGTAACATTTCACTTTTTGGGTACTAGTATAAGTGCTACTTGTGATCGTTTCATGCTTGTTATGTGTTTCCTTATCGTTATGGGTTATAGCGAACTTCGGGACGAAGTTCATTTTAAGGAGGAAAGACTATAATACCCCGTATTTTAGAGTCGGTCAACGGCAGTCAAACCATGTTTTATACAAATATTTCAAATAGTATGTGTATAAAGTATTTTACGCAAACGATTATTGTTTCATAAATCGTATTTCTACGATTATTTCATATTTCATAATCATTTGATATTTGATAATTATTTCATAACATGACGTCTCATTCGTACTTCTTTAATTTTAATAATATATTTATAATTAAATATATTCCCTATTTTATATTTATTTCTCATCTATAATTAATTTCTATGCTGGTTTATTTAAGTCATAATTGTATTTAAATCGTAAATCTTATATATTTTTATGTAAGCGCAAATAATTTTATATCCTTACAATTAATTTAATTAAAATACTTTACGTAATTTAATTAGTATAATAAAATATATGTGTTCGTCTATTTTTTTTAAGTTACGAATTAGAAGCGGGATATAGACATGTAAGTGTCTTGGGATGCGTGATGGACCGAGTAAGAGGAGTGTAATACCCCATACCCCATACCTTGTTACTTTTATAATTTTATATTTAATATTTATGTGGTCGTGTTGGTAGCATTTTGAAACGTTAGTATTCGATAATTTAATTATCGACTAAGTGTTTTAGAATTCAATAGTTGTAAAAGGTCGGGTTACGAGTTAGTATAAAACGTGTCAAGACGTGATGATGGGCCTCGATTTTTGGGCCAAACACCAACAGCCCATATCGTGTTAAAACACAAACACTGCCCTCACCCCTTTCACTGCCGCCTTATTAAGCAAGCACGAAACCCTAGATCTGACCTAATTGACTCATAGCTACTCCCACACACGCACAACCGCCGCAGCAAAGATCAAGGAGGAGGATTCACGAGGTGTTTAGGGCGGTTGTTGGTGGTTCGTTTGCATCTAAAAACTGGTACATTCACCATTGTTTCCTTCCTTTCGCAGTGTCTGCCCCTTTTCAAGTCGTAATTTCAAGTATGTAATCATGTTGTTTAAGTCTGATCTCGTTATAATGATAATCTATGATGTTAGTAGTTGTAGTTTGACCATAGTTTTTAGAGTCGTTGGCCGCCTAGGACCACCCATGAAGGCTGTTATTTCTCGTGTCAGAGTCGCATGTTTCGCTTCAGAACAGAGTGTTGCGCGTGGTTTTCGTATGTGATTTTGAGGTAGTTCATGTTCACGATTGTTCTGGGTAATGAGGGTTTTGGATGGGTGGTAGTCAGGGTGTTTGAGAGATGTTTATCACGGTGGGTCTTGGTGGTCCATGACGTGTCTGTGTTAGGTTTCGTTTAAGGGTCTGTCACGTGAAAAACAGTGTGGTGGTGGTACTGGTTTTGTTACAGGCGTGCGGTGGTGGTGGTAGGAGTCGACGACCGCTGCTGCCACCTATGTGACTATCGCGGCTCAGGGGCGAGCCCGGTGGTGTCACAGGCGAGTTTAGTGGTGGTGGTTGGTATTAGAAGCGGTGTTTGTCGCGGCTGTCAGTCACGTTTTGGGGGTTGAAGGGATGTTTGGTTGCTTGCTCTTGATTCATGGTTTATTGCTTAATTTTGTTTTGTTTATTTATTTTGTTTTAAGTATTAATATTGGGATTATGATTGTTTGACTAGATATTAATAATAATAGTCATATTATTAGTAGTATAATTGCATTATTACTATTATTTTGTAATTCAATTTATTATTATTATTATTATTATTATTAGTGTATTATTAGTATTAATCAAATTTTATGCTAGTTATTTATTAATTAGTATTGCATTGTCAACTTATTAATTTATTAATTGTATTATTATGATTATTGTGGATATTCATGTTATTATAGCTATTGTTGTATTTTTTTCTGTTATGTTAAAATTTGGTAATAGTTGATTATTGATTATATGCTATAATTAGTAAGCCTGTATATATAGCAAGTCTATAATTAGTAAGTTCTTGTTTGGTTAGTGACAATTGATATGTATATGTGTATAAAGTTATGGGTAATCATTTATGAGAACATGATCGAATAATTGAGTAGTAGTGTATGGTTGTATGAATAGCTTTTAATATTAAGTAATAATTATAGGATCGGAGTTCGAGGAGGAACAATACTAGACGGTGTTTGCTTACTTCAGATTTGCTACTCCAGGTAGGATACACTGCCACTATACTACTGTGATATGTTATGAATGGATGCTGAGTGTATGAGTGTATGATGTGGATGTTGAGCATGAATGATATGAGGATCATATTGGTTATGATGAGTTATTATTATTGTTGCATTCATAAGTATGATTATTATTATTATTGATGCATTCATAAGCATGGCATATGCATTGGATACGGATTTGAGATGATGATATATATTATTGGGCCCAGGCTAGTTCTGCAGGACTAGACCTGGTGACATCAACTGTTATGCTGGTGTTCGGCGACGGCCGATTATAGTCTGCCGGGAGGTTCGGTATGGCTGGGTGTTACGGGTTTGAGAATGAGATTGTGATTGAGCTCGAGCATATCATGGCATTTGCATATCATTTATCTGTTGCATTATAATTATTGTGTTATGCTACTCAACCGCGAGGTTGACAGTGTATTCGTGTACACCTACGATGATCCGGAATGGGGAGTAGATTCTACAGGTCAGAGACAGATGGATTGGGAGCTTGGGTATGGAGAGAGACATGGCTTGGACCTACTTAGAATTAGATCACATACTTAGATGTTATCGTCAGTTGTACTTTTATTCTTTGCGTAGTAGTTGTAATACCAGAAGTTTAAATTTAATCCGTTTTTATATAAGTACTTTGGTTTGTTTTACTTTGTTATTCACTACCTCGGACATTCCGAGATGGTAACAGCTCTATTTATTGAGAATTGTCTTGCTAAAGGCTCTTAAATAAATGGGGGTGTTACAATTGGGGTGGCTTCTGAAAATTATTTTGGTTGCGGTGAGGGGGAATATAGTTTTGTTGTGGTGGTGCGGTTGGGTTGAGCACATTTTGACTAGTCCACCTTAGGTGAGGGTGGACTTGGTTATGGTTGTAAAAATTTCCTCCCTGACGAAATTGTTGGAAGGAAAACACTTGTTCTTTCTCGGCTAGACATTCAACAGCAGAAAGCCCAGCACCTCCACATCTTTCACACATTGATGGTTCACCCTTTTGAAGTAGATGAACCGTCTGTTGACTCCCCTCCTGTTGTTTGTCCCAAAGGTCAAACCTCGCAGCCAGCTTATCAAGTTTGGCCTCAACACCCTCAGTACTTATTCCGGCTACTGTTCTCGTCCCGGACCTCGGATTTCCATACTCCGCGTAGTGATTGGCCATCTCCTCAATAATACCCCACCCTTTGTCATCCTCAGTCTCCTTTTGGAACCTCCCTTTTAATGCAGCATCAAGGATGGCTCGCTGGTCATCAAACAACCCGTTGTAAAACTGGTTGCTGATGAACCATGGTTGGAAACCATGGTGAGGACATGCTCTCACAAACTTCTTGAATCTGGTCCAAGCCTCATGTAAGTTCTCCGTCCCAAACTGTTTGAAGTTTGTAATTTGGGAACGGAGAGCATTAGTCTTCTGTGGTGGATAGTACTTTTTGTAGAAGGCCAAAGCTAGGGACTTCCAGTCGGTGATCTCCGCAGCTTCCTTATCCAACTCCCGGTACCATTCTCTAGCCCCGTCGGATAAGGAGAAAGGAAAAAGGACTTCCTTTATCTTATCCTGCGTAACTGTCGCAGAAGTTGGAATGGTGGAGCAGTAGTCTGTGAAAATCTCCATGTGCTTCCTCGGGTCCTCTCCCGCTGCGCCGCGGTACATGTTCCTTGATACGTGTCTATTTTATGATGTTTTACATCTATTTTTACACGTATTTGGTCGCTCATTTACTATGTTTTAGCCTCTATTTCCCACAAATTGTGTACTTTCGTATTTTTATGCACTTTTGCAGATTTATGCGGAAAAGAGACGATTTAGCACCAAATTCGTATCCTCAAGTCTTTTGCTTAATTAAGGAATAAAAGGGAAGTCAACTGAAGTCAAAGTCAAGTACCAAGAGTCAAAACAGAAGAGATCCGAAGACTTCCGTGCAGAAGCGGTCGACCGACCAGGTAAACGGGTCGGCCGACCAGACCCAATTTTCATGAGGCCCAAATTTCAAGAAAACCGCAAATAAAGAGAAGCCCAGCAGAAAGTGGTCGACCGACCAGGTAAACGGGTCGGTCGACCAGAGCGAAGCCCGTACGATTCGTTTTTAGAAATAAAGTAGAATTAGAATCTTAAGGAAACTCTTAGTTTTTTACCCTATATAAACTAATCTTGTGATTAGGGTTTGATATCTTTTATCTTTTATCTATCGAATACACCATCTTTCTACTATCAAAAATCTCATCATATATTTTTAGTTTAGCAATCTTTCAATAGTTCTCAAGTATTCAATAAAGTTGATTCCGTTCTTCCTTAACTCCAATTGTGGTAATTCTTCTTTAATCTAGTTTCATTATTGTTCTTATTTGCTTTTATTACAATTGTTAAGTTAGAATCCCAAGCTTTATTTGAATCTTGCATGTTTAGATTATTTACTATGTTTTCCATGTTTATTCCCAATTTTATATTCGTCTTAACAGTTATGAGTAGCTAATTTTCATATGTTAGGATGTAGGGGATAATATGCATAGGTAGATAAAAATCCGAAAACCCGACCTGTAGCAGGACCACGGTCGGCCGACTGAAATAGTCGGTCGGTCGACCGAGGCCGTGGTCGGCCGACTGGAGTAGCCGGTCGGTCGACCACTCGCGTCTGTTTTCTTATTTCGCCTTTTCTTGTGAATTATAATACCCTACAATGAGACCAATAGGAGACTTGTAGGATGTTAGTAATGACCTACCCAAGATTGAAAGATACGGGAAGGGCATTGGTTTACACCTTAAGACGGATAGGTTACTCAAGGCTGAAAGGTATGTAACCTGGGATTTAGGAATCACCCTTATTGTTGACACCCAATAATTGTGAGACCTAGGAACTAATAGCATAGGCCGAAAGGAGCTATTAGGTAGCATAGACCTAAAAAGTTATGTTACACCCCCTTACGCGACTGCAATACATGTTGACCTTAGGATTTATTTTACCTTAGCTATTTATTACCCAAACATCCTAGCATCCTCTTTTATTATATTTTATTCTCATCTTTTAATTCTTGTTTTATTTTAAATCTTTTCTTTAGATATAGTAATCAACCAATCAAACCCCCAAAAAACTTGTTACCTTTAAACATTAACATTAAGACAATAAACATTCCCCACCTCTTTGTGGTTCGACCCTGACTTTCGCTATCTATTGTTAAGGTTAGGAATTATAAATTTTATCTTTGGTACCCTCAACGACGGGCATCAAATTTTGGCGCCGTTGCCGGGGAGGTGACGCCAGTGTTTATTGTTTTTTGTTTTTGTTTCTCTTTGTTTAAGGAACTTTTGTTCCTTAAACCTTCTCACCTTTTTCTTGTAGTTTCCTCTTATGCGCAGGTCAGTACAAGGAGAACTCCTACCACTTGATCTGGAAATTGAGAGGACTTTAAGAGAAAGAAGAAAGCAACTTCTAGCAAATCAAGAGGGAGGGTCACCATCCTCTTTATTTCAAGAAGACCTTTTCGAGTTATCACCATCTTCACCAAAAACACCATCTTCACAACCAGATTCACCCATCAATCCACTTTCACCAAAAACACCACCTTTTACCCACTTTTCAGTTTTTCCTAAAGAAGAGGATAACATGACAGAAGAAGCTACTATTGCCAGTCACTCTATGCCTCAGGCAAAGGACCTATACAAAGGGTTCACTTTACCTGCAGGTACTGGGAAGCCATTCGAGGCCAAGCCTGCCTATATTACTATGGTTGAAAAAAACCAATTTGGAGGCTCGGCCAATGAGGATGCGGCTAAGCATATTGAAATCTTCACAGATTACATATGCTCTATAGCACCCCCAGAAGGAGTGACGCAGGACCAGATTAAACAGACCATGTTTATCTTCTCCCTTAGGGACTCTGCGAGAGAATGGTATAGAGACCTTGACCGCACTGCTGCGGGAGTTACAGATTGGAACACCTTAGCCCTAGCTTTCTACAGGAAATACTATTCTGCATCAAAGACTAACGCCTTAAGAGCGCAGATTACTAATTTCAAGCAAGGACCCAATGAAGACTTTAGCGAGGCGTGGGACAGGTTCAAGAGACTTGTTCGATCCATACCACATCACGGATTCGAACAATGGTTCCTTTGCAACCAGTTCTACAATGGCCTCTATGATGACAACAGGGCCTACTTAGATGCTGCAGCTAATGGAAGATTCCAGGATAATTCAGGAGAGACCAAAGGTCTCAAGTTAATAGAAGATGTTGCTGTGCACCGCGCTGAGCATGGTACTTCCAGAGGAAATCAGAGAAAATCAGAGTACAACCTGGCAGCAATTGAGGCCTTAACGGCCAAACTAGGAAAATTTGAGGCTGCAGGAAAGCTCGATCTAGGGAGTGGAAGCAAGGGAGGAATTTACCAGGTGAACGCCGTTCAGGACGGACCCTTTGCTTGTGAAAGGTGCGGTGGAGAAGGGCATGTGTCAAAGTTCTGTACTTCATCTAATGAAACATGTGCCGCTTTTCAGCATTACCGTGGGAACAATTTCTATGATCCAAATAATAACAATGTCCATCCCAACTTAAGGTGGACAAGCCAGAATGTTCAAAACCCACAGCATATGCAACCTCAGCAAAATTCCACATATGTACCCCCACATAAACAGAATTTTCAAAGACCACCTTTCAACCCTCAACCACCTTCTAATCCACCACCCAACACAGATACTCTTATCCAAAACCTTATAGGGTTGGTTCAGAAGGAGTCACGGGCTAGAGAGGCGGGGATGAAGATGTTAGAGTCCCAGATTGCTCAAATCGCGAGCAAGAATGATACTAGGGCTCCGGGTCAGCTTCCAACTAAACCGGACCAGAAGAAGGAGACTCTAAACGTCGTAACCCTGCGAAGTGGAGCTAAAGTGGGGGCTGAAACAGAAAGAACAGCGAGTAACAGCAAAGTCGGTCGACCGACCGAAAATTCTGGTCGACCGACCACAGAGCAGGATCCGGAAATTTTTCCAGAACAGGAGACTGGTCGACCGACCAAGGATACTGGTCGACCGACCACAGAAGCAGAGTCTGAAATTCCGTTTCGTCCAGAATTGCCAGATAACTTGAGGGATTTCCTTTTCAGGGGTGATAAGACCCCCAGGTTTTTAAAAAAGGCTGCAAATACGGAATCCTCAGCTGCTCCCTTCCCAGAGAGACTCGTGCCTTCGAAGGATCAGGTATCTTTTGATAAATTCAAAGATGTAATTCGTTCATTAAATGTCCAAGTTCCATTTTTAGAATTAGTTCAACAAGTTCCTTCTTATCTTAAATTCATGAGACAGCTTTTGTCAAGAAAGAGGTCTCTAGAAAAGGTTGAGTCTGTGGCTCTCACTGAAGAGTCATCTAGCTTTTTAACTCATGTCATTGCCCCCCATAAATTAGAAGACCCTGGAAGTTTTTCTGTCCCCTGCAATATAGGAACCTTCCCAGTCAAAAAGGCTTTATGCGATTTAGGTGCTAGTATAAGTGTCATGCCCCTAAGCGTTGCCTTAAAACTAGGAATGACCGAATTTGCAGTGACCAGTATGACAGTCCAGATGGCTGATCGCACGTCTATGGAACCTATAGGGGTGCTAGAAAACATCCCTGTGCGTATAGACAGGTTTTTCTTCCCAGTAGACTTTGTTGTTTTGGACATCCCAGAGGATGCCCATATACCCATCATTCTAGGAAGACCCTTTCTTCACACTGCAGGTGCCATTATAGATGTAGGCACTGGAACTCTAACCTTCAAAGTAGGCAAACATTCTATCATCTATGGCCTATCCTATAGGAAGAAGGATGCTATGACCCCCATTACATGTAATGCTATAACTTCTGAGAAGAAGTATGAGGTTATCACCACTTCTCCACCTTTATTACCTGTTCCTGTATCTGTTTTTACACCTCCGCCCCAGATTGGGAGCAATAGGGAGGACACTTCTATCGTGACTATTGCAGGAACTGGTTTGGGGAAACCCAAGGAGAAGGAAGTTATCATCCAGAGAGGAGGAATGGGATGCCTAAGCTATGGAGAGGATGAGGATCCAGACGTCGTGGATCGAGAAGAGAAAAAGAAGAGGAGGCAGGCTCAAGAAGAGAGACCGTCGCATATGCTTTGCGATGGAGGACAGAAGATGTGTTTTGCCACTAAAGCGAAAACAGTGGAGACTACGGCGTGCCGTCAGAAGCCGTGGTCGGATATCCTCCGCATCTTCA
The DNA here is from genome assembly GCA_029255685.2 of Silene conica. Taxonomy (NCBI): domain Eukaryota; kingdom Viridiplantae; phylum Streptophyta; class Magnoliopsida; order Caryophyllales; family Caryophyllaceae; genus Silene; species Silene conica. The sequence continues at coordinate 73,427,253 of CM055311.2, forward strand.
GCGGATAGTTATTTTTAAATTGCAGTTTTAAGACAATTTATTTTATGTTGTGTGAAACTTTTTAGTTTGGTTTGCTAGTAGTTAAGACTTTTAGAATCGTTTTGGCATCTCGCGCATTGTTGGGCGCACATATTTTCTTGCTTTTTCAGGACTTCCGAGAAAAAAAAAAAAAAACGAAGACCTCCAGGACTCAGCTGGTCGACCGACCAGAAACATCAGTCGGTCGACCAGACGCGCTGTATCGCGGATTTTTCCACTGTTCACAGGAGGTCGATCGACCAGAAACACCGGTCGGTCGACCTACTGTCCATCGCAGTCTTTCGTTTCTCTTCCTCGGGAATCGTGCAACCGTCTTGGGTACTTGAGTGGCACTGATGGCCACCAAAACCTCCCAGCTTACGCTGGTTTGGGGAGGTTTTTTCTCTTACATCTTTTAACCCAGTGAGTTCTTTCCAGTTTTTCCTTAGTTTTTATTTCTTTACATCTTTCCTTTAATTTTCTGAAACCTTTACTTAAGCTAATGCACAATGGGGACATTGTGCGGGTTGGTTTGGGGAATGGTTTCGTGTTACATGCATTGCATTTTGTCACACGTTTATTGCATTTCTGTCTTGCATCGTTCTTTTCTTTATTTTCCTTATATATACAAAAATCCAAAAAAATTAAAAATTTCAAAAATCCAAAAAATGCACGTTTATTTTAGCATATAGGTCGAGTCGGAACGAAAGTATTTCAAGGATGATTTAGCTATCTCACATGTTTATGCCTTTACCTTGCCGTGTCAACTTGTTTTAGTATGAGAGTCTTTTGCATATCTACGAGTTTTTGTCAACTTGCATATCTTGAGACTTGACTTATACCTTGGTAACCTACTTATACATTCTAAGTTTTAGAGCTTTATTTCCTGGTTTCATTCTTAAACCAGTTGTCTAGGATGTGAGTAGTACTCCCCTTGGAACATGTTACATCAATATGCATAAACATGAACTTGAATTACTATATACTTGTTTTACTTTCTCGTTTTGTGAGTCTTGATACGTGCATTTGGGATCCCTTTTCTCAATTTTACCCATAAGCTTCACATAGCCAAAATTGCCTTTTTATTCCCCCAAAACTACATCCCATACTTAGCCTACCCTTCCAAGCTAGTATTTGTGGTCATTGGATTTTTTTTGAGGCATCTTGGTTTGTAAGCTATCAGAAAGCAAAAAGAGAAAAGAAAGAAAGAAAGCAAGAAAAGAAAAAAAGAACAGAAAAATTCAGAAAAGAAAAAAAAAAAAAAAAAAAAAAAAAGAAAAAAAAATCCGGAAAATACAGAGCCAGTCGACCGACCACCTCTATAGGTCGGCCGACCACCTGGCACCATCAGAAAAAAAATTCGTTCCAAAAATCCCTTTCTTTTATATGTTATCACTCCCGTGCTTCATTCAAAAATATTTGGGAGTCCTTTCTTATATAATGTGAGAGTTGTGCTACAAACAGAGCATTTTCCTAATATCAAAAGTGTGAAGTTTGTTGTTGGAAATCAGTTTTTACTAGCTTGGCTACTAACCCCATAAATCCAAAAAACATCTTAACCACTTCTTACCTTTTACCTCACTTATCTTTCATTACCTCATTTGCATGTATTTAGGCCACTTAAATGAGATTGTTATACAAGGTTGTAGAATTCTTGTTCATGTTAGATTGCAGGCATGTTTTTCATGGGTCGCAGTTAGGTGAGTGTCATGACAAATATACTTCTTTCTATCCTTTACATATACTCACCCTTTGCTTCATGAGTGTCTCGAGCGTACCGCGAGAGTCCATGGTATAAGTCTTTATAGTCTTTATATTTTCAAGTTTGACAACACCATAACTCGTTTGCATGATTTTAAATACTTTCTCATTTTGTACTTGGTATTGGTTCAGGCTTACATGTAAATTTCGCTCTGAGATTGAAATCGTTCCATTAGTTAAGATCGAGTCTATTTCTTGCTTGAGGGCAAGCAAGGGTTTGGTTTGGGGAATTTGATACGTGTCTATTTTATGATGTTTTACATCTATTTTTACACGTATTTGGTCGCTCATTTACTATGTTTTAGCCTCTATTTCCCACAAATTGTGTACTTTCGTATTTTTATGCACTTTTGCAGATTTATGCGGAAAAGAGACGATTTAGCACCAAATTCGTATCCTCAAGTCTTTTGCTTAATTAAGGAATAAAAGGGAAGTCAACTGAAGTCAAAGTCAAGTACCAAGAGTCAAAACAGAAGAGATCCGAAGACTTCCGTGCAGAAGCGGTCGACCGACCAGGTAAACGGGTCGGCCGACCAGACCCAATTTTCATGAGGCCCAAATTTCAAGAAAACCGCAAATAAAGAGAAGCCCAGCAGAAAGTGGTCGACCGACCAGGTAAACGGGTCGGTCGACCAGAGCGAAGCCCGTACGATTCGTTTTTAGAAATAAAGTAGAATTAGAATCTTAAGGAAACTCTTAGTTTTTTACCCTATATAAACTAATCTTGTGATTAGGGTTTGATATCTTTTATCTTTTATCTATCGAATACACCATCTTTCTACTATCAAAAATCTCATCATATATTTTTAGTTTAGCAATCTTTCAATAGTTCTCAAGTATTCAATAAAGTTGATTCCGTTCTTCCTTAACTCCAATTGTGGTAATTCTTCTTTAATCTAGTTTCATTATTGTTCTTATTTGCTTTTATTACAATTGTTAAGTTAGAATCCCAAGCTTTATTTGAATCTTGCATGTTTAGATTATTTACTATGTTTTCCATGTTTATTCCCAATTTTATATTCGTCTTAACAGTTATGAGTAGCTAATTTTCATATGTTAGGATGTAGGGGATAATATGCATAGGTAGATAAAAATCCGAAAACCCGACCTGTAGCAGGACCACGGTCGGCCGACTGAAATAGTCGGTCGGTCGACCGAGGCCGTGGTCGGCCGACTGGAGTAGCCGGTCGGTCGACCACTCGCGTCTGTTTTCTTATTTCGCCTTTTCTTGTGAATTATAATACCCTACAATGAGACCAATAGGAGACTTGTAGGATGTTAGTAATGACCTACCCAAGATTGAAAGATACGGGAAGGGCATTGGTTTACACCTTAAGACGGATAGGTTACTCAAGGCTGAAAGGTATGTAACCTGGGATTTAGGAATCACCCTTATTGTTGACACCCAATAATTGTGAGACCTAGGAACTAATAGCATAGGCCGAAAGGAGCTATTAGGTAGCATAGACCTAAAAAGTTATGTTACACCCCCTTACGCGACTGCAATACATGTTGACCTTAGGATTTATTTTACCTTAGCTATTTATTACCCAAACATCCTAGCATCCTCTTTTATTATATTTTATTCTCATCTTTTAATTCTTGTTTTATTTTAAATCTTTTCTTTAGATATAGTAATCAACCAATCAAACCCCCAAAAAACTTGTTACCTTTAAACATTAACATTAAGACAATAAACATTCCCCACCTCTTTGTGGTTCGACCCTGACTTTCGCTATCTATTGTTAAGGTTAGGAATTATAAATTTTATCTTTGGTACCCTCAACGACGGGCATCATTCCTCTCGACCAGGTTAATATAAGAGGGTCGAATATCGAACGTGTTCCCGGCCTCATCAGCAAGGAGAGTGAAACCCTTTGGAATGGAATCAGCTTTTGGTTCGGAATGACTTGCGATATTCGGCATTCTTATGGTTTGGTTGACTGGTACAGCAGTAACTGGTTCAGGAATACTCAAGACTTCTTCCTGACTCGCCCTTCTTATTTCTCTTATGCGGCGTCTGCAAGTTCTTTCAGGTTCAGGATTAGCAGCAACTAATTCGTACCTGGAAGACCTGGGCATACACAACACTGAGAAAAAGAATAAGAACGGTCTTAAGGAATTAAAACAAATTCCTTAAGACGAAAAACAACAAAATAAACTAATAAAGACTTTAAACATATTGCCTCCCCGGCAACGGCGCCTAAATTTGATGCGTGTCGTTCATGCACCAAAGATAAATACCTAGGTCTACTAACTAGAAGCTAGTGGAAGTAGGGTCGAATCCTTAGGGAGTCATGGTCTTAAGTAAAGGTCAGTTTATAGGTCACAAAATGGGGGTTTTGTTTTTTATTATAACTAAGATGAAAACAAAAAGAAATTAAAACAAAGATGATAAAACGAATTTCAAGCAATAAAAGGAGGAATATGTCAGGATTCAGGTCGTCGCGGTAATGAATGTCACATAAAGATTAGGTCAGTCGAAACAACAACGAAGTGGGAACGATTAATATCCTTTCGGTCTGAAATCACCCCTGGACTCCCCTATCAATCTTTCGATCTCTAGATAGGTTTCGTAAATCACCCTAAACAAGCCTACCTACCAATCTTTCGATCCAGGTAGGTTTTACTAGGTAAACTAGCGTCCTGCGTGCACTCATTTGACAAGTTTCACAATTATATTATTTATGGGTAAACTTCGTCGTAAGGACGACTAACATGCAATTCCTACGACATAACTACCGCGATTTCCTTCATCCTAACATATTAGGAGGATTAGCTACGCATACTTGGGGAAACTAAACTAATAAAATTGATGATAACAACGACATTCAACATAACGAATAAAGGAGAATTGGGATAAGTCATAAAACAAAGGAAATAAGAACAATAAAAAAAAGAGTAAAAAGTGAATTACAGTAATGGCAAAGGAAGGAAGAACAAGATCCAAAGTGCTTGAATGAAATACCCTAAACGAAAAGTACTTGGAACTAAAATGACTGCTCAAGGGAAAACTGAATGAAAAACTACTGAAATTGTTGAATGTGAATGAATCTCAATGTAAAAGTGTGAACTCCCCTAAAAGGTTGCTAACCTAATCCTTAAATAAGGATTAGGTTAACTCAAAGGAAAATAAAACCAAAAACGTAAACTGCAAATCTGGGACACTTAAGTGAGTTGCTCGATCGAGTGACTGAACCACTCGATCGAGTAACTGTTCTTCAAAAGGGGGTCGATCGAGCAACTTCGAGCTGGCAGTTACTCGATCGAGTAATCCTGGAATCCTCGAAGGTTAGCTCCTTCCTGCAGACTCCTCGATCGAGTATCAAACTACTTGATCGAGTCTTTCTCCTCCTGCATCCACTCGATCGAGCTCTGGTGCTTACTCGATCGAGTAAATGACAGATGTAGTGCTTCTTTTCCGCTTCTTTCTTGCTTTTGTCCCTCGTTCTTGCCTCGGTTACCGTTCCTTTAGGCCTTACATTGCAAAATCGGGGCTATGGGACTTCTTGACTTGCTTCATCCTCTAAAAAAACTCAAAACGGACATAAAACGCATGGTTTCTTCATCTTTTGCATAATTCCTGCAAAATAACAGAAAATACACCAAAGGAAGCAAAAGGGGGCAAAAAGGCACGTAAAGTGCATGAAAATGCATAGAAATACATGCTAAATGGACCTAAAAAGTCTATATAAATAGCACATATCAATGGTGTACCTAGAGATATTGTTTCTGATCGTGATTCCAGGTTCATCTCCAAGTTCTGGCAAGAGTTGCAGATATTGATGGGTACTACATTGAAGATAAGTACAGCATTTCATCCATCAACAGATGGTCAGACTGAGAGGACTATTTAGACACTGGAGGATATGCTGAGAGCTTGTGTACTAGAGTTTGGAGGATCTTGGGAGGACCGACTCGACTTGATAGAGTTTTGAGGGATTGTATGGGAGGCATTGTATGGGAGGAAGTGTAGGAGTCCAGTTTCTTGGGATGATAGAGCTGATGTGGTGACTTTGGGACCTGAGATGATTCAAGAGATGATATCACAAGTCCAGGTGATTCGTCAGAAGATGAGAGCTGCCCAAGATAGACAGAAGAGTTATGCTGATCTGAGGAGGAGTGCCATCACATTAGAGGCAGGAGACAAAATGTTACTGAAGGTGTCATGTATGCGAGGAGTGAGGAGGTTTGGCAATAGGGGCAAGTTGAGTCAGAAGTTCATTGGCCATTTGAGATCTTGCAGCGAGTTGGTGAGGCAGCTTACCGATTAGCTCTACCTCCATCGTTGTCCATGGTACATAATGTGTTCCATGTTTCGCAGTTGAGGAGATATATTAGTGACCCTTCGCATGTCCTTGACCATGAGGTTATTGAGGTCGATGAGCAGTTGACTTAGAGGAGCGACCCAAGGAGATCCTTGACAGGAAGGTGAGGAAAACAAGAAATGGGGAGACCGCGCTAGTGAAAGTTTTATGGACCAATCATAATGTCGAGGAGGCTACTTTGGAGGCTAAAATTTCGATGAGAGAGAAGTATCCTGGCCTGTTTAATTAAGGTATGTTACGGGGACGTAACTTTCTTTTTAGGAGGGTAGAATGTGACATTTCGTGCTTTAAGGTACTTTTATTAGTTTTGATGTTATGTGGTGTCACATTTTTTGTTCGTTACGTGCCTAGTTTTGACCACGGGACGGTGAACTTCGGGACGAAGTTCATTTTAAGGAGGGAAGACTGTAATATTCCGTATTTTTATTTATTTTATATTTAATAACTTTGACGTGTTTATAGCTATTTGGATATTCGTATTCAAATAATTGATTTATCGAACAAGAGTTTTATATTTTACATGTGTTGTTAAGGGGTCGGATTCACCGTTAGTAGTAAACCGTGTTTAAGTTATAACTTTGGGCCTCGTTTTGCGTGCCATCAAACCCCAGCCCACTCGACATCTCACCTTGACATCATAAAACACCTCAACACAAGTCTGGTACACAACTCCCTGCCGCCTTATAAGAGGCTACCTAAACCCTAAACCTAACCCATCGACACCCAATCTCTCACTCTCAAAACGCTGCCGCCACATCCAAGGTTGAAGGGAAGGGTCTTAAACGGTGGTTGCAGGGGCCTAGGGTTGCTCGAATACTCCAGAAAGTAGGTAAACTCATCACAGTTTTCCTTTCCTTTTGTTTTTCTCTCCGTTTGATTCGATAATTATAATCATAGAATTCATGCAATAGGTTCTTATCTTTGCATAAAGTTAATCTATGATGTGTAGTGATTATATTTTGATCATTGGGATGACATATTTGACAACCTAGGGCCGTCGTATAAGGTGTTTTGTAGACGGTGTCAGTTTTATTTTCTTCGTTTTTCCAGAACAGAGTATTTTCGTATTAATGTTAAACTATAATTCGAGTGAGTTTCTGTTGATGGATTGATATAGGTGTTTGAGTATTGGGATATGAGGTAGTCCGGAGATTTATATGGTGGTAAGCACGATGGTTGGTTGTGGTTCTTTACGATTTTATAGCAGGTTTTGTCAAGGAGGGGTTCATTCGCGGGTTTTTGGGTCAGATGGTGATGTTGGGTTTGTCGCGGGTTGTTGGCGGTTGTTAAGGTGTCGACGGCCACCACTGACTTCCCTGGAACCACCGTGGCTCAGAGGCGAGCCTAGTGGTGCCACAGGTGAAGCTAGTGGTGGCAGTTGGTGCCAGGGGTGGTGCTTGTCAAGGCTGTCACGGGTCTGGTCGTCTGTTGCATGTATTGCCGTAGTGTTTGCGCGTGATTCTATTTTTGGGTTTGGTTGTGTCGTAATCACTCATTTACTCACGATAATCATTATTATTGATCATGGTAATTATTATTATTATTATTATTATTATTATTTTATTATTATGTATTGTTATTATTTTAGCACATGATAAAATATGATATGGGTTGTGTTATCTTTATTAGTGTATGATTTTATAATTTTAAGATAATAATGTTATGGATATTATTATTAATATTACTTATTTTTGGCAATTTCTATAGTGATTAGTGTTATTGTATATTATGATTATTGGCTTTGTGTTATGGGTAGTATATATTTTGGGTAATATGTTTGAAGGATGTATTCTATCAAAGTAGTAAAGTGGATTATTTAATTGTAAGCCATAATTACCAAGTCTATAATTTAGTAATTTTATAATTGGTACGTATATGAGCATGTATATCTATATTTTTTAATGTATTATGAATAGGCCAATTGTGTGATTGGTAGTGTTGATTTAATGAGTAGAATTTGATATAAGTAATAATTATAGGAACGGAATTCGAGGAGGAACATTACTAGACGGTGCTTGCTTACTTCAGATTTTGCTAATCCAGGTAGGATACACTGGAACTATCTCTGTGATGTGTTATGTATGGATGCGATTGTATGTTATGAATGCAAGTATGAATAGTATGAGAATAATATTCAGTGTTGGTTCGTTATTATGGCATTCATAAGCATGGCATGAGCATTGGTTACAGATTGAGATGATAAGATATTAGTGGGCCCAGGCTAGCTCTGCAGGGCTAGACCTGGTGACCTCAGCGGTTATGCTGGTGTTCGGCGACGACCGATGATACTCTACCAGGAGGTTCGCTAAGGGTGGGAGTCAGGGGTTTGAGAATGAGAATGAGATTGAGCTCGAGCTCGAGCATATCATGGCATTGGTATATCATATTTGTTGCATTATTTATTTTTGTGTTATCATACTCAACCGCGAGGTTGACAGTGTATTCGTATTCACCTACTATGATCCGGAATGAGGAGTAGACTTTTCAGGTCAGGGACAGATGGATTAGGAACTGGACTTGGAGAGAGAGAGACTTGGATTAGAGTTACTTAGCTATAGATCACCTAGCTTCACTTGTAATAGTTCACTAGTTATCATTTCAATTGTTTTAAGAGTTTTGGTTTTGGACTATACTTTGTATCAGTTTTCAGTTTAACATTTAATAATTGAAAGTACTGTAGTTCTTTCACTGTGATTATCTATTGTCTTGGTTTAACCAAGAATGGTAACAATCCTATATACTCTGGAAGTCCTAGTACAGGCTCCTAAGTAAATGGGGGTGTTACAAAGTGGTATCAGAGCGAACGATCCTCGGGCCTAAACCAAATGAACAATAATGAACATAGGAAGAGTATAAATAAAATGAACCCCAGGCTAGTAACTGTTAGAAGCCCCATAGGATTTGGGATGAGTTAGGGCCCCCCTCAAACCAAGTCACTGGCCCTTTCAGTCTAACATGGTTACCCTCGAGAGATGCAGAGTATGGGTAGTTCTGAATAAAGAAAAGACCAAAGATAGATATATATACACTTTGTACTAACGTTTCCGCAGGTGAAGAATGAGGTCAGTTATGATGTGAAAGATTGATGATGATATATACTGTGAAGCATGAAAGTGATATTACATGATGAGTGACATGTATATATTGTTATTTCGAAACATTGACAGCATAAATGTTATAAATGAGTTTTAAATATGATATTGAATTATATGATGATATGCATGCGGTTATATGATCCCTAAGCCTGTAGAAGCATGCTAAGAAGTTGCATGCTAGACTATGTATGCTAGAAAAACCTAAGATGGGAAGGACTTGGTCGCTAATTTGGCACGGGCGCCTGAATTCGGTCGCCATTTCTAGTCGCCTTCTACAGTATCTCTTGTAGTGGGCCCCACCTGTCGACACCACTAACAACGTCCTTTAAAGGGATGAGGAGTGGCGGTGTTGGATGCGGTATTGTAATTAGAAGCAAGTGGGTTGGTTTGCTGGCGATTGTGGCCACGCACGGTTGTTGTTGTGGTTACGGTAGGAGTAGTTGGCTGTTGGTTGAAATAGATCGGTTGTGGGTTGTTGTTTAAGAAACAGTTCGTGGTGGAGAAGCGTTTCATGGAGGAGTTCGTAGGTTATCGGGTTGTCGCGGGCACGAACATTATCCATGACAGGTTTATAGAGGTTGTAATCAATCCCATTTAAGACTTTCGATAGAATGTCATCTAGGTTAATGGTTTTCCCAGTAATGCGAGTTGGTCTATGCATGCTTTGAAAGCATTCATATATTCGCTAATGGTTTGATCAGCGGTTTTTACGATCGAATTGAGTCGATCTTTAAGTTGAAGGACATGTACCTTAGATAGATGGGTTAGCATAAGTGCTATCAAGAATGTCCCACGCCTCTTTGGCAGTGGTTGCACAGACAATCAAGGCCTGCACCGTGTCACTTAGAGTACCCATGAGTGCACCGAGGATGAGACCATCTTGCTTCAGCCACGTTTGATGGGCTAGGTTTGGTGTTGCCTGGTTGTCATCGCCGTGATGGTGGGTGGTGGAGCGGTTGTGGATCCATCAAGGTAGCCAAAAAGGCTATACCCAAACAGGATATTCATCAGTTGAAAGCGCCACGATACGTAGTTCATTGGCGTACGTTTGACACAGTTTGTGAGATTGAGCGAAATCAAGGGTTGGGTGCTGTTATGTGGGTTTGGTATGGTGTTTTCTGGTGCGGCCATGGTGATGGGTGTGTTGATGGTGACTGAAACAGTGCAAGTGCGTTTGAAAGGGGTGGCTTGTCGTGGTGAGAGAGGGTGGCTGTAAGATCTTTTAGAGCTCCTAGATACCATATAAGAAGGTTATATTAATTGTGATGAAAGATACATTATTGTTACAGTATTACAATAATCAATATTTATAATTAAAAGAGGCTTTTTTCGAGCGATATGGTAGTCTCCAACTATTACAAAACTCTATTTTTATAAATAATAATTTATTTGTAATTTTTCTATTAGAATTAGAAAATAAGAAAATAATAAATTAATTACAATTATTCTATTAAAATTAGAAAATTAGAAAATAGTTGATTAAATAATAATTTATTTATAATTTTCCTATTAGAATTAGAAAATAAGAAAATAACTAATTGATTACAATTTTTCTATTAGAATTAGAAAATGGTTGATTATTTATAAATTTCATATTAGATTAAGAATAATATTATTATTTAAGATTTGTATACTTATTATATATGGTTATTAACTTTATTCAATATTTTTATTAAATATGAAAATGGGAAATGAGTTAGAACATAATTGCTTATTTACAAATTTGATATTAGACTACGAATATTATTCTTTAATATTTATATACTTACTATTTAAGGTTATTAACTTTATTCAACCTTTAACCCAGTTTGTCTTCGTCTTAACATTATAATGGGTCAAAAATAGTCATACTTGGAGATATTAGACAAATTTGTTACTTTGTCTTATGCATTATGTTTTTATCTTTTTCATATTACTTGAATCTTCTTAAATTTAAAATGAATACCCCATCTTAATTAAAAATTTGTGGAACTAATAAATGTAAGTACTTAATTAAGTATTTCAAATTATACACTTTCGTACTTAGGAATGCGAAAGAAATGAGATAATTTCTTTAATTAAGTAACAACAGAAGTAAGACAAATGTGAAATATACTATACTTTAGGAGTATAAATATAAATATTAAAGACCACAATGATGAATTAGATAGATTAACTGGAATAATTGTGTGGATGACATTTATTTTAAATGAGTATTAAAAGGTATTTTATAAACAACAAAATATTCTTTCCTACATATTTTCACTTTATTCTTTATAGATAAGACATTGTTTTATATAGTGACGTATTTTTTACGAGGGTGGGGGTAGATAGCTTTTAAGGGAGGAGGTAAGTATCTTAAGGGGTACGTAGGGTTAGACTCCAACGTTTAAGAGTGTAATTTGAGTAGTACAACATAATCACGATAGGCTGGGGTAATTCAGGGATACAGTTGATGATTTTGATGATCAAGTTGGTTAGTTGGATTGTGAAGTTTCGATTTAATGATCATAAATAACAAAGAATACAACGACGTACGTGAGTCAAACGGAATAACTGTGTTGGTGAGATGAAATTTAATTGTGTATTAGAAGATATTTCATAAACAACAAAGTAATGCATGTCAAATAAAAGGTGTTTCTGAGACGGATAGAGTAAGCAGTAAAAAAATCAAAATTATTTTTTATCATAGTATTAGATTATAGTTTACTGTAGCCCGTATTTCTTTTGTTCCTCCAAATTTTCAACTTATTTTTTACAATAAGATATTGTCTTATAGGGTAGTGGTTGAGTTTACATTAGATCTGTCGATTTTTGTTTTTAGGAATGGGAGTAGATAGGTCTCAAGGGATGAAGTAAGTGTCTTGGGGGTAGGGTTATTGTCCGACGTTTAAGTGTGATTTGAGTTGTACAAAAAAAATGTCTATAGGTTATGGTTGTTCAGGGATAAAATTGATTCTATTGATCAAGTTGGTTAGTTAGGGGTGAGAAATGTACGAAGAATACCTGAATGGTATGGAAAAATGGTACGTACGTGTGTACTAAGGTTATGATTAGAACAACTGAAAAAGTAAGTAGATACATTTTATTTCAAAGTTCTATTTTGTGAAAATAATAGAGCCATAAATACTATAAAATTAGGTTAGAAATATTTGAAGTTAACATGTATATATACTCAATTTTGATTGTTATATGGTGAGGGTTGATTTTACATTAGATGTGTCTATGTTTTTAGGGGTGGGGGTAGATAGGTCTCGAGGGAGGAGATATATGTCTTATGGGGTAAGGTCACTCTCCGACGTTGAATAATGTGATTTGAGTAGTACAAGTAAATGTCGGTAAGCTGAGATTTCCAGGGATATATTTTACAACTGATTTTAATGGTTAAGTTGGTTAGGTGTGGGAGAAGGGTACTCGACGGGTAGGATTGTTCTCCGACGTTTACGAGTGTAATTTAAGAGATAAAAAAAATATTCATATGTGGGGGCTGAGGTTGTTCAAGGATAAGGTTATGGTTATGATCGATTCTGATGGGTTTGATTGGTTAGTCGGGTGGAAATGGTTGGATATGGAAAATGGTGGGTAACGTGAGATATTGATTGGAGAAGGTAAATAGATAAATTTTATTTGAAAAGTGTTTTATATAAAAATAAGAACTGATAAATAATATAAATATTGGCTAAAAGCCTTTAAAATATCATGTGTATAAACTCAATTTTGTTTCTTTGTTTAAAATAAAACTAAACAATCAAATGTTATACTCATTTAATCGAATGCTCTCTTGGGTCGGAGCATAAATTTAAATGTTGAATGACTTTATAATGTTTTTTTGTGCTATTAATATAGAAAATAAGAAAATAACAAAGTATTTACTATTTTTCTATTAGAACTAGAATATAGTTGATTATAAAAAAATAAGTTATTTACCACCTTCATGTTATAATTAGAAAACAATAAATTATTGAGGGTAGAAATGTCTTAGGGGTAGGGTTACTCTCTAACTTTAATTGCATGTTTGAGTAGTGCACTCAAATGCCGATAAGTTAGTATTATTCAGTCATACAGTTAGTTGATTTAAGTTGGTTAGTTGGGTCAGTAGATATGACGAATGCCTAAATGGTGTGGAAAAAGGGCAGTAAGACAATGATTAGAAAAATTGAGAAAATAATTATAAGAATTTCATTCAGGATTATATAATGCGGAAAAGACATATGCAAATATGCTAAAAAAATAGGTCAAAAATTTCTTAAATATCATGTAAATTTTCTCAATTTTGATTGTCTTATATGATGGGAGTTGAATTTAAAATGGATGTGTCTATTTTTTAGAGGTAGAGTTATATAGGTGTTGAGGTCGAGCTAAGTGTTTTTAGGATAGAGTTACTTTCCGACATTTAAGAGTGTGAATTCAGTAGTACAAGTAATTATAAATATATGTACGATGAGGTTGTTCAGTGACGCATACGGTCGACTCTAATGGTCAAATTGGTTAGTTGGGTGCAAAGGGTATGATGAATGTTTGAATGGTGTGAAAAATGAGGGGTTTGTAGTAAGAAAACTGAGGAAGTAGATAAATATTATTTCAAGGTTGTATTATGTGTAAATGACATAGGCATACATGCAATAAAAATAGGTTAAAAATCTCTAAAACATCCTGTTTGTAAACGCAATTTTGTTTTTCTTTGTGAAACATAAAAATACCTAATAAAATGTTAATAAATGTCATGTCAATAAAATGTTATTAACTTTTAACTAGGCTATTTTTTTTTGTCTTGGTGATCGATTAAAAAAATTGTCATGATTTAAATTTTACACCAAATTCCGATATAACATCTCGGGTGTTGCATCCCTCATTCATTCCTTGCCGCTTCGTTCTCTCTACCTCATTTGTTAACTAAACACAAAATTGCATGTCTTTGTTTTCCCAATCAAGCACTTTTTATTCAAACAAGGTCGATTTTGAAGGTAAAAGTTACGTTTCTGTTAGATGGATGAACTTTTCAAAGGAAGAGCTAACTTTGAGGGATAAGTCTGGGTGTTTCGTGAATGAAGGGGGACTTGAATATTTTAGATCTGTATTGGTAACTAGAAGAGGGTGCCGATGATGAATTGGATGGTTGTTTGAGGTAAGAATAAAGATGACTCCATCGCATTTGGTGGTTAATTTCATGATACGTTAGTAGCATCGCATTTGGTGGTTATTTCATGATACGTTAGTAGACGTGACTTTGGATTCTGGACTGGTTCATGTGTTGTTCGAAGGGTAAGAGTAGTCGTTTAAAGGGTTCTTTCGTGTGGTATTAAAGATGATTGCGGCGAGTTTGGTGGTTAGATTTATCTGTGATTTAATACGATGAACGCATGATATGTGTATAGATGATGTAGCATTAATGACATAAATGAATATAAACGAGGTAATTTTATTAAAAAAATATCACATTTATAAAACAAAGTAATACCATTTTTATAGCAAGAAAAAAGTATTATGATTTACTTTTTATTTACACAGTGACAAGTTTTATGAATATACAAATACTTTAGTATCCGTGCATCGCACGGGCAAAAAAACTAGTATTTATACTAGTTTAAGGATGTTACAAGTTAGGATAGTTTACAGAAAGAATATTTCTAGGCTATATTTACAATGTGAATGTATATGCTAATTAGGGTTATGATTGATGCATATTATTATTTTCTTGCCTTGTTTGTTTATTTTCAGAAGATATGGAGGATATTGTTTGAGTATTGTTGATAGTCCTAACCCTCAAAACATCGAGGACAATCAGTCCCCCGTAGCAGCTTGGACTATCGAGTCCCATATGGCGGTCAAGTACATAAATTCCCTCCATTACTTCGGGCATGAGGGGAGAAGGCAACCGAGCTCATCAGAGGAAATGAGAGCTCGATTGCCCAAATAACTATAAGGACTAAAGTAGGGGAATCCTATGTCCTTCAATTCCACCGAAGCTAGAAATGAATGTGGGGGACCCGTGGTGGTGGAGGCTACGAAGTATACGATCACATCACAATCATACAAGAAGTAGGTTCGATCAATTCATGAGCTCATTATATACAGTCATTCCTGGACTAAAGTGCAAGCAAAAAATAGTCTCAATGCCTTCAAAGTTAAAACCCTATGCAAGAAATCTAGAGATTTATGATATACAGTAAACAAAATGTAGGAGCAAGCTATGAATGTCCTAAAGCTTTATCATCTGAATAAAAATTCATAGGATAAACATCATTATCATTAGACCTAGAGGAGGAAGCGTACCCGGGGGCACCCCCTGAGATAATAAGGCTTTGAGTCTCTTTTTCGGGCATCGCCTCATTGTGGTTCCTAGATAAATCATATAACCACTTAGTTTGCATGTTTCTATCCAAACTCGATTCATGGACGGGGACAATAATGGTCCCCTCAAGCATTGACAGTGCCACAGACATGGTAGGCCGCAGTTCAGGGGATGCATTTGTGCACATCAACGCCACTTTTAACATTCTTACCGCTTCTTCCTCGTTGTATTCCATCCCTAATTTCGGATCCACCAGCCCTGTCAGCTCTCCTTTCTGTTGTAGAACAAAGGCCTAACACAAGATTTGGACTACATTAGGATAAATATGCCCTAAAAGGTTAAAACACATCAAGTAATGTATCGGCTGATTCCAGGTATTGGTAAGTTCATGCCACATTGGTCAATCGAGATATTTTCAGGTTGTTATGGGTCGGGTTTTAGTCTAGTTATTACTGGTTTGGGTCCCTTCTGGATTGGAGTTTCATTGGGTATGTTAGGGTTGGTTATTACTAGTCGGGTTAAACGAGTCATTTTCAGTTCTTTTCGTGTTGTGATTATCAAACTTTGTTTAAAATCGGTTGTTTTTAGACCATTTCAAAATGGGGGTCATTTCCTAGCTAGACATGCTGTTTTGGATCCGGTCAATTCATATATGGTTTACTTCAGGGTGCTCATTTTAGGTTCGGATTAGAGCTGGCAGTCGATCCAAGTTGGTTATGTTCGGTCTTAGAATGCCAAGGAAAAAAAATGTCAGAACAAAAGCAAACGAGTTTATGAATTGATGTTTAATTTGATGAGCAAATGAGGGAATGTTACCTTATCAAGAAGACAAAGGTGATTTTCCTCTGGCCGAAATTTTGTGTTGCTTCTTCCTGCAACAATTTCTAACAATACAACCCCGAAGCTATAAACATCGGCCTTGTAAGTCAAATAACCCCACAAAGCATACTCTGGCGCCATGTATCCGCTGCAACGTGTCATTTTCTTTAGAGAAGTACCGTATTTGACTATTTTCAGAACCATCTTAACTTCAAAAACTCGAAAAATGACGACAAACGAAAGAGGACTCACACAGTTCCAGCAACCCTGGTGCTAATATGTGTGTGATCATCTTCGTCAAGCTTAGCCAGGCCAAAGTCTGATATTTTAGCATTCAGATTTTTGTCAAGAAGAATATTAGTAGCTTTGATGTCTCTATGGACGATTTTGAAGGTCGATTCCTCGTGAAGAAAGGTCAATCCTCTTGCTACATCAATGGATATCTTTTGCCTAGTAGGCCAGTTTAGTATCAATTCTCCATCATCTGCGCAACAACAAGAATCATTTAAAACTCGTATAATAAAATCAAAAGAAACATTAATTCAAAATTTTGGGCATGAGATCAAAGTTGCACCATCATTGAAAAGAATGCTGCTCTATTATATGGAAAAATGGAAGTGCCTTAAGTTGGAAACTTGCAAGTAATGAGTAACGATGATTGCTTACTGAACAAAGCGCGCGCAAGATTATTGTTCTCCATGTATTCATATATGACAAATAACTGGTTCCCCTCTGCACAGCAGCCATACAGTGTCACTAGATTCGGATGGTGCAACCCAGAAATCATCCCTATTTCATTTATGAATTCTCGGTTCCCTTGCGACGACTTTGATGAAAGTTTCTTAACTGCTATATTGGTTCCATTCAGCAATGTGCCCTGTCTCACCATGATGAAAAACAGGTTTATCTTAATCATCTAATGTGAGGTGTATGTTAATCTTGGCTAGCCCTTGAAAAACTGGGAGACATACCAAGTAGACTGAGCCGAAACCACCTTCTCCAATCTTGGAATTAGCATCAAAGTTGTTCGTAGCAGCTGTGAGTTGTTTATAGGTAAATATACCAGTTTGCAAATCAAGTCCTAGCAAAACTGCATAAACAGGGAGATTTAAGAAACATTAACAACATAACATATTGTGCAATATCTCTGTTACTGTGACAAAGATATTGAACTCACCTTCTTCCCTTGAAGCAGTAACCACTCTACGACTCCTCCACCAGAAAACACCGATGACACTGATTATGAACAATAACAACAAAGCTACACTTCCAACCGAAATCCATATGATTGTCGGCCTACTTAGTGGAGGCTTGAATTCTACAAAGAATGATTATTTGTAGGATCAGAAACTATTAATAATAGAATTTAGTTTGAACAAAAACTAGATAGAACATAAAATTAAAGGTCTCAGCAATTTACTACCCAGAAGATGATATCCTTATACCTGACTCCACAGATATAGCTGATATAAGGGGGCCGTAGGCACCGCTTTCCCTAGTAGGAATTGCTGTACTCCCTTTGCCAGCATAGTACAACCGTATCTCAATACTATTATTTACATGTATGCTCCGGAAAACCATCTTCGCAGGTTGGTGCGTTTCATTACTTAGAATGTCAAAATCCCTGTAAACTAGGGTCTCCTGTAGCATATTCCACAAACCCTCATTAGCAAAGTTCGAAAGGAAACTACAGATGGTCACAAACTCAATATGGACCATGACATTTCTAAATAATATTCAGAAGCAACATTTCCACTTTAGGGCCTTAATGTTTGGGCTAAGTCCAGTTTCGTGCCCTAAGGTTAAATACTAATTCACATTGTTGACTTGAGGTGTGAGTTATTCTTCAACTCTGTGGCCTGAATTTTGATAATATTACTAAGTGCCAATTTACCAAAATGGAATTAGCGAAACCACAAAACATCATAGTTAATTTAGCCAAAACCTTGAAACATACATCTGAAAAACAGAAGGAGCACCTGAATATAAATGTCAAATTTTCGATTTCCAAGGCTGGAAAAAGACTTGTTAGAAGCAAAGACAATCTCGGAAAATTGCAGTGTGACTGTGTAACTTCCTCTTGCCAAACAAAGTCCATAATAAGTTAGGGAGGTGGCAGAGATGCGCGCTTGTAGAAACAGTTCTGAATCCTGTAGTCCGGGTGTCGAACCTGTTACTATATAATTGCTTCTGTCTTTGACATTCAAGTAATCCCCGCTACTGCAAAATCCCCATACTCCTGCTCGGACAAATTTTGCTGCACCACCTGCGCTATTATCTTGCTCATAGGTAGTCTTCCCAACACGTGTTCTCTCTCCACCACAGTTGATATGCAATGAATATAGGTCTAGGCAAAGTAAGATATGAAATGTGAGGAACACAGAGAAAATGTCTTCATACTACTTACATTGCCAGAGACAGAATACAACATTAACTTAGGGCTTAAAGGCTCTCAAGTACGGTAGGGTAAGGGGGGCCAGATGTAGGCAGGCTTACCGATGCCTTAAAAATTATGTCATTAGATTGCAAAGTCAAAGAATGGTGAGTCTTTGACGTCACCGAAAATGGAAATCCACAAGTAGAAACATATTGCTTGTTAGTTTGTCAATTTTCATGAGTGATGTAAATAATAAGATGCACATTACATTTCTGAAGTCGTATTAGAAATAGCAACTCGTTTAATGTTGGATTAATTTCTATTTCTCACCTTTAGAGCAAGAATTAGAGTCTTTTCTTAAACACAGAGTAGAATCCCTGTAAAAAAAAATTATCAGATAGAGACAAGGAACAATCTATATGCATGAGATATGCACATTGATGATCAGCTTACAGGTTCGATTCCCCCTTAAAGCTTCTGAATAGATTTCTGAAGATGACAAAAAAGAATCAAGTTAATTTCCTTATATAGATAGCAGGAATGGAAATATAGGGAAGTATACTTAAATGAAGCCTTTCAATGATCTGTTTACATGTTATCCAAGTCATCACAGCTGCTTTTGATCTCATTCAGGAGGTTGTATGAAAGATCAATATTGCTGAATCTGAAGGAACAATTGATCTGCGTAGTCAGTAGACATCCACAGAGACTAAATAAAATCGAAATATTACCGACAGTGGTTTATTATTAACAGATTTTCGAACAAGCTTTGTAATCAAAGGTTAGGTGGAAAACCTTCTACCAGAGTTCGTGGTCATCCAGTCAGGAACTTCTCCAGTTAGCATATTGTGCATCAAATACCTAATGATCAGTTGTTCAAACAGAAAGATGATACCTACTATGAAACATGCAGATATGTAGTGAAAACATTGATTCAGAATTTTGACCTCACACAAAGACAGTGGAAAGACCTTGTAAATTTGAATGCTTACATATTTTTTATCTGCTGGAAACTGTCAGAATCTGAAGAAATAGTACCGTCTAAGCTGTTGAAGCTAAGGTCTCTGCGTAAGTTACAGTGGGTGGTAACCAGTAAGGAGCCCATCTCATGAATAAGAATAAACATTATGACACAGTTCTATTGGTCAAAGAAGCACACTGGCATCAACCAAAAATTTATTTATGACATTATGCAAGTAACAAAGAGATATACAGAGAGTCCAGTGGCAGAATTTTTGCTATATAATCCGGAATAGATCCAGAGATGTTACAGTTCCTCAAAGCCCTGCCACAAATTGATTATGAGGAAGTTAGAACTTTGACACCTCGTACGTTTTGGTTTCTTAGATTCCACAAGTTTTTAGATGTGACTCACAATCTTTTCAAGTTCCTCAAGTTTTGCAGTGATGGAAATTTGGAGCCATTTCCAATTAAGTCACTTATCCTTCTGCATCAACAATTAGTCCGCTGTGAGTAAGTCTCATTTTAATATAATGTGAGACTAACCCGATTCAACTAGAAGCCACAACCATATCTCCATTAACCCACTGAAAAATAAAAGAAACAAATAATCACCCATAATACTGGTCAATCTCATGATAGGCTTATCATGAGAGCATTTTGACCGGAATTTGTGCTACACAAATACCAAGCGAATTGATGATACCATTACGTGTATAATACTTATTACATGTCAACTCACAGTTCAATCGCATTACGCAGAAGAGATATGCTAGGTGGTACAGGTCCCTCAAAGCCGCTGCCTTGTATATCACTGCAATACCGGAAAATAAACACGACAGTTTATTATACATGTTATGAACTTCTGCACCTTGACGATTGTATATGTAGCAAAGAAGTTTACAGTTTCTTTAGCTTCAACCAGCTGCCAAAATAATCTGGAAGACGTCCATTGAAGTTGTTACTGCTTAGTTTACTGAAGAAAGTGATGAATGGAAAAGGTACAAAACTGTTAACAGATTAGAATAAAGAGGAAGAACACCATGAAATTTCGCAAATCTAGAAAGGAAAAAGGGAACGTACAGTTCAACTAGATTTGTAAGGTTATTTAGTTCTTCTGGCAACTGTCCGGTAAGATTGTTGTCACTGAGAGTCCTAGCAACCATGTCTGGAAGGGTTAATGTTAAACCTAGGCAATTTGTCCTCCATATTGGAAACATAGTTTTCTGATGACCCATAATCAGAATTATGTTTATCTTCCCGTACTCTTATGTATTCTACAACTGAGCAAACAGAGTAAACCTACAAGTTTTGCAGATTGACCAATTGTCCAAGTTCCGCAGGAACAGCTCCAGAGAACCGATTGCTCTCAAGGCTTCTGAAATTTGATAAAATTGTGAAACATCAAAGTTAGAAGGGTAATGTAGAACTATGTGAATACAATGTGTATATGAAGAGAAAAAGAGAACCTACATGTATGTGAGAGAAGTAATGCTCCCTAAATACACAGGAATCTGTCCTGAAAGGTTATTGGTCATGACAGACCTGTAAGAGAATTTACGACAGTCAATAAAACAGAATTACAAAAACGGGCGACTTTGTGTAGCAACCAGTACCTACAGGTAACTCAAGTTATGTAAGGAAGCCCATTCTTCAGGGATTGAGCCACTCAACAAGTTCCTTGACAGATCACTGCCAAAATTGAATGCCAGTTATCAGTTTGATAGTCTTTGTATCCCTATCATCAAGCAAGATGATTAGTATATGTACTTTTGCATTTATTCTTACATATGCTGAAGAAGTGGCAGCTTAAACAGTGATGTTGGAAGGACCCCTGAAAGATCCTGTCCTTTAAAGGATCTGATTTCACAACAAAAAGCAGTCACAAGTGTCATATGTCACTTAACAGTTCACTTTGGCTGTGTCTCCGCTCACAACACAGAATCTGATAGATGAACCATTTCAACCAAAGCCTTAAGGTGATGGTTGATGCCCAACTATTATTAATATTCCTAATACGCTCCCTCACTCAAATGCCCAATGGGTTTGAAGAGTGGTTAGTTTGCAAAGCTCCTCCATAGGGTGTGCTGGGTTAGGAAAAACAGAAACATTTTCACAAAAAGCTGTGTTTGACACTCCGACACACAGTACAGCAGTGAGCACTGTCTGCCACTTGAAACCGCGTCTATAACATAGGTACAGAAATTATCTGAAATTCTCTAAACTCAAAAGTGCATGAGCTAGAGCCGAACATGTTGGTTGTTGGTAGGCGTTAGATAATAGTTAGGCAACTTACATATTGTTAATATGATTCTTGCCGTCCTGGCACAAACAAGTTACTTGATTGACATAAGGCAACTTGGTTTTATCATCAGAAAACCAACAAGTCGGACGTGTTTGACAAGGGTCATCAGTGCAGTTCCAGTCAGGCTTTCCTAGTACTCTAGCTGCGTCGCGGAGAGCTTGTACTGCAGAAAATTAACTCATCAGATTACTGCCATATTAATGCAGTTATTCATAAACTGCTAGATTTCAACACTCATACATATGTTGACACACGGCCGGTCATAGTGACCCAATTATCATTAAATGAAATACTGGTCATTTGTTTACTATATTTGAATACCTCATTAATTTGTTGATCTTTTTAGATTGGGAATGTGGTACCAATAAAAGGTCTTTCAATAATTTATGAAGAAACTGTCTCTCAACTCTCAAGGACTATACGCCTAAAATGAAACCCCAAGAAACAATTTAAGCACACCTTGAATAGAATCAGCGAGTCCACAACTGGAATCAACATTACTAGAAACTCCAAACTGCAAAAACCAAACATTAAAAAACACAAGAATGCATGTCACAGAACCAAAGTTTATTAAGTTCATCAGATGATAAGAAATCAAAATTCAGAGGAATTAAAGTTCAAGAATGGAATATTAAGTTATTTTATTGGGTTTGAATTAGTAACTTGTTTTTAGTAAGCATCAAGGAAATAAGGAATTAATGAAAAGATAGATAGGGAGGGAGTTAGATTATTGGATGGGATACTCTTAACAGTCTAACGTAGACCCACCAAGTCAATTTGCATGGGACGGAAACTGAGTAAACGCTTCCTTCACTACTTTCTTCTATTTAAAAGTTAAAGTTAAAGACGTGAATGCTACTTTATGATCTGGCTTCAAAATATCGCTTAAAAATATTATAATTCGTTAGTTATAATGTTAAAAAACTGTAATGGACTATTTTCTTGGCAACAAGTAGCGGTGGATTTAGGAATTTAGTGTTAGGGATTTTAAAAAAAAGGATTATTTTATGAGAATAATCCATCTTATGAGTGCCCTGCAAATATCACTTCATCTTATCAATAATTTCAAATTAATCCATCTTATTCACCCTTCTTCCCATAACAGTCTAAGGATGAATTAAATCCATCTTATTCACGCTATTAATAATTCCAATTAGACTGTTATGGGAAGAATGATGAATAAGTTGGAGTAATTTGTAATTATTGATAGGATGAAGTGATATTTGCAGGGCACCCATACGATAGATTATTCTCATGAAATAATCCTAAAAAAAATTTGACGTTTTACTTTACGCGTGTTTAAGGTAACATTGTTTATCTTTTGAAGTTCTTTTCCGAAATTATTGTATATAAGTAAAGAAATGAAAAAAAAAAATTAATTTTATAGAGATATGTTCTTCAAAAAGTGAAGTTTTCTCTAAAATACTTTAAATTCTAAATATATGTAAAAATAATATTTATTTCTAGAATATAACACACTTTAGTATATTTGAACTAGTCTACAAAATACATTGGCCACGGCAAAAAAAAATTTATCAAACATTTTTATACTTTTTGAGCATTCATTATAATATTTTTGAGTTTTGTTTTAAAACTTATGAGTACTAGTTTTAACCCCGTGCAAATTGCACGGGATTGCATGTTCAAGTATTGTTATTTATGAATAATGTTTAAAATAATGATTAGTCGTATTTAAGATTTCCGATTTGTAATATAATTTCATATAACCGATATACTAAAAATATTGTAATATTAACATAGAGTTTATATTCAAAACATATCAAAACGCAATCAATCTATATAAATTTGGAATATCATAACAGAATTACAATATACAATGATAGGTATGTTAAAACAAAAATCTCAAAATTTTCTTCATTATATATGCATTTTTCATTGTCACAACTTACTCATAAATCAGAGTTGTCAACATGTCGAATTCTTTGGAGATACTCGTAGTTTGAAAGTCGATGGTTTCAACTTACCTCAATTGAAATAATGAAATTGGCTGGTCCTTGGCCTATTCTAAAGAATCAATATAGTTTTTTACCTTATCAGAAAAAAAGATGACTGCCCCCAAAACCCGTCACCACTCGTGTTTTTGTGAATGTTAACTTTGTTAAGTATCTATTATGATACTTTTCTTTTGCAATTTCAATATCATTTTTATAAGTAACGTTTGTTAATAAGTCATCGAAAGATGGTGGTATATTACATTGCACGGGTATATAATATTACGTTAAAGATGGTGGTATATTAAAATATTTGAATTTGTACATTGTTCCTGGTTGTATATTAATTTTACGTTATTTTAATCTTGTTTTAAATTTTGTATGGTCGGTTTTTTATTGCTGTAAATTGTTAATAATCATAATGTTTATTCTAATTATTTAAATTGTTGTCTAATCGTTTTAGACGGGACATATATATTGAGTATATAATATTTAATTTTATGTTATACAAATTTACCGTTTTTCGTAGAAATTCATGATTTATATAAAAATGTAACGTAATATTTCTGAAATTATGATATCAGACATTTATTTAGAATATCGGGCGGTTATGTTTCAGGAAATTCATCAAACACATTGCGGGACCCACCTGGGAGAATTAAAAAAAAAAAAAAAACAAAAAAAAAAAACTGCGTTGATGACGTGGCTCAACCAGAGCTTCAGAAATGTTTCTGTAATTATATAGATAAGATTGGTATAAAATTTTTGAGTTAAGTTATTAAAACATTTAGCTCATAAAACATTACATATAAACCTAGTTATATTTTAGTTTTAACGAAAAAAAATTAAAATCTAACTATAAATTTTTATAAGCTCAGAAAAAATACATATATGCTCAAAAACAAATAAAGTTTGACGTAATAAGCTCAAAAAAAACTCATATGCTCAAAAACAAATAAAGTTTAACGTAACAAGCTCAAAAAAATATTTATAAGCTCAAAAAAATATTCATAAGCTCAAAAAAATATTCATATGCTCAAAAAAATATACATATGCTCAAAAACTAAGAAAAGTGTGAGGTAATACCTCCGATGTATGTTCCTATTTCTCGTGTTTGGTTGGGTGGTTTGGAATGAAATGGAATGGATTCGAGACATTCTAGTGTTTGGTTGAGATATTTTGGAATGGAGTTAGAATCAATCAGATTCTCATTCCACCCCAACTCCTTGTAATCTCATACCCACCTTCTACCAATGGATTCAAACTCCATTCTTTTATATATTTATTTTTCTAATCAACCAAGCATGTTTTGAAAGGTATGGAGTTAGAACCTCATATCTCCCAAATAAAACATACTCCCTCCTACCCATTATATATAAGTGTCCCGTTCTGAACCGAGTCGAAGATTTAAGGAATAATACTTGTTTAATATTTTGAGTAGTGTAGGGGTATGTACATTGGAGATAGAAGGTTAGGAGTGGGTGGGTGGTTGGTAATATAGAGAAATAGGGAAGGGTAAAAAGGTAATTAAACAGCCCAAATAGTACACAACGGGACACTTTGACGAATAAAATAAAACGAAGAACGGGACACTTATAATGGGTAGGAGGGAGTATTACATTATTTACGTGGGTGTTTGGTTGAAGATTTTGGTATGGATTGAAATAGATTCAATCTATTCTAGTCTTTGGTGATAGGGTTTTGGAATGGAGCTAGATACCCAATCCATTCTAACTCCATTCCAATCGCTTGAAATGTCTTACCGATGAATACACCAAAATTTCTAAAGTCCGCCCTATTATTATACTCAATCCATTCCATGATCAAACTAAACGACACTTGTGAGCATGTATGGAGTTCTAAATCCATACCTCTATGGTATCAAAAGGCCAGGTCTCCATCAATCCGCAAAGTTGCTTTGACCCAGATGCACCAACTTCAAATGCCAGTCTCATTATCAAAACAACCCCACCCTGTCATCTACCACCCGCAACGACATTGTCATATCAAACCCCCATGACACCTCAAAACCATTGACGTCATTAAACCTAAATTATTGCGTCAAACTAAACCCGCTAAACTACATGGCTTGACGATTTCAATTAATGAACATTATTTTTGGCTTTAACCTTCTCAGTTTCATTGATGGAACCGAGTCACCACCACCCAAAAGGCCAAAACCATCACCACCAACGACAACCATGAAAAACCAAATTCGGCTTATTTGAGTTGGCTCAAACAAGACGAGTTAATTCTTAGAGTCTTTATGGGCACCCTAACCGCTGCCTTACAACCACTAATCGTAAGGGCCAAAACCGCAAAAGAAGCATGGGATATCCTTGTTTACACCTACGTAAACCCATCCCGAGCGCATATAATACAACTCAAATAAAAATTCGAATCCATTGTGCAAACAACGGATCAAACCATATCCGACTACATGAACTCCATAAAAGTTTGTCTCAATCAATTAGCCCTTATGGGTAAACAAGGATATCATAGTCAAGGTCCTAAAAGGCCTTGATTATGAATCTTACAAACCAGTCATCACCGTCATTAAGGGTCGAGATACAACAATCACCTTCAATGCCCTTCATGAGCAACTCTTACAACACGAGCTCCTCATGGAGCACGACACCACCACAAATCACTTTGCTCCCTCACTTAAATGCCCATTGGTCTTGAAGAGTGGTTAGTTTGCACAGGCTCCCTTATACCGTGTGCTGGATTTCCACTTCGTGAGTTTTTTAGGTTTTCAGGATTCGGACCTGTGACCTTCGGTCACACTACCTCTGATACCATGATAGATGAACCATCTCAACCAAAACATTAAGGTGATGATTGAGCCCTAACTATTATTAATATTCTTATTACGCTCTCTCACTCAAATGACAATTGGGCTTGAAGAGTGGTTAGTTTGTACAGGTGACAACTGCATGTGCATTTATAGCCTTCGATATGAGAATTATTGATACGAACCCGATATGAAATTAGCGAAATTGGATTAAGACATTGTACTCGTGTAAGTAATTAAGTTGGCATGTTTTTTTTCACTCGGGATGGTTATGTTTTGACATAACCCATTACGAATGACTCATCTATTTAAATGATTCATTAACTGGGATGTGTTGAATCGATCTAACTTATAATCCCTCAATTCCGGTTAAGTTTTATCGTCTTTTTAAGATGTATCACTTATTTATTCTCTATTTGTATTTGTGTTAAGATTTTACACAAATAGACAGGACGATATATGATGTCGGCACAAATAGAAGTACGTCGTGCCTCATTCCGGCCCACCCCTGCTAGGAGAAAAAAGTGGCACGATTCAGGCATGCGAAAGTGTGTTTAGTTTTATGTCGTGTAGTATTGTGTTGTATCTTGCGGAGCATGTGAAATGGAAATGGTGGCTCAAACACATCCCGAGGCGTGTCGTGCTTGAGCGTATCCATGCAAATCCTCCACTTTTCCCCTATTTCTTAAGTCGTATTTTGAACGTGCTTAGTCGTGCCAAAAGTGTGTTGTCCTCAAATGGGTTGTGTTGGGTCGTGCTCAAATGGACCATGAGCCATGTTAGGCTTACTGGCCCATGTACACACCTCCAACTCTAGACGTAGGCAAGTTGACGGGTATGACAAATACTTATTCTATCATTATTTTTCCTTTTTTTCCTCATGTAGAAACGAATAGATAACTAATGATTGAAATAAAGAGAGCTTAAATTATTAAAAATATAATACATACTCCGTATCATTTAACGACAAATTTTCATTTCAGACGACTCTTTTCGTCTGTAATTAAGATAGAGAAATTTCGTCATTTTGTAATAAGAAGTGATAATTCAATGACAGAATGTTGAAGCTAAATTACAAGTAAAGTTGTTCCCATTTTGTTAGAAAACTAATTTGAAACATTTTTGTCAAAAAAAATAAGAAAACTAATTTGAAACATTTTTGTCAAAAAATAATCACATTTTATCATAAATAAATCACATTATTTTTATCTTAATTTCAGATCAAAATACTCATCTCAAGAAACACAAATTCTATCAAGAAACACAAATACTTATCTTAATTTCAGAGCTAAAAGACTTAACAGATTGGGAAGTTCGAGTTGAGCATGTCTATCGAGAAGCTAATCGAGCCGCGGATTGGTTGGCAACTAAGGGAATTCTATCTTCTACAACCGTCTCCACTATTGATTCTCCTCCCATGGAGTTACGATCTATCCTTCGTGAAGACATTCTAGGTGTCTCTTTTCCGCGTCTAGCTATTAGTTAATTATCGGGGTCTAACCCCTCATGTAAACCAAAAAAAAAAAAAGAAACACAAATTCTCATTTGTGACGGCGATATCCGTCACAAGCTTGTGACGGATACCGTTTCCTCTCACAAAATACCCATTTTTTTCTCTCTCTCTCTGTGACACTATTCATGTGGTCCACTTTCTCCACTAACTCATTTTGTATCCATGTTAGATTATCTCACAAAATATCCGTTACAAATGGTGACCCGTCACAAGCAAGACTTACTAAGAAACAAAAACTATGTTTGATTGGATGGAGTTCGAGCTACGAAAAATCGTAAAATACCGTATTAATGTACGAGTATAATGCAGGAGCGAGGCCAGGAGACATTACACATCTAGGGGCTTTATTATTCGTCATAAGTTTGTAACGGGTCAAGTATCACCAATATAAATAAATAAGACAAAAGGTAGGATAGATGCATGAAAAATCTCAAATAATTTCTCTTTATCTTTCTATGTGGATTTTATTTTGCCCGTCACAAGTTTGTGACCGATATCGACTGTCACAAACAAGAATTTGTTTTCTCCTTTTCTATTTTTTTTTTTGGGTTGATAGATGAGTTGACTCAGAGTCAACGCAAAATTAGTCAAGAAGTACGTGGACAATTGTAAATCACTTGCCAAACAAGTTATGCAACATGTACGACTGCATTTACTCATAAGCAAATCCACATCAAAGGCCTGGCTTCTTGTTGTTTGGAATAATTTGCATGCTTCCATTTCAACTACGGATCTTCACGGCAACATAGCATCCCCATTCCCCACCAATACCATTTGCTAGGGTGTCTTTTTATGTTCTTAAGACTGCACTGCAATCTCACGATAGTTTTAGTTGCTCATTATCAAACTCCGTTTTTGGTATAAGTTTTTAATTTACTCTTAAGGCACACTCGTCCTTTTTGGCATCAACCAAGGCACTACTTCGAGTTATATACACCGCGTAATCTACAAATTTCATCTCAATTTCCTTTATTGTTTCATTTTAAAAAAATTTAATGATTTTATCATTGAAACACAAGATATTTACACTGTAATTAATGGGATAACATTTAATTATCTATTATTCAATATTTGGGATAGCAAAAAACTGTTTTTTAAACCAATTTTTTAAAGTTTGGGGTAGCGGCGCTACCCCTTGCTCTAAGGTGGGTTCGCCCTTGGTACCAATTACTGTGCCAACTTTGATCATTAAAATTCGCAAACTACTTGTAAGGGTAACATTATTAGTTAGACCGGCCAAAGTCTTAAAGACTTTGACACATCAGCTTCCCACTAACTTTTATTACTTCTTTATTGTTCAGACTCACCTCAGACTCACTTCAAACTTTATACATTATCCGTTAGACCCACCTCAGACTTTACTTTTTTTACATTATTACTATTTTTTTTTACAAAAAGAAATGACACGTTGCAACCACTCATTGGATAATTTCAATAAAAGGTGGGGTCAAGACTCACCCAAAGTATTAAGTTGAGTCTTGAACATCCAAGACTCAACTTAAGACTTTGTTAAGATTTTGGTAGATTATTGGTAGTTTTGAGTTTTGTCTTAAGATTCGTTAGTCTTATCTCAAAACTACCAATAATCTTACCCTAATTTATCCGCACTGGTATGTAAGTGTCTGGCTACGAGCTAGAACATTTTGTACCTGATTTTGGTTTTAATACAAGTGGTTCATTCTTATCCCAAAAAAAATAAGCAGAGTGTAAAACCCGAGAGTAATATGAAAATTATAAAGTTAAGTAATGAAATGAGGCAAAAGAAAGTTGTACTTATAAGATGGGACATGCTTTTTCACATACGGATTTTACTTTTTCATATACGATTTTTAACATCCTACCCTTGTCATTTTTTTAACCTTCGTTCCATTAATTTTGATTTTCTCCCTTCCTTCGTCTCTTAAGCCAACTACTCCGTTCACCGTTCTTCCGTCGTCAACTCCGTTTACTGCCGTCTACTCCGTTGCCGCACTCCATCACCGCCGTCTACTCCGCCGCCGCCCTCCGTCACCGCCGTCTACTCCTGCCGCGCAACCCATCCCCTCCCGCCGCCCCTTCCCCTCCCTCCTCCTGGCGCGCAGTGCAATAAATCCATAATAGTGATGATCAATAATGCCCACACAATCACACATTAATCATCCACTTAATTTCTATATTTTTTTTGCGTTTCCATTAATTTTGTTTTTAGTTATCTATCCAAATTCCTAACAAAAAGTATTGGCACTCATACATTTGGTCGACTTACCCAACACACTCAACTATTATAACTTCCCAATTTGTGACATTTTCATGGATGTGGGCATTTTCATGTATTTGTTTTTCTGTTTTTTAATTTTTTTCATTTGTTTTTTTTAATTAATTAACTCCAATTAATTTCCTCATGTTCTTGTTTGTTAATTAATTTCCTGATTAAGGCGTAGTCGCTAGCTTGCAGTATGTAGATGCTGCAACGGTTTTGAGCACGCATCTGATTCGTGCAGTTATAATGGTGAGGCAGCATAGTAGATGTAGGTTTCAGGAACTTGGCAGAATGCGCAGGGCTGAATGGCTGAGGCAGTCTGTTTTGTTGCTGAAGGCGGATGTGCAGAAGTTTCATGGCGGTTTTTGGGAGGCTCCAATTGGGTCTGCAATTGGGATGTAGATGACATTTGGGTCTGCTTGTTATTTTCGAAAATGTGAATCATTATGCTCAGTTGATGGTTCATTCTGTGGACTAGATGATGCTGGCATTAGTGCCGGGCTGGGAAGCTTGCTATTGCTCAGTCGTATTCCATGTTAAGATGAGGAATTGAAGTAGGGATGGTTGGCAGACGGTTCTTAATGGTCTGCACAATGGAGCATGGCTGTAGGAAAGGAAGGCTAGGTGTTTGTTCAGGGAAACCGAGAATGGGAGCTGCACATTTCCACAAAAAGGATGATCCGTGCTGCACATTTAAGATGATTTGCTGAGAATGCATTCAATTCTACTCTGCGTAATTGGACGTGTTATTTCAGTTTAGGATTTGCACGAACTCGAAGTGGCTTAGTGAAGCGTAATTGGACGTGTTACTTTAGTTTAGGATTTGTATAATTGGGTAACCTTTATCAACTACCACAAAGCTGCAGTGCGGTTGTATAATTGATTAGTGTTATTCTAACTGTGTTTTTGTTATCATTGATGTACAGTGTGCTGAAAGCAATTTTTCTATGCTTAGAGTGCTTATATACTGATATTGGCAAAGGATTTCAAGAATTCCATCGACTTTCGAGTGGAATTGATACTAGAATTGACTGAATAATTAAATGCCGGTGATTGAGATATTTGTAATTAAATGTAACATTCAGGAAATGAAACACAAAACCTTCTTCTTTGACCGAGTAAATGGAGAGTACACCTTGATCTCTGCTGCTTTAGTTTTACAGTTCACGTTTTCTGCAATTTTTATTGCTCGTACTCCTTGTAATTATTATTATTATTGTAAAAATAGTAACAATAACCGAATTATATATTTCAACTATAAAAATTAAAACGAAAATTGAAACAATAATAATAAATGAATGTCTATATACATAAGAGATACTACTGAACTACATTATTCGAGTCGTCTAATACAATAGGGGTTCCCTTATTGCTTGATTTGGACGATACTTGTGGTGGATAACGGGATACTCTATCTTGAATTTGGCTCAAATAAAGAAATTTACCCATCGGATAAGGTCTTAGTAATGACGACTTGCTATCAAGACGCACCTGAAAATACCATTAATATAGTAATGTAAGACAATGTAATATAATTAAAAGAACATTAAAATATTCAAATATAACAATGTAAACTTACCCATACAAAATATTTCTCGGGTTCAAGGTGCACTATAGAAAATATTGTTTTTGCACCACTTTTTTCTACCTTTGCTGTCTTTGCTGGCAAAAAAGTTGCACTCTGAGCGTATGACAAGCACACAAATATTGCATCGTAATAATTGGCAGCAACAATAGCAAGTCACCGTCAAACCACTTATTTCAAGGGGCAGGTCCACCCTCATACGAAACTTTGTTGCAAAGATCATTGAATTTATCTTCGAGAAACAAATCTATGTAAAATTCTTTGTTATCTTTCAACTCCCCCAACAAATCATGTCTTACCTTTAACCATTCATTTTCGTCGCCATAAATATCTAAAGCAAGGTAGCGGAACCCACAATTCCCATCACCTATGACATTCAACCAGTCTATTAACCAAGGTACCATGATATCATGTAATTCTTGTTGCCACGGAAATTGTGAGCCATTCCTTTTAGTAACCTCGTCCTCTTTTGTGACTGAATCATTACTTCTCCCTCTTTTAGGAGTCCTTTTAGGAACCTGTAGGAGGCAATATTTCGAGATATTCCGAGAATATTGCAAAATCGTTGACTTAGCATATATTTCGCACATAGCAATTTTGTTAGCTGTATATTAGCTAGTATATCCTTTATTTTAGGATATTGATAAGATTTGATTCTAGCATTATCTTTTTCTAGGTTGTATATATTGACAACTTATCATTGAATGAGATACACAGAAAATTATCACATTCAAACCTTCTGCTTGTCAAAATCTATATGGTATCAGGTACAGGTCTCGTTTTTCTCGAATCCTAATCATGCCAGACGACAGCGTACCAACTCCTAAGCCGCATATCACCAAACCCGTCTACGCACTTTCCAATTCCGATGGAGTCTCCGCGAAAATTACTCACGTGGTGTTGAAAGGCTCTAATTACACGGAGTGGGCAAAGGGTTTCCGTAACGGTTTGGGGGCAAAACGGAAGTTGGGTTTCGTTGACGGTTCTCTTCCACGACCGGCGGACGATTCGGAGGATCTGGATGACTGGTCCACTGCCAATTACACGGTAATAGCGTGGATTTTTAATACTATTGATCCCACAATTCGATCGTCAATTTCTTATCGTGATACGGCGGTAGAATTGTGGGACGATATTCGTAATCGTTTTTCTCGTGGCAATGGTATAAAAGTCTATCACTTGGAATCGGAGATTTCCGATTGTAAACAAAAGGATGACGAATCCGTCATGGAATTTTATGGTAGACTAAAGAAACTTTGGGATGACGTTAATGATTATGATGCTCTCCCGTCCTGTGATTGCTCCGGGTGTAAGTGCAATATATCCGTCAAACTGCGACAGCGTCGTGAAACGCGACAAACTCGAAAGTTCTTGATGGGCTTGCTGCCCGTCTACTCTACTGCCCGTACCACTATTCTGGGTATCACACCGTTACCCTCCTTGGATTCCGTGTATTCTCGTATTGTGCAGGAAGAAGAAGTCCGTACAATTACACAGGAACCACCTGCCGCCATGGCTCTCGCAGTTCGTAGCAACAAACAGGGGACGAAGCAGGGGAAGCCACGGCTTACGTGCTCTCACTGCCAAAAACCCGGCCATAGTGAACCAAACTGTTGGGAAAAGTACGGGTATCCGGAGGGACGAGGGCCGCGCACTGGTTCGGTCTCTGGAACAGGGGCGAGTTCGTCCGCGGCTACTACCAATGCGGTGTTTGGTGAGCCCGCGGTTGATGCACACCATGTTCGTCTTCACGGTAAGCAAACTGTCACTTGGATTGTCGACACTGGCGCCTCTACCCATGTGTGTGGCAATATTGGTCTACTGGATGAGTGCGTTAAAATTGCTCCACTTGCAGTAGGCTTGCCTAATGGAGCCCGTTTAAAAGCTACTCATCGTGGCAAGGCACGGATAAATGGCGACTTCATCCTTGTTGACGTGCTTTACGTCCCAGATTTTACTTGCAATTTATTGTCCGTTTCGCAGATGCTTTTATCTCAAAATTTGTGTATCAATTTCACTAATTCTACATGTGTTATTCAGGACCCTATCTTGAAGACGAGGATTGGTGAGGGTGCACTCGTAGATGGACTCTACTATCTGCCTATGGAGTTTCCGAGACGTGTTAATGCAATTGAAGCGGCTGGGAGTGTTGGTCTTTTGCACAAACGGTTAGGTCACCCCTCTTTTAAGGCAATAGAGTGTCTCTCGTCTAGTAAGCATGTTCGGCAATATTTAGACAATAATAAGTACTGTGATGTTTGTTTTCGCGCTAAACAAACTCGATCTGTTTTTCCTTTGAGCACTAATAAAGCGGGACAATCTTTTGAACTCTTACATTGTGATGTTTGGGGGCCTTATGACTCGAACCAATCTTGTGGGTCACGATATTTCCTTTCTATTGTCGATGATTATTCCCGCAGTGTATGGGTTTTTTTGTTCAAATCGAAAGATGAGGTTACACGCCTTATGAAAGAGTTTTTCGCCTTAATTATGCGACAATTTAATTCTACTGTTAAACGTATAAGGAGTGATAATGGAACGGAGTTTAAGCCTCTAATTCCTTATTTTCGTGAACATGGCATAATTTTTGAAACCTCGATGGTCAAAACCCCTCAACAGAATGCGAGAGTTGAGCGCAAACATCGGCACTTACTTAATGTTGCTAGAGCCTTACGGTTTCAGAGTTCGTTACCAACCATTTTTTGGGGCGAGTGTGTCTTAACCGCTGCTCACTTGATCAATCGAACACCCACTCGTATTTTAGATGGCAAATCACCTTTCGAAATGATTTTTGGGAAACCCGCCAATCTTGACTTATTACGGGTATTTGGGTGCTTAGCCTACGCCAAGAATGTACATCCTACCGATAAATTTGATAGTCGTAGTAAGAAGTGCGTTTTCCTTGGTTATCCGTTTGGGAAAAAGGGCTGGACTTTGTTTGACTTAGAGACGGGTACGTATTTTCATTCCCGCGATGTAAGTTTCATTGAGGATGTTTTCCCCTATTCAAACTCCACTGTGGTCGGTTCAAATGTTTCGAATGATCTACCCCCTGAACATCCTTCGGTTGACGAGGAGCGTGTTCCTCCTGCTGACGATCATGATTGTACTGGTGGGGGTATCGGGGATGAGTCTCTTGATCCAGGGACTGTCATGCCAAATTCTGCTCCCAATATTCCTACTGATACAGGCACTGTCACGTCTGCTCCTTCCCAAACCAGTGGCACCATCCCTGACCAGCGTGATTCTGGGTTGGGTGTTTTGGCCGACACCGATACCACTGTCCAGAATGACAGTCCTGAGCTTGGGGTTCCTTCTGAAATTAATGTTGAAGGTGATTCGCATACTTCGACAGAGACTGTTCTTGGGCGTGGCAGGAGAGCGAAAATTCCGAATAAAAATCACAGTGACTTTGTGAAATGGGATAGCATTAACACGTCTTCGGAAGAGTCACCCGTCGCCAATTCCGTTTCAGGTAGTGGTTATCCTTTATCTCACTTTGTGAATTATGATAAATTTTCGCAACCCCATCGTCATTTTCTTGCAGCGATTACTCGCGATATCGAGCCAAAATCCTTCAAAGAAGCCATGGGCGATGCCCGTTGGCGAAAGGCCATGTCTGAAGAAATCACTGCCCTTGAATCCAATAACACTTGGACAGTGAGCGATTTACCGACTGGCAAAGTTGCAATTGGTTGTATGTGGGTTTTCAAAATCAAACACAAATCTGATGGTTCCATTGAACGCTTTAAGGCACGACTAGTTGTACTCGGTAATCATCAAGAAGCAGGTGTTGATTTTAAAGAGACCTTTGCTCCCACAGTGAAAATGGTCACTGTTCGCACTTTTTTAGCTGTCGCCACTATCAAAAAGTGGGAACTACATCAAATGGATGTGCATAATGCCTTTCTTCACGGTGATTTAGTAGAAGAGGTATATATGCGCATGCCGCCTGGCTTTAGTAAAGGGTTTGAAGGTAAAGTTTGTCGGCTTCGCAAGTCGTTATACGGGCTTCGTCAAGCTCCGAGGTGTTGGTATGCTAAACTTGCTACTGCTTTATCTTCATACGGTTTTATTATGAGCGCTTCCGATAACTCTCTGTTTACTTTTCGCAAAAATAACATTGAAATACACATCCTTGTGTACGTCGATGACTTGGTCATTGCTGGCAATGATTCCACAGCTATTTCTGCTTTTAAATCTTATTTAAGCACTTGCTTTTATATGAAAGATTTAGGGAGGTTAAAGTATTTTTTGGGGCTTGAAGTTGCCCACAGCTCGAAGGGTTTGTTTCTTTGTCAACGAAAGTATACCCTCGATTTATTATCCGAGACAGGTCTTCTTGGTTGTAAACCAGCTAGCATTCCCATGGATGAGAAACACCAACTAGCACTTGCTAGTGATGCTCCACTAGAAGATGGCACGCGGTATCGACGTTTGGTGGGTAAATTAATTTACTTATGTCTTACTCGTCCCGATATTAGCTATTCTGTTCATATCTTGTCTCAATTCATGCAACGGCCAACAAATACTCAATGGGACGCGGCTCTACGCGTTGTCCGTTACCTCAAGCATAATCCGGGACAAGGAATTGTGTTTCGTTCTACCTCGGTTCTCGGGCTTGAAGCTTATTGCGACGCCGCTTATGCTAGTTGTCCAATTACGCGAAGGTCCATTACTGCCTACATTGTTTGCTTGGGTGGTTCTCCCATTTCGTGGAAAACGAAGAAACAAGCCACGGTGGCCTTATCTTCCACCGAAGCAGAATACAGAGCTATGACAGCCGCTACTTGTGAAATATTATGGTTGAAAGGGTTACTTGCGGGGCTCGGCGTTCATCTTCCTGACCCTGTTCCGTTACATTGTGATAATCAAAGTGCTATGCATATTGCCAACAATCCGGTGTATCATGAACGAACCAAACATATCGAGATTGATTGTCATTTCATTCGTAATCACATTACTAACGGTGTTGTGTTACCTTGTTACCTTCCCACACAAGCTCAATTGGCTGATTTACTCACCAAGGCCTTGGGTCGACCGCAATTCAAGGCTCTACTCGACAAGTTGGGCATTTCTGACTCCCATGCTCCAACTTGAGGGGGGGTGTAGGAGGCAATATTTCGAGATATTCCGAGAATATTGCAAAATCGTTGACTTAGCATATATTTCGCACATAGCAATTTTGTTAGCTGTATATTAGCTAGTATATCCTTTATTTTAGGATATTGATAAGATTTGATTCTAGCATTATCTTTTTCTAGGTTGTATATATTGACAACTTATCATTGAATGAGATACACAGAAAATTATCACATTCAAACCTTCTGCTTGTCAAAATCTATAGAACCTCTTTCTCCTTACCCACTGATTTTGTTGATCTTCTAGTTTTAGAAGTTTGAGTGTGAAATTCTTTTTCAACATATTCCCACTGTGATGGTGTTCTAGACAACGATGTCTTTTTGGGGCGCCCTTTTGTTTATTTTAACTTCTGGGTCAACAATATTAGGAGGATGCAACATATTCTCAATGTGCTCAGAAACGTTTCTCATCGACTGTACACCACCTTTTATCACTTCATCAACTAGTTTGCGGAACCTCTGTTCTTCTTCTACCTCTTTTTCGACAGCACCTTCTTTAACACTAGTCTTGATTTCTAAAGTTTTCCAAAATTGATGAACAGAATCTAGTTCAACACAACTATCTGCACATAAAAAGCAAAATTTATTTTTTGGAATAACATATATCGTCAAATAAATGTATGAATAATATTTAGAAATACCTGTGTCTAGCAGTTTAATAAGCTCGCATGAGCAAGGTAAACGATGTGTTGTCTTCATGATGCAACTATTACATTCCGGCTTTTGTAGTGCGAGATCAAGAGTTATTATCGCGTGGTGACTGACATTTAAATTCAATCTTTGATACACATTCAAAGCCACACCAACATGAAGACGAATAATTCTTGAGCGACCCAACTCTCTAATTATTTTTCGAATCTGAAGTTTTACAGAATTATTAATTGACTCAAAAACGGTGTCCAAACCACCAACGACTGTTTTTAACAATCTCTTAAGCGACGCATGTGCACTCTCAACTCTGCAAAACAACATAATACGAGTTTAATAAATTTTAAAAAATTATCCGGAATTATTAACTACAATATATTGTCTACTTAGAAGTTACCTGTTTGTGGTAACATTCCCAAAATGTAGGATGTTATTAGTCCATGCTGACACGAATCTCTTTGTACGGTATAAGCCATGTATTTTTCAAATATTTTTCCAAGCTCGGGAGAAAGCGATATTTTTCAAAAAGTATCCTCTCATTTTCTACATATTCTGCTTCAGCTAGAGAATTTACCAAAATTTTCTATCTGCCTT
This sequence comes from Silene conica, assembly GCA_029255685.2. Taxonomy (NCBI): domain Eukaryota; kingdom Viridiplantae; phylum Streptophyta; class Magnoliopsida; order Caryophyllales; family Caryophyllaceae; genus Silene; species Silene conica. The sequence continues at coordinate 73,465,653 of CM055311.2, forward strand.
TTGCGAATGCTTCACCCATCAAACCTTTTCCCGATACTCTCTTCACCCAAGCCTCCACGTCTTTTTTTATATGACGTCGACATAGTAATAGTATAGCATTTGGAAAATATTTTTGAATGGCATTAATTAACGTTGTTTCTGTGGGGAATAAACATGTATTCGCCCTAAACATGAAGGATTATAACGAAATTTACAAGTGTGAATTATGGTCATAAGATAATAAAAACATGAAAAGAATTACAACCTTGAGTCCTTGAGCAAATAGGCCTAAGAACAGGAATTAAAGTAAATTCCCTCCTATAACTTGCACCCAAGACTTTGTTTGAGATGATGTCGCGTGTGCTAAAAAGGCTCTCCAATTGCCTTGCAATATGGGGAGAGTTTTGTGAGGTTTTGATGTGAGATCTGAGTTTTGGGAGAATGATGCTCTCAAAACCCTAATACTGTAAAATTATGAATTACCAGTTTCAGTAGTCTGACAAAAGGAGAGTTTTACTCCTTATATACCACTCGGCCGAAATATTAGAGTAGGGTGAGAGTGGGCTTCTCACTCTTACCTTATTCTAATTCGTGATTCGACCCAATTTGCTAAAATATGATCCGCGGGTATTTATTATAAATCGTATACATGTTATCAGATATTAATGTAGTAGATACATCAATAATGGTCTGACAAAATACGATATTGTATAATTGGCCAAATTAATATAACTGTTTATATTACTACGCGAATTCATTATTTAATTAAATATAACCGTTTATATTTAATTTTACGAATTAATCATGTAATCCGTATTAGCTAAAATTATTTAATCCGTATTAAATAATAATCTCAACATCTTACTGAATAATTTAATAGTCAATACCCCGACTAGAGAGTAACTTAACTGATAAAACGAATCTGTATTCGAGCATGGCCATGCATTTCAGTTACTACTCCTCGCGTGGCCCTGAGAAATGATAAAATCCTGATAAGGGTTTGGATATTTCCCTCAACTCGAATCCTGCAGATGTAAGTACAGCATGAAATAACCCAGAAAAAAACCTCTTGGCCCCTGTTACGGAAGACCGTGGGAAAGAAACCAAAGTTACCCAAAATCTGCCTTAATCTCAAGAGACAGTTGAAAGTCAAAAGACTCGACTCTAAGGAACACTATGGAGGTCCTATCCACGACCTGACACCCAATGTTATAAAACATTTAGGACTCCATAACGTTGTCACGGGGTGTCCTACGAGATATCCGTATAACTCGCGTTTGTGATTGGTTAGTCAACTGTTTGACTTATGGCTCGTTGAACCCACCATCAACCAACGTCACAAAATGATTACCTGAGTTATCAGCTCAAGTGGGTAATCAAGGACCATAAACGATGTAATGTTGATCAGTTCACTTTGTGGTGTTCAAAATTGGCGTAAAATTCCACATGAAAAACAAAACATTAAATATCATAACAATGAGGTTGTAATAGAGTACACGAGAAAATGAATTATAACATGAATCCATAAAAGAGTACTACAACTTAGGAACACATCTAATTCCCATGGAATTAATGTGCCCTTCATGCGTATCACGTGGTAATGCTTTCGTGAGAGGATCAGCTATGTTGTCATCCGTAGCGATCTTATCTATAAATATCTCCTTTTGCTCCACGTAATCTCTGATTAGGTGAGCTTTCCGTTGTACATGTCTAGCTTTGTTGCTAGACTTATGTTCCTTAGCTTGGAAGATGGCACCTTTATTGTCACAATAAACGGTAATAGGGTCATTCGAACTAGGCACTACTGATAGTCCTTGTAAGAATTGACGCATCCATATTGCTTCCTTAGCTGCTTCCGAAGCGGCATAGTACTCGGACTCAGTTGTAGAATCTGCTGTAACACTTTGTGTAGAACTTTTCCAGCTGACAGCAGCGCCATTAAGAGTAAAAACGAATCCAGACTGAGATTTCGAGTTGTCTCGATCCGTTTGGAAGCTAGCATCTGCGTAACCCGTGGCGCAGAGCGTCGAGTCGCCTCCGTAAGTCAATCCCCAATCTTTAGTCCTCCGTAGGTATTTAAGAATGTTTTTCACGACCATCCAGTGTTGTTCACCTGGATGAGCTTGGAATCGACTTGTCATACTCAATGCATATGCAACGTCTGGACGTGTGCATATCATGGCATACATGATCGATCCTATAGCCGAAGCATAAGGAATCCGACTCATGCGCTCTTTCTCTTCCAATGTCTTAGCTTCTTGAGTCTTGCTCAAGTGAAGCCCAGTAGTCATAGGAAGGAGCCCTTTCTTGGAGTTCGTCATGCCGAATCTCTCTGGAATCTTATCTATGTAAGACTCCTGACTGAGAGACAACATCCGTCGTAATCTATCCCTGTAGATACGGATGCCCAAAGTTCTTTGTGCCTCTCCCAGATCTTTCATCTGGAAATGATTTTCCAACCATGCTTTAACCGAAGAAAGGAGAGGTATGTCATTCCCAATCAAGTGTATGTCATCGACATACAGTACTAGGAAGACAATCTTGCTCCCACTCGACTTGATATAGAGACATGGTTCCTCGAATGATCGAATGAACCCATTCTCTTTTATCACTTGGTCGAAGCGATAATTCAAACTCCGTGATGCTTGCTTAAGTCCATAAATGGAACGCTTAAACTTGCAAATCTTCTTAGGATGTTATGGATCAATAAAACCCTCGGGTTGTACCATGTACAACTCTTCCTCCAAATAACCGTTTAAGAAGGCGGTTTTAACATCCATTTGCCATATTTCATAGTCGTGAAATGCGGCGATCACTAAGATAATCCGAATGGAACGCAGCATGACTACGGGTGCAAAGATCTCATCGTAGTGCAAGCCTGGCACTTGGGTGAAACCTTTAGCAACTAGTCTTGCTTTCTGGATATCTTGTTGTCCTTCCACGGCATGCTTTATCTTGTAAAGCCATTTGCATTGAAGGGGGCGGACCTTTGCAAGTAGGTCCACAAGATCCCACACGTTGTTCTTATACATGGAGTCCATTTCGGATTGCATGGCTTCTAGCCATAGCTTTGAGTCAGAACTAGTCATGGCACGTTTATAGGTTGAGGGTTCATTACCCTCTAGGAGAAAGACGTCATTTATGTCATGTTCCTCGACCATACCAATGTATCTGTCCGGAGGAATAGGGACTCTTCTCGACCTCCTAGTTTCCTCAGGAATATCTACCGCAGCCGGGGTTGAAGGAACTGCTTCCTCCAATGGTTGCTCGGTAATTGGTTCATGAATCTCCGATAGATTGAAGGTTATATTACTCGACTTGTTCTCGAGAAATTCTTTCTCCAAGAACGTCGCACTAGCCGCAACAAAAACACGTTGTTCGGTTGGCAAGTAGAAGTAATGACCAAAAGTTCCTTTTGGATAGCCTATAAAGTATGTCTTGACCGATCGCGGGCCGAGCTTATCCTCGTGTCTCCACTTGACATAAGCCTCGCAGCCCCAAACCCGAATAAAGGACAAGTTAGGGACCGTTCCCTTCCATAACTCATATGGAGTCTTGTCAACAGCTTTAGACGGACTTCGGTTAAGTATTAGAGCGGCTGACAAAAGAACATAACCCCACAATGAATCAGGCACAATGGTGTGACTCATCATGGATCGAACCATATCAAGTAGAGTTCGATTTCTCCGTTCGGACACACCATTTAATTGTGGTGTTCCAGGTGGAGTCAACTGTAGAACGCTGCCACAGTCTTTAAGGTGTTGATCAAACTCATGTGAAAGATACTCGCCACCACGACCAGATCGAAGTGCTTTAATCTTTCTGCCCAGTTGGTTCTGTACCCGATTCTGGTATTCTTTGAACTTGTCAAAGGATTCACTTTTATGTTTCCACTACAACAAAATGGCACTTGCGCCATGATTTATGTCACGGGAATTCATAATTCGTGACCTAAATTTGCTTAGTCACGGGAAAAAAAGTCCCCTTCCTTCAAAATTAATTGGTAAAAAAATTTATGTCACGGGAAAATATATCCGTGACAAATAATTGTTTTTAGTCACGAATTAAGCCATGACCGTGGCTAAAAAATGCGTTTAGTCACGCATCAAGTCACGAACGTGGCTAATAATTTTTTTTAGCCACAATGTCGTGGCTAATTATGAATTATTGTCACATGTAAGTTAACCGTGACTAATTAGTGTGTTTAGCCACACTGAATTCTTAACGTGGCTAATTATGATTTATTGTCACAGCTAAATTATCCGTGACTATATTGCTCTTTGCCACACACTGAATTCTTACCGTGGCTAATTGTGATTTATTGTCACAAATAAATTACCCGTGAATAATTATTGCTCTTAGCTATGCACCGGATTTTTACCGTGACTAATATTGTTGATTTGATAACAAATAATAGTACAAAATCATTAGTGCAACATGGTGTGTACTGTGACATCAAGATGATTGCGCCGTATTATTGCGAGATGTGAACAATATTCGTACTTAATGTTCTTCACTATTGACGTAAATGATCTTATTATGATTATTCTTATTATTGGATTTAGTCTGTCACAAGTGATAATTTGTGCAATTTATTATGATTATTCTTATTAACACTACTGACTTGAAAATGAATATGATTATATGAATAAATGATTGTTGTTTAACAATTTATTTTGCTTTATTTTCGTTGAATGCAACTTTACTTTAAGTATACGTTTAATTATGTAATGACAATTTTGTAATTTCAAAGCTACTTACCAGTTACTCAATTTATTAAATTGCGCAACAAGCCCGACAAAAAACACTACAACAAATTGACACTTGCACCACGATTTATGCCACGAGAATTTATAATTCGAGGCTAAATTTTGTTTAGCCACGGAAAAAATTTATTCACTATTTTAGAAAAATTTTATGCCATGGGAAAATTTTTCCCGTGGCAAAAAGTCAATTGCGCCACAATTTAGGTTACAGTCGTGGCTAATAATCATTTTTGCCACGAACAATGTCACACCCATGACAAATATATATTTATAATTCTATTTTTGTTAAATTTATAATATTGAATAACTTTATTTAGAGACCGCATCACATTTAAAGAGAAAGTATGTCCAATTAAATAATTAACTTATTAACACCTATCATTGAGAAGTCTGAAACTAATATATTGTTAAATAAGCTTTTCATTAGAAAATTGATTTACAACTTTATTTGTAAAATATTTCTACAAGAACTTGAATTCGAGATGTTAAATTGGAAAAAATTGAGGAAGTTTTTAAGGAGCAAAAAAAAAAGAAAAGACAATTAGATTTAAAATATGATTAAATAAAAAAAAAAAGTAGTCTAAAAAATTAAATTCAAAATGATTTCCAACAAATCATTGAAAAAAATGGAAAAAAACATATTGATAAAATAACCGATATAAAAAAATCAATATAGAAAAACATTTTAATTATTGAAAATGAGCGTATCACATCGAAAAGTAAAATGGAAATTAAAATAATAAATTTACATGTGTAAATAATGTGAAATTTTGTTGACAAAAAGAAATATCAAGAATAATGAAAAGAAATCAATTTAGAGAAAACAAAGATTTATACGATATTTTCAGTGTTTTTTGGCAAAACCTGATTATTTTCGAGTTAATATGTCTTGGTCATTTATTTTAGTAATAAAACTCGGTCATTGATACCTATATGTACTCATTATTCAAAAGTGATCATTACTTAGTAAAAAGTGATTAAACTTTTTTTCGTTACAAATACGACGATCTTACAAATAGTATTTGTGTGGAAAAATATATGAAAAAATGGATAAAAGAAAAATAAAATAAAAATGCCGACAAATGAAAAAAATAATAAAAAAAATGTATTAGGGAAAACAATATAAGGAAAATGTGATTAAATAGTTTGGAGAAAATGGTTTTATTAACTCGGGAAAAAAATGACCCGAGCATCATTAGTCGGGAGGTCAACATTGAAAACTCGAGTAATTTGAGAAAAATAATATTTTTTTCGCAAAAATATGTAAATCATTTAATATTTATTCGCAAAAATAATAGTGAAGGTAATTTAGAAAAAAAAGGAATATAATTTAAAAAGGTTTCAAAGTGTTAACTATATCAACAAGCTTAAGTTTCATTTTCGGTAGCTCATCATAAGAACTCCACAGTTAAGCGTCTCAGGTGAGAGTAGTCTTGGGATGAGTGACCTTATGGGGAGGATATACGATTCGCAAAAGTGAATGACTTGTGATTGTAAGTAACGAGTTGAGATAACTAACCAAGCAAGGATTAAAAAACTTGACAAAATCCCATATGTAACCAAATGTGTTTGGTAGTGTGGTGGTTGCTCACCTCATCCCTTAACTAAGAGGTTAGGGGTTCGACTCCTACCCATGGAATTGGAGCAACTCGTGGCCCAAGTGCTTAATTGTAGTAGTGTTCATTAAGTAGACATAGCCATATCTACTCAAATCATCCGTGAAAGTGATGAAATACCTATAGCCTTCTCGTGCGTTGATCGACATAGGGCCACATACATCTGTATGTATGAGTCCTAATAGGTCGGCAGCGCGCATTCCAACACCTTTGAAGGAAATACGAGTCATCTTACCGATGAGGCATGATTCACACGTGCCATATGATTCGAAATCAAAGGCCGAGATAGCTCCATTCTGTATGAGCTGTTTTACGCGTTTCTCATTTATATGTCCCATACGGCAATGCCATAGGTAAGTTTGATCTTTGTCACCAACCTTTAATCTCTTGTTATTCACATGTAATATTTCGGTGGTTTGATCTAAAACATAAATTCCATTCATGGAAACTGCCTTACCATAAATCATATTGTGTAATGACAAAATACAGCTATTATTCTCTATTACAAATGAAAAACCGAGTTTGTCAAGTGCAGAAACTGAAATAATGTTTTTGGATAAACGAGGAACATAATAACAGTTATACAACGATAACTCGAATCCACTTGGAAGCTGGATCACGTATGTTCCTCTCGAGACTGCAGCAACTCGTGCCCCATTCCCGACACGCAGGTCAACCTCACCCTTGATGAGGGGTTCTTGGTTTCGGAGGCCCTGCACATGATTACATAGATGAGAACCACAACCAGTATCTAGTACCCAAGTTCCGTAACTTGCATGGTTAATCTCAATCATGTGAATAAAAGAAGAAGAAGAAGACATACCAACAGGAATAACGCGACCTGCCTTAATGTCCTCACGATACACGGGGCATGTGCGCCTCCAATGTCCAGTCTTGTGGCAATGGTGTTCTATGCTGGTATCCTTACTCTTTGTCTTGCCCTGTGAGTTGCTCGACTCACCAGGCCCACTCTTAGCAAATCCTGGTTTCTTGAACTTGGGCTTACCTACCGCTAGGTCGCCCTGAGCTTTAGCTTTCCCTTTACCCTTACCCTTACTGGAGATCATGAGAACATCCTGCTTCACGCTCCTACTTAATTTTAGATCCTTCTTGGTCTGTACGAGAAGAGAGTGGAGCTCATGAGGAGTCTTCTTCATGTCGTTCATGTAATAGTTGGCTCTGAAGAGGGCGAACCCATCATGAAGCGAATGAAGCATTCGATCAACGATTATGTTCTCACTGATCTTGCAGTTTAGGGCCTCCAGTTTCTCGATATTCTCAATCATGTTGAGAATATGTGGGCTAACAGCTTGGCCCTTATGGAGTTTTGCTTCAAAGAAGCGACAGGTATGCTCATAAGAAACGATGCTCGGAGCTTTCGAGAATTCGTTAGTGAGCGTGGTGAAAATTTTGTTTGTACCATGGGAGATGAAGCGTCTTTGCAAATTGGATTTCATTGCATAGATGAGTACGTTCTTTATCGCACCCGCTTCCATGACGAAGTCGCTATGAGCGCGAACTTCGTTAGCTCTAGCTCCAGTTCCTAGGTGTGCCGGAATGGGCTCTGTTAAGTACTTGAGCTTTCCGTCAGCAATGACAGCATTCCGTAACGCTGCCTCTCAGTCAGAGAAGTTTGACCCATCATTCCTCAGTCTAGTAAACTGATTCATGGAGTCCATGAAGGCTTTCAGCCAGGATTCTCGTGCTAGCTTGGCACTTGGCATTGGGTCTTCACCAGCCATTTGTTATACAACAGTTTAAAATGACCGTGTTCTACACTGAAAAGAAGATAAAAACAAAACCATATAAGAAACTCACCGTTGTGATTTAAGTCTATTTTAAATTGAATTTAAACTCGTAGACTCATGCATTTATATAATTGATCTCCCTCAAGAATTATATAAACGATCCCAAGACTCAATTTCCGTATATTGATAAGCCTACTGCTTGGCTAATTCTACCGTTGGAACTCTTGGTCGATAGATTTCCGTAAATCCTATCTATTAGTCCATCATAGTTGCTAGGTAGTATCTAGTGACCACAATCACTACTACAATTAAGCACTTGGGCCACGACTAAATTCGTGGCGCAAGTACTAATTTCCCGTGGCTAAAGCTTTTTGTCACGGAAATACCTTCCGTGGCCCAAGTGGCCGTGGCTAACAGATAGCCACGGGAAAAACAAGAACGTGGCTAAAATTATATTTTTAGCCACAAATTCTCACGTGGCTAATAATTCCCGTGACCAAAAATTAATTCTCGTGGCCAAAATTATTCCCGTGACAAACAACAAAATAAAAAATAAATAAACAAAATGTAATATATTACTTTTTACTTATAATGAAAATATTTTCACATATGGAATCTTTTTTTTTTGTCTAAACCGGGGTGTCCACCGTGTCGACAACGGTGTATAATCCCCTCACCGCGGGCTCTCTCACGAAGAGTTAAACGGCTTGCCAAAGAGTTGCTCCATTCCCATGGGTAGGAATCGAACCCCTGACCTCAGGGTTAAGGGATGAGGTGAGCAACCACCACACTACCAAACACATTTGATTACATATGAAATTTTGTCAAGTTTAAATCCTTGCTTGCTTAGTTATCTCAACTCGTTACTTACAATCACAAGTCATTCACTTTTGCGAATCGTATATCCTTCCCAGGAGGTCACTCATCCCAAGACTACTCTCACCTGAGCACGCTTAACTGTGGAGTTCTTATGATGAGCTACCGAAAATGAAACTTAAGTTTGTTGACATAGTTAACACAATGAAACCTTTTTAAACTATATTCCTTTTTTTCTAAATTACCTCCACTATTATTTTTGGGAAAAAATATTAAATGATTTACATATTTTTGCGAAAAAAATATTATTTTTCTCAATTTGTTGTAGTGTTTTTTGTCGGGCTTGTTGCGCAATTTAATAAATTGAGTAACTGGGTAAGTAGCTTTGAAATTACAAAATTGTCATTACATAATTAAACGTATACTTAACGTAAAGCAGCATTCAACGAAAGTAAAGCAAAATAAATTGTTAAACAACAATCATTTATTCATATAATCATATTCATTTTCAAGTCAGTAGTGTTAATAAGAATAATCATAATAAATTGCACAAATTCTCACTTGTGACGGACTAAATCCAATAATAAGAATAATCATAATAAGATCATTTACATCAATAGTGAAGAACAATAAGTACGAATATTGTTCACATCTCGCAATAATACGGCGCAATCATCTTGATGTCACAGTACACACCATGTTGCACTAATAATTTTGTAATATTATTTGTTATCATATCAAAAATATTAGTCACGGTAAAAATCCAGTGCATAGCTAAGAGCAATAATTAGTCACGGGTAATTTACTTGTGACAATAAATCACAATTAGCCACGGTAAGAATTCAGTGTGTGGCTAAGAGCAATATAGTCAAAGATAATTTAGCTATGACAATAAATCATAATTAGCCACGTTAGAATTCAGTGTGGCTAAGCACACTAATTAGTCACAGTTAACTTACATGTGACAATAAATCATAACTAGCCACGACATTGTGGCTAAAAATAATTATTAGCCACGTTCTTGATTTGATGCATGACTAAACGCATTTGTTAGCCACAGTCATGGCTTAATTCGTGACTAAAAACAATTATTTGTCACGGATATATTTTCCCATGACATAAATTTTTTTACCAATTAATTTTGAAGGAAGGAGACTTTTTTTTCCCGTGACTAAGCAAATTTAGGTCACGAATTATGAATTCCCGTGACATAAATCGTGGCGCAAGTGCCATTTTGTTGTAGTGAATGTTGAGATAAAATAAATCATCTGTTCGCACTTACCCGACGTAGAAGGGGTCATATTATGCCTACCGACGAAGAAGGGATTCATGAGAGTCTGATTTATAAAGACTAGTCTCAATTTTTGGTTATACGAGGAAGACCCCATCAACTTATATTTATTCATTTTAAGTGAACTAATATCTAGAATATACGTGAATGAATGAAATAAAGTGATGGCTTTGCATGTGACACGTGACATCTGTGTGTCATAGAAAACTAACGCGTGACCTCTACATGAGTCAGTTTTCAGGCATGTTATAGGTGGTTTGGTTTTAGGCGGAAAATGATGCAAACTATTATCGATGAAAGCATAAAATAAATGCAATAAACGTAAATAAAAGTCCTAGTGTGGCCTATCCTACCAAAATAAACATAAAAACAACTTTGGAATCCACCGTTGGAACTTAGAAGCTTGTCTTGATGTTCCATCTTGGTCTTTGCAGCGGGAGTGACCATCCGGTCTCCGTCTTTGGTCTTCACAAAAATTACTAATTTAAATTACAAATATAATCCTATTTACATTAATTCTAATTTAAATAAAAAAGTAATTACATGGCAAAAACCAAAACGGAGATACAAGATCTCAAAATTACAAACAAGACCGTGTTCCATCATTACGGTAACACAATCTTCTAAGGCCACACTAAATTACAACCGTTTGCAAAAATTAAATACGTTATAGAAAGCATTCAAAGGCATTCAACAAGACGATAAATAAAGTGCATCAACTAAATATAAAATTCATTCATGACATAATACCATTATTATGTTTAACAAATTTTTACCAAACCACCTTACGGGATTAAAATTATATGATTATACCGTTTTAATCACTTTAGTTTTAATAAATTTATAATCCATTATCGTAAACCGTTTTAAAATAATATGTATCATCCGAGAGTGAACCATTTCACAAGAAAAATAATATACTATTTCCGTATATAGTATATTACTAAAGGCCAAGGGAAAATAAAACAAGTTATTTTCGGAAAAATAAAACGCCTGTTACAGAGACGAGGTCGACCGACCTCACCTCGGGGTCGACCGACCATCTGCCAGTCAAAAAAAAAAAACTTCCTGTAACAGCACCAAGGTCGACCGACCTATTAACCAGGTCGACCGACCGACCAAACGCAGAAACGAGTTTCTTGAAAACGCAAATCGCTGCACTTTAAAACCAAAACAAGTTCCTTTTTATCTTTGATTGAAAACGTGTAAATCAAAATTAAACAACAACAAAAGATTCACATATTTCTCACAATATCGATTAATCAACAATATGTAAATAAGAATCGAAAACAAGATCGATTACTCACAAAAAGAAAACTGCCGAAACAGAAAACACACGCAGGGTCAGTCGACCGACCGCAACAGTGAGTCGATCGACCGACATGGCGAAAGACGCGATTTTCAGATTTAAAAACCTTATGAAAAAAACACAAATGTAAAAAATTCCGTGGCCTCGCTCTGATACCACTTGTGGGGAATAAAACATGTATTCGCCCTAAACATGAAGGATTATAACGAAATTTACAAGTGTGAATTATGGTCATAAGATAATAAAAACATGAAAAGAATTACAACCTTGAGTCCTTACGCAAATAGGCCTAAGAAAAGGAATTAAAGTAAATTCCCTCCTATAACTTGCACCCAAGACTTTGTTTGAGATGATGCCGCGTGTGCTAGAAAGGCTCTCCAATTGCCTTGCAATATGAGGAGAGTTTTGTGAGGTTTTGATGTGAGATCTGAGTTTTGGGAGAAGGATGCTCTCAAAACCCTAATACTGTAAAATTATGAATTACCAGTTTCAGTAGTCTGACAAAAGGAGAGTTCTACTCCTTATGTACCACTCGGCCGAAATATTAGAGTAGGGTGAGAGTGGGCTTCTGACTCTTACCTTATTCTAATTCGTGATTCGACCCAATTTGCTAAAATATGATCCGCGGGTATTTATTATAAATCGTATACATGTTATCAGATATTAATGTAGTAGATACATCAATAATGGTCTGACAAAATACGATATTGTATAATTGGCCAAATTAATATAACTGCTTATATTACTATGCGAATTCATTATTTAATTAAATATAACCGTTTATATTTAATTTTACGAATTAATCATGTAATCCGTATTAGCTAAAATTATTTAATCCGTATTAAATAATAATCTCAATATCTTATTGACTAATTTAATAGTCAATACCTCTGACTAACTGTTTAGTCATATCCGGCATAAATGTGACTGTATTTTCATACCTTCACATCTCTCAAACGTGTCCTATAGGTGTGACGTATAGGGACCAGTTGATCACCGCCATCCGTATGACAATAACGTCAAACTTATCTAGCAAGCCAACCGTTATTGATAAACGTGGATCAACTGATAATAATACTGAAATATGCCCTTGTGATCCTTTAAGAGATTTAGTAAGTCATTGTACTAACTGTCAAGGACACCAGCCCCAACAGTTTCTCTATCAGTCACAAATACTATCTTCTCATCTGTATCTAATACTTCCCTGATACACTTAAACGCCCACTCATAAGCCGCAGTCTTCTCATTTTCCATGAATCCATAAAATACAGAAAAATTCTTATTTATTGGTGTGACACCAATAATTTCCAATAATGGCATCTTAAACTTGTTCGTCTGGTATGTACAATCCGCAAGAAGGACAAAAGGATAATGTTTCAGTAGAATTACTGAATCTGGATGAGCAAATAAGACATCAGTTAGCTCAGCTGTACCTTTTTTCTTTCCAGGAATCGTTTGACGAAAGTGTAGATACCCATGATCAGAAGCAAGTTTAAATCATTGTTCTGATGACGTGCGATTTTCTCTTGTCTTTGTCCTCTCTCTAGCTCGAACATTGTACACTTGTTTTTTCGTAACTTTATAATTTTGATTAGCCAATTCAATCAATATATTAGCCACGGGAACTTAACTTGCAGTCATTCTCATAATAATTTCTTTGACTCTATCATTCAGAATTTCATCCTTTTCAACAAGCTTGTGATTATGAAACCCATTAGTAACAAGTAACTTCCAAGTACCGTATGATTGTCCAATACCTTTCAATCTAAATGGATATAAACATTTTTTTGTCCCGGTTAAGTATTTACTAGATGGAGTGTTTATATCCGATCGGAACTGATATAATATAGATCGGTCACACCAAAGTCACTGCTCTCCAAAACCACGATCGTCGAAATATGTATGTAAACGAATATGAATATGATTTAAAAGTCCAATTCTTTTAGTTTCTGATATCAAATCTGCACGGCTCTTAAATGAATAATTAGTAAAAATATTTGAAGTGTCAACCAAGTCTTCGGGAAATTCTTCAAAATAGTCATTATCCTGCAATTTTAAAAGAAAATTAATTAACAAATAATTAATTAATTAAATTAAATTTTAAATTAGAAAAAGAAGAACTAAAACTAAAAAAATAATTAAAGAAAAACTTAAAAAAAGAAGCAAAAACTTAAAAAGAAAAAAAGAAGCTAAAACTAAACAAAAACTAAAGAAAAATCAGGATAGTTGCAAGACTTGCAACTCCATAATGAACAAAATTTTTAGAAACAAAACCAAAATCTGGGAAGAAGACAAATTTGGGAATAAACAAAAATCAAAGAAACACACGCAAAGTTGAGTTCAATTGATTGAAACAAAAATCAAAGAAACAAAAATCAACGAAACACGCCAGGACGCAAAATCTGGGAAGAAGACAATGAAATTGGAATTGAATATGCATATAAAGAAATTGAAATTGACGACGTTCAATTGATTTAATAAATAATATTACCTTAATACTTGAAGAATTGTAATCCATTGTTTAAGTTTTTTGAGTAATCGATTAAATTAAAAAGGAAAAAACTCATATATATGAGTTGTTTTGTTTAGGTTTAAGAAGGAGAGTTTTGGTTTAGGAAGAAGAGTTCAGGTTTAGGAAAAAGGTAGAAGTTGGAAACTTTATGAAAAAGTGTATGTGAAAGAGTAAAGTCCGTATGCGAAAAAGTAATTCCGTATAAGGTTACACAGAAGAGAATAAGATCTATAAAATTTTATTAGGAGGGTAACAAAAAAATTGTGACATGACAAATTTTAATGTGACTCGTATAATTTTAATGTGACTTGACATATTTAAATGTGACGTGACACATTTTTAACGTGATATAGCCAATTTATGTGATGGATTATCAATTTATTATTACATGACATTAATTTAATTCACTTCTATAAATTAATTTAATTCACTTATCTGTAATATTAAAAGATATTATCAATATTCTTAAATTAATTTTGTTTAAATATATTGTTTTCCAAAATTTATGTAACCTTACAAAATTTAAATCAAAATTTCATAATCAATCAATATATACTTAAAAGAGGAACTTTTGAAGCGATTTTATTGGCTATTATTTGCATGCGATTTGATTGGCTAATTACAAATATAATTAAAGCGATTTTATTGGCAAATTAAAAAAGCTAATTGATTAAAAAGCTGATTAAATTATGTTGGCTAATAAGAAACGATGTGCAAGTTGATTGCCTAATTAAAAAAGCTGATTAAATTAAGTTTGCTAATAAAAAACGATAAAAAAACGATTTTCTATCTAATCGAGTCTTTTTCTCCTACTCCAAATGGATGGACGTGTGACTTCAACGGTAAGTCTCAAAGTCTCCTATTTACCTAACATCAAAATTGCTACAAGGGAAATTCACTTGCAAAGACAATAACGCACAACCTAAGATGATCGACGCACGAACAAGACCTTGCGATATGCTAATTGGAGGGATTTAGGGTTTATATTTGAGGGAAACTGATTATCGAAAAAAATTAGGCGTAACGAATTATGATTTGTAAATCTTGTTTCCTCTAATTAACGTAACACGGAACTGACTCTGAACTTATGTACTCGATGGAGTACTCAGCTCGCGTACTCGACCGAGTACGCTCAGTACTCGACCAAGTACAAACGAACATGCCCAAACTAAAGAATCCTACTAAAGTGTACTCCGCCACATATGGCTTACTCAACCGACTACACCAACTCATAAAAGGGAGGAGTATTACAGTCTTCCCTCCCTTAGAACAAACTTCTTCCCCAAAGTTCACTACAAACTGACCTGAAAAGAACGAACATACCAAGCCAAATACTACGTAACTGTTGGAGTAAGTGTCCTCAACAATAGTGCGATCACGTGATTTGAGTATCAATGTAAATGACAACATAAGAATATGTAAGGGATGATTTTATAAGTCAACTGATCAACATTAATCAGTAATTATTGACTATCAAGAGTTTGATATTACTGTCGTTTGACGGTGCTGATCAGTTGATCCCTTTAGGTCACACTTATAAGACGATTCCCAAACTATGAGAGTTAATTAATTGTATATCGATACAGATTAATTAATTCCTTAAATTGAACAAAATGAGAAAGTGAAATCTTATTGTAATACAACTAAATTTCTACATAGCAGTAACACTGTTGCGACGGACAATTTTGTCGCAAATAAAGGCAAATCCGTCGCAAGTAAGGGCAAATCCGTCGCAAATACGAAATTTGCGACGGACTTGCGACACACGCTCTCTGTCGCGTTTTTTTGTCGCAAAATCAATCTTTGTGACGGAATTTTCGTCGCAAATGACTCTTGCGACAAAAATTCCGTCGCAAAGTTTGACTAACTCTGACCGGCTTTGCGACGGAAATTCCGTCGCAAGAGTCAATATTTGCAACGAAATTTTCGTCGCAAAGCTTCCCGCCATTTGACTTTCATTCGGCGGGGTGGGAAATTTTGTTTCCGTCGCAAAACTTTTATCCGTTGCAAAGTACGTCGCAAGAACAAATTTGCGACAGGCTTTTGTTCCGTCGTAAAAACTCCTTCGCTAACACACTTTTCTATTGTCATTAACGAGATTCAAAATTTAGTAATTAAAATGTTATATTTCTAAATATTAATCGATGTTTAAGAAATATGCGAGACAAAAATAGAAAGTTGATTATAATTACAAAGTATTGTGGATTAATAATTAAATTTAACATGAGACATGTAATTATGAATTACTTATAAATTTGTTAATTATAATTTATTTGATGTATAATGACATTTATTAAATTGTTAAATATGCATTAAAATCACAAGTGACATGTTATGTGTCACATGTCACGCATATTACATATAACAAAAGACAAATCGTAAATAAAGTCCATTTAATATATGTAGTGTGTAGTGGCCGGTTTTTGTAGCTTTGTTCGGGAAGTGAAATTGTTCTATTTTATGCAAAATAGCACAATGATTAAAACCATAAATAAACTCTTACAATGCCTAGTGCATTGTGAAGAGTAAAAAGTATAAAGTAAAAATGAGAATTATTGTCTCTTCTTTCGTCCATTGTGACCGTGCAACCCTACCCCATATGTGAGATTTGTTCTCATCTTTCATTCTTATGCAAGTGTAATTTTCTCTCGAATATTCTCATAAAAATTGTTTTATGTTTTGTTATAAAAATCTAATAAGTGTATTACTTTACTAAAGTAGTAAAATAGCAGTCCGGGGATGGTACATCGGATGTACTACATCCGAGGGTATACTGGTCTTTTTTACCTATTTATAAAAAAAGGAAAAAAAGGGAAAAACTAATCAAACGTGAAATCATAAAAAAAAAGGAAAAAAAATCTATCAAACGTGAAATTGGTTAGCATTATTCACCCAATAAAAGGATCATACATCTGATGTACTACCACTAATTCTATAGTTTTTGAGCATTTATAATAATGTTTTTGAGTTTTGTTTTAAAAATTATGAGTATTGCTATAAATTTTCTTAGTTCAGTTATTAAAACATTAAGCTCAAAAATTTATAATAAAACTCAAAAACATTACATATAAACTTAGTTATATTTTAGTTTTAACGGAAAAAAAATTAAAATCTAACTTAAAATTTTTAATAAACTCAGAAAAAATATACATATGTGATAACACCATATTTTACCGATTGTTAATCTATATTTTATCTTTTATTTGAACGAAATAATAACCCGAGTAAGTATTTGATAACGGAAATTTTTCGTCATTTCTCGATCAAAAACAATTTGTAAAGCCCAATTAAAAAGTAGAATTTAATCGGGGTCGAACACGAAGATGGTGGGAATATTTGCCTAGTTATGTTCTAGTAATGGTCTAGTCGGGGTAATAGATTTTGATGAATTATTAGCAAACTAGGAAATTAACTAGATGAAGTATCAATAAAAGGGAGACTATGGCGTCGGGGTTTCTATGAAGGGTAGTCAATGAAATTAACAAGTTTCATGGTCGACTAAGCTACACAAGGTATCGGTCTCAACTTATCTCCTCTTTCGAATCGACTTGCCTTAGGTCAAGGTCATGTGGGAAAAATATCTGTATATATTCCCAATACTTTACATGCAGGATTATAACAAATATATAAAGTACGATTTATAGTCATAAACGAAGAACAAGATACAAAGATTGGGATTAAGAATTAACCTTCTGTCCTTGCAAAGGCCTAAGATCAAATATCAAAATAGATATCCTCCTAATCGTTGCACCCAAGATGTCCTGAGAAACACCCTTTCTAGAGCTAGAAATTGTAAAATTACCTTTAATTTTGTGTAAGATGAAGGCTAGAAAGAGAGGAGGGATTTATCGTGGGAACTCGTGCCTCCTACAGCTGTTGTGAGGTGTTATTTATAGGACGAGGTGTTTTGATTTTAGAATAACTCTTATTCTTTAATCCTTAACCACCTTTACTAGTTTAGATAGGTTTTCTCAAGTCCGTATTTGAGTTTACCTAAACTACCACTAGAAATTGCAACAACCTCCAACTAGCCGAAATTCTTCAGTGGACTGGATTTTTATCAGTATAAAATCGGTTACACTGCTCTCTTATGTGTAATGTTTATCTTTATAAATATCGTATATTTATATTTTAACAATTAAATATAACCGTTTATATTTAACTGAATTATTTAATCTATATTAAATAATTTCATTACACACTAATTAAATATAAAATTTTCCATTTAATTACGAAATAACATTTTAATTCGTCTTAGCTAATATTATTTAATCAGTATTAAATAATTATGTCATCATTACATTGACTAACCGTTTAGTCGTATAGGGTATCAATATGATTACATTTTCATCTAATCATATCTCTCAGATTCTATCCTATAGGTGTGACTCTTAGGGACCAGTTGATTACCGCCATCTATATGACAATAACGTCAAACTTTCTAGCAAGCCAACCGTTATTGATAAACGTGAATCAACTGGCGAAAATACAAAGTATACCCTGCGTTCCTTTAAGAGATTTATACGTGTTGTCGCACTAACTGTTGAGGACACTAGCTCCAATAATCTCCCACTTGTCCGTACAAGTGTATGTGCGATAACCGATTCTCATATCCAATTAAATTTCTCCCACTCAATGTAAAACAATTTGCAAATCTGTATTCACAAAGGTTGTATTTTACAAGCGATCTGTATCAAGAGTGGTTTCCCCGACTAGAGAGTAACTCAACTGATGACGAATCATTATTCGAGCTTGGGCAAGCATTTCAGTTACAACTCCTCGAGTGGCCCTGAGAAATATTAAAACCTGATAAGGGGTGGATATTTCCTAGAACTCGAACCTTGCAGATGTAAGCACAGTATGAAATGACCCAAAAAAAAATCTGCTTAGCCCCAGTTACGGTCAGCTAGTGAGAAAGAAATTACAGTCACCCAAAACTGCCCTTTATCTCACGAAACAGTGGACAGTCAAAAGAATCGACTCAAAGAACACGATGGACGTCCTATCCACGACCCGACACCGAATGTTCAGTAATATTTAGGACTCCATTGCGTCGTCACGAAAATTTCCTACGAGTTATCGTTATAATCTCGTATCTGTGATCGATCAGTCAACGGTTTGACTTACGGTTTATTGAACCCACCATCAATCGACGTCACCAAATAATTGCCAGAGTTATCAGCTCGTGTAGGCGATTACGGACAAAAACAAATATAATGTAATTCAGTTCACTTTGTGGTGTTCAATGTTGTCAGTACAATCCACATGAAAAACAATATATAAAACAAAATCGATGGTGTTATGAATAGTATATGAGATAGATACAATATCCAATCCACAAAACTACTAATACAACTCAGAAACACGTTTAATTCCCATTGAAATAACGTGCCCTTCATGTTTATCATGTCATAATGGTTTAGTGAGAGGATCTGCGATGTTGTCATCCGTCGCAATCTTGTCTATCATTATCTCATTTTGCTCCACGTAGTCTCGAATGAGGTGAGCTTTCCGCAGTACATGACTAGATTTGTTGCTAGACTTAGGCTCCTTAGCCTGGAAGATGGCACCTCTATTGTCGCAGCAATAGATGGTGATCGGGTCGTTCGAACTAGGAACTACAGTGAGTCCTTGTAAGAACTGACGCATACATATAGCTGTAGGAAATAATTTCTTAAATTACTCATAAAAGTATTAACTTAATTAATACTGCCAAGGATTATATCAAAAACGAATTGATATTAAAACAATAGAACTGAAAAAATAGGACACAGATCATAGAAATAAACTTTGGTCCTATATGAGATCGGCCTAAGAACAACCTAGTATAAACCCAAACTTTAAGGTAGAAGTTCTCCTTAGATTGCACCCAAGACGACTGAGAAAGATTCCCTCAAAGCTCCTCCTAAATTACTATTAATTATTTTAGAGGATTTATTTCGGGATTAAGATGATAAACTAATCAAAGAGAATAAGAGAGAAAAACTGTTTTATTCTTGTATCGCCAACTTCACGGCTGAAACCCTCTATATATATATATAGGGTTTTGGTTTGTGTTGGTATTGTACTACAATTAGGAAACCTCATTATAATATAATATTTTAAGTCAGTTTCCTTATTCCGAACTTCCTTAAAATATCATATATATTTTAATACTTTTCGATGTACAAATTTAATTCCCGGAGAATATTAATTAATTATCTTATAATTAATTGTTGGAGTAGTGTCCTCCACAATAGTGCGTCTACATAATAAATCTCGTACAAGGAATATGTCAGGGATTTATTTTACATATATGTCAGCTGGTCAACGTTAATCGGTAATGATTGGCTGACTAGAGTTTGACATTACTGTCGTGTGACGGCGGTGACCAGCTGATCCCTTTAGGTCACACCTATAGGATGATGCCCAAATGGAAAAACTAATTATTTGTATTAGATACAATTAAATTAAATCCTTGTATTACAGGACTTTTAAATAAGTCATGTGAATATATATTTGATGACAAGTTACGAACTTGGGCCAAGGGGATTTATTATTTAATTATTTGATAATTGATTAATAAATATAAATGAGATTTTATAATTAATAGATAATTATATAAATTTCTACGACATGTGTATATATTTGAGGCGAAGATAAATAGCTACTTAAACTTACAAGAGATTGTAAAATTAGCTAATCAGGGTTCATAAGTTATATTTTATACTGATAAAGTAGTCTAATAAGAACTTAATTGTTAAGTGGTTATTAATTGTTGATTTGTATTATTTAATTGTTAAATGATCAATTTAATAATTAATTAAGATAATTAAATATAAGACTTATAAGCATTTGTGGGACAAATGTCGGAAATCGAAATGGACCAAAATGGGTCATTTGAACCATAATATATATAAGGTCTTATTAAGCATATTTGTCAAAGTTTGGTGGTGTAAACACATGGCATGTTCCCATGAATTGTTTACATTTCAAACCCCTATATATACTCCTCATTGTACACATAAATCCTCTTAATTTTAAGAGAGAAAAATCCTCATAAAAATAAATATATCATAATGTTATTAGTGTAATAATATTATCACATAATACAAGGTTTACTACTAAATTTACCTAGTTAGTAACTTAGTAGTTTTTAGGATAATCTTGGGTGTATCCTTAGGAGACCATCGATTTGGTGGTTAGTAGTCTTGGAGGATCTTTCTTATTACATAGCTCAAGAACAACAATAAGGAAGGAGTCCTTGTGTTGTGCCCATTATCTTGCTTATACAATGTAAGTTTTTTTTATCTTAAGATGGTTTAATATCATCTTTTATATTTTTGTTTGCATGCATGTAGATTTAGGCCATTTTAGATTATATTGTAATTTTAAGATTACAATAGGAGTATTAATATGGTCTAAATAACTAACAAGTAGTATCAGAGCATTGTTACATACATGCATGTTGTCTTAAGACGATTTTAGTAATCTATGAGATAAATTAGTAAAATTGATATTATGTCATTAAAAATAGCTTTTATCACATAATATGGTCTTGCATGTATATAATATGGTCTTAGAATGATATGGGACGAAAGTTTGATTTTTTGTTATTTTATTTATTTTTTATGACTTTAAATGGCATAAAATTATGTTAAAATGCATTAAAACTAAGTAAAAGTTAATTATTTTTGGTTGCATGTTAATTTTATGCATGTTTATTTAGAAATAACCACATGCATATTCTATTTATTAGAAAAATAGAAATTTTAAGTTAATGTGATTAATTTATTTAGTTTAATGATTTTTATTTGATAAAAATGCGCAAATAGTGGTTATTTTGTAAATAATTATTGATTTAATTTTTGGGCTCGAAATTTTTGAATTATTAGCTCCTGGAAATTTTTCCAAAATATGTAAAATTTTATTTTAAAGTTATTTCAATTTTTATGGTTTGATTTAGAATTAAATCGTAAAAATTGTCCGTTTTACCGATTAAATTATAAAATCGTTTTAAATAAATTTCAAAACTAAAATTTTCACTTGTATGGAATTTTTAGTGTAAGACCAGAATGTTCATAGCTTTGAAATTTAATCTTCCATTAGTTTTTAAATTAAATGGAATTTTTATAAGATAATTGTGAATTATTGTATCTTTTTATCATGATTATGTTTTAATTCCCATATAATTTCAAGATAATTGTTGAGAATAATTCTTTTGATAATAGACCAGATTATTAAGATGAGTAAGTCTTAAAATTGTTTTAAGAATTAATTGTGAATTTTTATTGGTAGAAATTCCGTCATTACGAGCTCAAATGATCGTTGTTGGTAAGTTAGACGATTTGGCATGTCATTTTTACATAATGCATTTTTATTATTCATTTAGATGGATGTTGCTTAGCATTATAATTATGTAATTTTCCTAATATGGCCATAGGTAGAAATTGGTATTTCCCGTAATGTAAGGGAATATCGATTTGTTTTGTAATTAATTGCGATTTCGTATCGCCTAATTTGTAATTTACTAATAGTTTTATTTTAATTTTATTACAAATTGTATAATAGGTTATTGCAATGTAATTTAATTAATAGTAGTTAGATGAAGCATCTAAAGATGGATTTTTCATGAAGACGGTGTTTTCGGAAAGGAGATCCGAAATCCTAAAGAAGGAGGGCAATTTGTGAAGACTCAAGGGTCCAAGGAGTTGGTTTCCGATGTGTAATAATTTTAGTTAATTATATTAACCAGGTGGCCAAATTAGGACTTGCTAATTTACATTTATGCATTCATGCCAAATCGTCATCACTACATATTTATTTATTTATTTTTCCTTGTTATCGATTCAATTGTCTACCATTCACCATTTTTGTTCACTTAAAAGTGATAGACAATTAAATTGATAAGATCTCTCACTTTTAAAATTGAGATAAAGCCTCACCAAGTATTAGCACCTATGAATCCCTTCTTCATTAGAGGTAGGTTCGGCTCATCGGGGTACGTACTCTCTTTTTACGTTGGGTAAGTAGGGTAATAAAAGTTATCACACGTGAAAATTGGTTGGACTCAACGAGATTAATGTGGGATGAATCGGCCTCACCGTGCCCATAGTTGATTCCGGGGTTAAAATGATAAATTTTAAGAAAATTCATCAACCAAGAGTTCTATTCAGTAGAATCTGTCAAAATGTTGACTCACCAAATTTATATAAATATGGGATTAAACGGCCTCACCGTGCCCGTGTTTATATTATAAAGATGGGTCTTGGAATCATTTATATAATTCAGTGGGAGATCATTATATAAATGCTAACTTGTTAAAATTGTTCTACAAGTATTTTATGATAAATTTTGATTTTCTTTCCATTCTCGTTTTGTAGTAAATCACAATGGCTTCTTCTAGTCAAACAGCTACGATTTCTAAAGAATCATGGCTCCGCCAGTTTATGGACAAATATGTTTTAAATGCTAATGGTAGTAATTTTAAAGATTGGGAAGAACAACTTCGATTAGCTGCTGCAGGTGATGGTAAATTACGCTACCTTGTCGATCCTTCTTCCTCTCCACCAAGTACTAGGGCTACTCCTGATGTAAGGGACGCATATAATGATTATCAAAGACAATCCGCCGCCATTAAAAATGTTTTAATATTTGCGATTGAAGCGTCCCTACAAAGGCAATGTGTCCGCTTCAAAGATGCATATGAGGTATACTCGAGGCTCTCTACCATGTTTTCTCAAGCCCCGAGGATACTTCAATATGATGCTGCTGTTCGCTTCTTTGAGGCTAATCTTAAGGAAGGGCAATCTGTTAGTGCCCATATACTCAATGATTGAGTATGTGGAAACTCTAGAAGGGCTGGGATGCTAGATCCCCGAAGAGCTTATTGTGGACCGAGTGCTTCACTCCCTCTCTATGGTCAAAGGATTCACCCAATTTCGAGTAAATTATAATATGGCCAACATGAAGAAAAGTCTACATGAACTCCATTCTTTGCTTGTGCAAGCAGAGAAAGACATGGGGTTAAGTGGGAACACTAGGAAAGATGTCTTAGCTATTAATGTAAAGGGGAAGAAGAAGTTAAAAAGGAGCGGTGGTAAGAAACCCGTGCAGGTTGAAGGTAGAGGGAAGGCTATTGCGAATGGCCCTTCCAAACCAAAATATAAGAAGGGAAATCATATCAATGATACTTGTAATTATTGTAATAACAAGGGACATTGGAAGCGTAATTGCCACAAATATCTGGATGACATCAAAGCTGGTATTATGAAGCCAACATGTAAATTCTCAATCAAATCTTTTTTTGATAGACATAAATTACTCTACTTCTACAACTTGGGTATTAGATACTGGCTGTGGTTCTCACCTGTGTAATCATTTACAGGGCCTAAAAAGCGTAAGGAAGTTAAACAAGGGTGACGTGGATCTACGGATGGGAAACGGATCTAAAGTAGCCGCCGTATCTGTTGGAACCTATGTACTTAGTTTAGCGTTGGGTTTGCAGTTGTATCTAAATAATTGTTATTTTGTGTCAACGTTGTCTAGGAATATAATATCAGTATCTGTATTAGACACGGAAGGGTTTCGTTTTGTAATTAAGGACAAGTGTTGTACTTTTTCCCTTAATGGGATTGTATATAGTCAAGCTATTTCTATTAATGGTATTTATATTTTAGACACTTGCAACGATGTTTATCATTTGGATAATAAAAGACTCAAAACCGGTGATACCGATCTATCTTATTTATGGCATTGTCGATTAGGACATATCAACGAGAAACGCATTAAAAGACTAGTGTCGACTGGTGTTATTAAACCTTTTGATTTCGAATCGTTTGGTACATGTGAATCTTGTCTACTTGGCAAGATGACTCGTTCACCTTTTCAAGGAAGAGGATCTCGAGCTAGTGAGTTATTGGGTTTAGTACATACCGATGTATGTGGTCCAATGACAGTCACTGCTAGAGGTAATTATGACTATTTCATTACTTTTACCGATGACATGAGTAGATATGGGTATATCTACTTAATAAAGTATAAAAGTGAAGCTTTTGATAAGTTCAAGGAGTTTCAGAATGAAGTAGAAAACCAATTAAATAAGAAGATTAAAACATTACGATCAGATCGTGGTGGTGAATATTTAAGCAATGACTTTAGAGATCACCTTAAAAACTGTGGTATTGTATCTCAGTTAACTCCTCCCGGCACACCACAATTGAATGGAGTGGCTGAGAGGAGGAATCGAACTTTATTAGATATGGTTCGATCAATGATGAGTCAAACTGAATTACCTAAGTCATTCTGGGGGATTTGCTATCTTATCTGCAATATGTTCTTTGAACATGAGTCCCACTAAAGCTACCGACAAAACACCATATGAGATATGGAAAGAGAGGGTCCCTAATCTACAATACTTGAAAGTATGGGGCTGTGACGCTTATGTCAGAAACAAGTGTGACGATAAGCTTGCACCTCGTTCTGATAAATGTACTTTTGTAGGTTACCCTAAGGAAACCCGAGGTTATTACTTCTACAATAGTCACGAGAACAAAGTGTTTGTGGCTCGTGAGGCTGTCTTTCTAGAAAAAGAGTTTATTTCTAGGAGACAGAGTGGGAGAAAATTTGAACTTGATGAAGTTCAAGAGCCACAAACTGAGGTGACTGCACAGGAAAATGTTCCTTCTTCGTCAGATTCGGTTATTATTCCTTCTGAACCTAGGAGGTCAGGAAGGGTAAGTCACTAACCTGATAGATACCTTGGTATCATTGAGGTAGATGGTGACTATGAGGTATTACTTTTAGAAAGTGACGAACCTAAAACCTACAAAGCAACTATTGTTAGTTCTGACTCTAAGTTATGGCTTGATGCCATGCAATCCGAAATGGATTCCATGTATGACAATCAGGTATGAGATCTGGTTGAATTACCTAAAGATGCCCGACCTCTTCAGTGTAAGTGGATTTTTAAGATTAAAATCGGCATGGATGGACATAAAGATGTCTACAAAGCTAGACTGGTGGTGAAAGGGTTCACTCAGTTTCATGGTTTATACTATGACGAGACCTTTGCACCAGTTGCTATGCTGAGATCTGTTCGGATAATGTTAGCGATTGCTGCATTTCATGATTATGAGATATGGCAAATGGATGTCAAGACCGCTTTCCTGAATGGGTTTCTGGAAGAGGAAGTGTACATGACACAACCTGAAGGTTTTGTGGATCCTAAAAATCCTAACAAAGTATGCAAGCTTAAGAGATCCATTTATGGTCTTAAGCAAGCATCAAGGAGTTGAAATCATCGTTTCGATCATGTGATTAAACAGAATGGTTTTTCTCGAAGTGTTGAGGAACCGTGTTTATACATGAAGTTTAGTGGGAGTAAAGTTGTTTTCTTA
Organism: Silene conica; assembly: GCA_029255685.2. Lineage (NCBI taxonomy): Eukaryota > Viridiplantae > Streptophyta > Magnoliopsida > Caryophyllales > Caryophyllaceae > Silene > Silene conica. The sequence continues at coordinate 73,492,067 of CM055311.2, forward strand.
CTTTTATATGTGGACGACATATTACTCATTGGGAATGATATAAATATGCTTACTTCTGTTAAGAAGTGGTTAGGAAACCACTTCCAAATGAAAGATTTGGGAGAAGCACAGCGCATCTTGGGTATCCGGATCTATAGAGATAGAACCAATAAGATATTAGCATTGAGTCAAGAAGCTTATATTGATAAAATTCTTGATCGATTCAATATGAAAAACTCTAAGAAAGGTTTTCTACCAATAAGTAGTGGGATTACCTTGAGTAAATCACAGTGTCCCACGGAACCTAAGGATATTGAACGCATGAAGTCGATTCCCTATGCTTCCGCTGTTGGATCGATCATGTATGCTATGATGTGCACTCGTCCTGACGTCTCGTATGCTTTGAGCATGACAAGTCGTTATCAAAATAATCCAGGTGAGAGTCACTGGATAGCCGTCAGGAATATTCTTAAATACTTGAGAAGGACTAGGGATTCATTCTTAGTGTTTGGAGGAGAATCTGAGTTACGTGTAAGAGCTTATACGGATGCCAGTTTCCAAACCGATAGGGATGATTTAAAATCCCAGGCTGGTTTTGTCTATATGATGAACGGAGGGGCGGTTTGTTGGAGATGTTTTAAGGAGTCTGTGACTGCTGATTCTACAACGGAAGCTGAGTACATTGCAGCATCTGAGGCTGCTGAGGAAGCTGTTTGGATTAGGCAATTTTTGGAGGGACTGAGAGTAGTTCCCACCGCCGAGGATCCTATCACTTTATACTGTGATAACAGTGGGGCAATTTTTCAAGCTAAAGAGCCCAAGTCTAGTAACAAGTCTAGACATGTACTTAGGAAATTTCATGTAATTAGAGATCTAATTGAAAGGAAGGAAATTATAGTCTGTAAGGTTGGACAACTAAAAACATCGCTGATCCTTTAACCAAGCCATTGTCTCAAGCAAAACATGATAGTCATGTAGTTTCTATGGGGTTGAGACGAATGACAGAACTACTGTAAATTATACGATATGTAATAATTTTAAATATTGTACCAATTATTTCATATATGATAATTACATTTATCGTCGTATTTAGTTGTTGTCTAAATTCATATTCTTTGTTTTATCCAAATAGGTTGTAATGACAACGTCGAATCCTATTAAGTGAACTGGATTAACATAGTATTTTGTCCCTAGTTACTTAATGAGGTGACGTCTCGGAATGACTAGATTTTAAGGCGATAGATGACATGTTCGAGTGTCATATGGTCATAGTGATGATTGGTCGATTACATAGGCAGATTGTGAGACAATTTGTCGGACAGTGACCGTTTATAGAGTCTTTTTCTTGCTAGGTCGTGGTGAGGATTTCTATTTATTCCTTCGAGTCGATTCTTTTGACTGGAGATTATTTGTCTGAGTTAGTACAGTTTCCGATTGACTTTAGTTTTTGCTTAAGGTCGTGCCGTAACAGGAGGCTGATGGGCATCTTCTGGGTCATGGTGATCTGCAATTGAACAAAGAAAATAGGTCAACAGGATTGTCCACTTATGTCAAATTTTTATCTCAAGGCCACTCGAGGAGAGTTGACTGAAAATGCGTGGCCACGCTCGGATAAGGTCTATAGTAGATAATCCGGTCCTACGGTCATTCTCCTGTTCGAGGAAACCACTTTATGACGAGATCACGTGCAAGAACGACCTGGAAGACATCTTGCATTGAGTGGGAGATAACTTTGGACAAGAGAATCGGTGGCGTACACTTGTGTCAGACAAGTGGGAGATTGTTGGAGTAGTGTCCTCCACAATAGTGCGTCTACATAATAAATCTCGTACAAGGAATATGTTAGGGATTTATTTTACATATATGTCAGCTGGTCAACGTTAATCGGTAATGATTGGCTGACTAGAGTTTGACATTACTGTCGTGTGACGGCGGCGACCAGCTGATCCCTTTAGGTCACACCTATATGATGATGCCCAAATGGAAAAACTAATTATTTGTATTAAATACAATTAAATTAAATCCTTGTATTACAGGACTTTTAAATAAGTCATGTGAATATATATTTGATGACAAGTTACGAACTTGGGCCAAGGGGATTTATTATTTAATTATTTGATAATTAATTAATAAATATAAATGAGATTTTATAATTAATAGTTAATTATATAAATTTCTACGACATGTGTATATATTTGAGGCGAAGATAAATAGCTATAAAAACTTACAAGAGATTGTAAAATTAGCTAATCAGGGTTCATAAGTTATATTTTATACTGATAAAATAGCTAATGAGAACTTAATTGTTAAGTGGTTATTAATTGTTGATTTGTATTATTTAATTGTTAAATGATCAATTTAATAATTAATTAAGATAATTAAATATAAGACTTATAAGCATTTGTGGGACAAATGTCGGAAATCTAAATGGACCAAAATGGGTCATTTGAACCATAATATATATAAGGTCTTATTAAGCCTATTTGTCAAAGTTTGGTGGTGTAAACACATGGCATGTTCCCATGAATTGTTTACATTTCAAACCCCTATATATACTCCTCATTGTACACATAAATCCTCTTAATTTTAAGAGAGAAAAATCCTCATAATAATAAATATATCATAATGTTATTAGTGTAATAATATTATCACATAATACAAGGTTTACTACTAAATTTACCTAGTTAGTAACTTAGTAGTTTTTGGGATAATCTTGGGTGTATCCTTAGGAGACCATCTATTTGGTGGTTAGTAGTCTTGGAGGATCTTTCTTATTACATAGCTCAAGAACAACAATAAGGAAGGAGTCCTTGTGTTGTGCCCATTATCTTGCTTATACAATGTAAGTTTTTTTTTTTATCTTAAGATGGTTTAATATCATCTTTTATATTTTTGTTTGCATGCATGTAGATTTAGACCATTTTAGATTATATTGTAATTTTAAGATCACAATAGGAGTATTAATATGGTCTAAATAACTAACATTAAATAATCCCAATAATATTATTCTATCATATATTAAAATATAATTAATAAATATAACTTTTATATATATTTATTAGAATTAACATTTAATTCATTTCTCCTAGTTATTATTTAATCATATTAAATGTTTATCATCTACTTAACTAAATTTAGCTAAGTTTAGCATTTATGTAATTATATCAATATATAATCACATTTCTCAGTACTATCCTATAGGTGTGACCTTTAGGGATCAGCTGATTATCGCCATCATATGACAGTGACGTCAAACTTCTAGTGAGCCAATCGTTACCGATAAACGTTAATCAACTGATTAATATACTAAGTATCCCTGCATGATCCTGTAAAAGATTTACTCAAATAATCACACACTGTGGAGGACATTTACTCCAACAATTTCCCACTTGTCCTACAAGTGTGTGTGCGATTACGATTCTCATATCCATGCATTATTCTCCCACTCAATGGAAGACAAATTGCAAAGTCTTACCTTACAAGGTCGTATCTCCCAAGTAATCATATCATGAGTGGTTTCCTCGACTAGAGAGCAACATAACTGATACGAATCATATTCGAGCATGGCCATGCGTTTAAGTTACTACTCCTCGAGTGGCCCTGAGAAATATATATAAAACCTGATAAAGGCTGGATATTTTCCTTGACTTATGACCTGCCGATGGAAGCACAGCATGATATGACCCAGTAAAAGTCCGATTGGTCTCCTTTTACGGTGCGACCTAGGACAGAAACCAAAGCCACCCAAAAACTGTCTATATCGCATGAAATAAATAATGGTCAAAAGAACCGACTTTAGGAATCACGATAGACGTCCCATCCACGACCAGGCACCTAATGTATCTTAACATTTAGGACTCTATGTTGTGGTCACTATGTCCGGATATCATATACCCATATTTGTTATTGATCAGTCAGACGCTTGACTTATGGAATATTGAACCTTCTATCCTTCAACTAACAAAATAATCACCTGAGTTATCAGCTCATATTGGTGTTTACGGACAAAAGCAGACATATAAAGTAAAACATTTCACTGTGTGGTGTTCAAAAATTGTCGTACAATCCACATGTAATACAATATAAAGAAATTCAATGATTTTATTAAGTAATAATTTGAAATGATCAAACATTAATCAAACAATGTTTATTACAATTCTGGAACACGCTTTATCCCCATGGACGAGATGTGCCGTTCATGTTTATTATGCGGTAGTGTCTTAGTCAGCGGATCAGCAATGTTGTTATCCGTTCCAATCTTGCACAATGCTATCTCCTTTTGCTCCATGTAATCTCTTATCAGATGAGCTTTTCTGAGTACATGTCTAGATTTGTTGCTAGACTTAGGCTCCTTAGCCTGGAAGATTGCACCACTGTTATCACAATAAAGGGTGATTGGATCTTTCACACTAGGTACTACTTTTAGTCCTTGTAAGAAATAACGCATCCAAATAGCTTCCTTTGCAGCTTCTGAAGCTGCCAAGTACTCAGACTCTGTTGAAGAATTTGCTGTAACGCTCTGTTTGGAACTCTTCTAACTGACTGCTCCACCATTAAGAGTAATGACAAAACCCGACTGAGATTTAGAATCATCACGATCGGTTTGGAAACTAGCATCTGTGTAACCCTTAACACTTAGCTCCATGTCTCCACCATATACCAGTGCCCAATCCTTAGTCCTTCGTAAGTACTTAAGGATGTTCTTGACGGCTATCTAGTGACTTTCACCTGGATTATTTTGGTAACGGCTGACCATACTCAATGCATATGCCACGTCAGGACGTGTGCACATCATGGCATACATGATCGACCCTACTGCCGAAGCATAAGGTATCCGACTCATGCGTTCAGTTTCTTCCGGTGTTGTAGGTGATTGTTTCTTACTCAGGTGCACCCCATGAACAACAGGAAGGTAACCTCTCTTGGAGTTTGTCATACTGAATCTATCAAGAATCTTATCTATATAATCTTCTTGACTCAATGCTAACATCCTTTTCGATCTATCTCTATAGATGCGGATGCCTTGAACCCTCTGTGCCTCACCCAAATCTTTCATTTTAAAATGGTTCTTTAACCATGTCTTAACCGACGAAAGCATGGGAATGTCGTTTCCAACTAGTAGTATATCATCTACATACAATACTAGGAATATGATTTTACTCCCACTTGACTTGATATACAAACATGGTTCTTCGACACTTCGAATGAATCCGTTTTGTTTTATCACGTCATCAAAACGATGATTCCAACTCCGTGATGCTTGCTTAAGTCCATAGATGGAACGCTTGAGCTTCCACAATTTCTTAGGATGTTTAGGATCGATGAAACCCTCAGACTGTATCATATACAATTCTTCTTCCAAAAACCCGTTTAGGAAGGCGGTTTTCACATCCATTTGCCAGATCTCATAATCATGAAATGCGGCTATCGCAAAGATAATCCGAATAGATCTAAGCATTACGACTGGAGCAAATATCTCATCATAGTGCAACCCGTGTACTTGAGTGAAACCTTTAGCCACCAATCGTGCTTTATAAACATTTGGTTGTCCATCTAGTGCACGCTTTATCTTATAAAGCCATTTGCACTGTAGGGGTTTTACCTTTTCAGGCAAATCAACCAAATCCCATACTTGATTCTCTTGCATGGAATCTATTTCGGACTGCATGGCTTCGAGCTATACCTTAGAGTCGGAACATGCCATAGCTCCTTTCTAGGTAGCTGGTTTGTTACTCTCAAGGAGTAATAGGTTTTCTGCACCACCTTCCTCAACCATACCAATGTATCGGTCTGGGGGTGAGAAACTCGAACCGTCCTCCTAGGTTCCTCTAGAATGGATACCATAACAGATGTGGAAGGAACACTTTCTTCCATCACACTGTTGGTTTCGGGTTCTTGAACCTCTGACAGATCAAAAGTTCTACTACTCTGTTTGTTCGAGAGAAACTCTTTCTCTAAAAACTTCGCACTAGCCGCAACAAACACTCTTTGTTCGGTAGGTGAGTAAAAGTAGTGACCAAAAATTCCTTTGGGATAACCCACAAAGTAAGTCTTGACCGATCGTGGGCCTAGCTTGTCTTCGTGTCTCTAATTGACATAAGTTTCACAGCCCCAAACCCGAATAAAGGACAAGTCAGGAACTTTTCCTTTCCACATCTCATATAGTGTCTTGTCTGCTGCTTAAGTCGGACTTCGGTTAAGTATTAGAGCAGCTGATTGAAGAGCAAATCCCCATAATGAATCAGGCACAACCGTGTGACTCATCATGGATCGAACCATATCTAATAAAGTTCGATTTCTCCGTTCGGATACACCATTTAATTGTGGTGTTCCAGGTGGAGTAAACTGCGATACAATACCACAGTCTTTCAGGTGTTGGTCAAAATCAGTCGAAAGATACTCGCCACCACGATCAGATCGAAGTGCCTTTATATTTATATCCAATTGGTTCTCAACCTTATTTTGGAATTCCTTGAACTTGTTAAAGGATTCACTTTTATGTTTCATTAAATAGACATACCCGTATCTATTTAAATCATCCGTAAAAGTGATGAAATATCTATAGCCGTCTCTTGCTGTGATTGTCATAGGACCACATACATCTGTATGTATGAGTCCTAGAAGATCACTAGCTCGCATTCCAATACCTTTAAAGGAAATACGAGTCATCTTTCCGATGAGACATGATTCACACGTACCAATTGATTCGTAATGAAATGGTGGTATTGACCCATTATTAAGGAGTTTCTCTACGCGTTTTTCATTGATGTGTCCCATTCGACAATACCATAGATACGTTTGTTCTTTATCACCTGTTTTAGCCCTTTTATTATTCACATGATAAACCTCGGTGGTTTGGTCTAAAACATATATTCCGTTTACGGATACAGCTTTTCCATAAATCATATCGTTTAATGAAAAAGTACAACAATTGTGCTTAATATTAAAACAAAAACCTTCTGAATCCAAAACAGAAATAGAAATAATGTTTTTCGACAAACTAGGAACAAAATAACAATTATTTAAAAATAACTCGAAACCACTAGGTAGTTTGAGTACATAAGTTCCTATGGAGACAGCTGCAACCTTTGCTCCATTTCCAACCCGAAGGTCAACGTCCCCTTTCTCAAGTTTGCGGACGTCCCTTAAACCCTGCAAGTGATTACACAAGTGAGAACCACAACCAGTATCAAATACCCATGTTGCTGAACTTGCATGGTTTATTTCAATCATATGAATAAATGACGGTATACCTGTGGCTGTCACTCGTCCAGCCTTGATATCCGCGAGGTACTTAGGGCAGTTCCTTTTCCAATGCCCAGACTCGTGGCAATGGTGGTACTCTCCTTCTTTCCCTTTGCCTCTTAGTTTTGGCCTTTGAGTTACTGGTCTTACCTGGTCCACTCTTGGGCTTCGGCTGCTTTCTTTTGAACTGAGGCTTCTTAACATTTAAGGGGGCCTTTGTCTTTCCCTTTCCCTTCCAATAAGCTTGTATGACAAGGACGTCCTTCTTAGCACTCCCACTCAAATTGAGATCCTTCTCAGCTTGCACGAGCTGAGAGTGGAGTTCATGAAGACTTTTCTTCATGTCATTCATGTAATTATAATTCACCCTAAATTGGGTGAACCCATCATGAAGAGAGTGTAAGATTCGGTCTACAATGATTGACTCCTCAATGTTGCAACCGAGAGACTCCAGAACTTCCACATTCTCAATCATCTTGAGGATGTGTGGGCTAACAGCTTGGCCCTTGGACAGTGTAGCTTCGAAGAAGCGGACTGCTGCGTCATATCTCATGATTCTCGGAGCTTGTGAGAATTCATTGGTAAGGGTGGTGAAAATCTTATTCGCACCTTGTGAAATGAAGCGGCGCTGCAAATTGCTTTCCATTGCATAAATAAGTACATTCTTAATCGCACCAGCTTCACGAACGAACTCATCATATGCAGTTCGTTAGGCTCCAGTCCTTGCAAATGGTTCGGCCGGTACTGGCTCAACCAAATACTTTAATTTACCGTCAGCAATGGCAGCATTCCGTAATGCTGCCTCCCAATCGGTAAAGTTACTCCCATCATTCTTAAGGCGGGAGTTCTGAGTGTAGGAGACGTCGTCTATAAAAGAGCGTAACCACGACTCCCTAGTGAGGGTGGCGCTAGGGCCCGGAGTTGCATTTGGATCAGTCATTTTAAAGGCAGATATTAAATGTTCTAAAAATGAGAAAATAAATAAGCATGAATATCAATGAATTTAAAATCTTTTTAAACAAATATATACAACATAATATAATCGATCTCACTCAAAGAATTATATAATGTATCCCAAGACCCAAATCCCGATTTGGTGAGTTAACCCATTAACTTGTTCTACATTAGAACTCTTAGTCGACAAATTTCTTAAATTTATCTATTAGTCCACAATGATTTCAATAGCTTGATTGAATCATTTTATTGAGTTCAACTAGGTCACAACACACTACTTACCCGAGGTAGAAGGGGTCCATATGGAGATAACAACAGGTCCTATATGCCCACCGACGAACAAGGGATGCATAGTTGTTTGATCTAGAAAGGCAAAAGTCTCAATTTTATACAGAGTGAGATCCCATCACTATTTTAAACTCATTTAAGTGAACTATTTGATATGAGTAGGAATGAGTGATGGCAAAATAAAACATCATATGCCAAAATGCAAAATAATCTACATGAGTCATTTTACATGCATATAGGTGGTTTGGTTTAGGCGGAACATAATGATTTGCAACATTCAAGCAATAAAGAGAAGAACGTAAAACATAAAAATCCTAGTGTGGCTTATCCTATGAAAACAGTAAATACAACTTGGAATCCAATCACATGGACCCTAGAAGCTTCATGGATCACCGTTCTTCATCTTGAGATGTAAACTGGAAGTAGAGACCCGGATGCATCAAACTCCTCTTCTTCTTTTTCTTCTTTGTTCTAAGTTATTACAATGTAAATCCTATTTACATTTAATCTAAAATAAAGAAAAATTAAAATACAAAGCGGAGATGCGAGATCTCATAAATTACATCACTTGATTACTTTCTACCATTACCGAAAAGTAACCAAAAACTAAAGTCACACTAGATTACATGATTATACTTGACAACAATTGTAAAAATAAATTCAACATTCATTGAAAAACAATATCATTAACAATATAATAAAACATTCATAATGCAATATTACCCAAACCACCATTAATTTTAAAATTACATGTCACACATGTAAACCATAATCCAAATAAATTCCAAACATTTTTAGAATCTAGTAAGTATCATCAATTAGATATAATAATAAACCTTTTAAAATAAATAAATGATTAAGTAACCGAAAAATTATCAAATAATTTTCGTTTATTTTCTTTCTTTCCCACGACAATCACACGGTTATACCGCTTTTTTTTCGAAAAAAATTGTTACAGTTACAAAACATCTTTTATAATTTAGTTAATATGAATATTATCTCATAATATAAATAAAAATGAAAAAAAAAACCCTAAAATCCAATTTTACGGTTTAATACCCCTTTTTGTTATAAATTTGTTCTAATTATAAATCTTTATTTATAATTTAGTTAATATAAATTATCATATAACATTAATAATAACAAAAGCAACAAATCACAAAAATTTAGGGTAGGGCCGAAAAAAAAAACTTACGGGGTCCAAGTTTACACGTTTTTTTTTTTTGGTAAAAAAAACAATTACTCATATTATTAAATAATATCATTTAAATTGTCATATTCATAAGATATTATACTATTTCCTTAAATGATATAATCAAGGTAGAAATAGATTTTGGAAACTTTACTAATTCGTGAACTTTCTTAAAATCACTCATAGTAGCACAAAAACATCCCATAATTTTGTATTATATTTCTAATCATATTAGGTTTTTAAAAATTTCAAAATATTGTTATCAAGATTAACTTTTTAATTCATGTGAACAATATTCATTCATCTTAACAATTTAAAACAAATTAATCTAATTCTAACAATATCTTGATTGAACTTTTAATAATCATTGATCTATATCATTGTTATGAGCATCATCACATGATAATTATTTTAACAATTAAAATAACAAAATAAAAAAAAAGCGAAACACAAAAAAAACAAAAGTGAACCAAAAAAAATTTTAGTCGTGACATATCACGAAAAAAAAAACAGATCGGAAAATATGTGTGCCGTGGGATTTTAATTCTCAATTAATTATCAAACGATTTTGAACAATGGCTCTGATACCACTTGTAGGAAATAATTTCTTAAATTACTCATAAAAGTATTAACTTAATTAATACTGCCAAGGATTATATCAAAAACGAATTGATATTAAAACAATAGAATTGAAAAAATAGGACACGGATCATAGAAATAACCTTTGGTCCTATATGAGATCGACCTAAGAACAACCTAGTATAAACCCAGACTTCAAGGTAGAAGTTCTCCTCAGATTGCACCCAAGACGACTGAGAAAGATTCCCTCAAAGCTCCTCCTAAATTACTATTAATTATTTTAGAGGATTTATTTCGGGATTAAGATGATAAACTAATCAAAGAGAATAAGAGAGAAAAACTGTTTTCTTCTTGTATCGCCAACTTCACGGCTGAAACCCTCTATATATAGGGTTTTGGTTTGTGTTGGTATTGTACTACAATTAGGAAACCTCATTATAATATAATATTTTGAGTCAGTTTCCTTATTCCGAACTTCCTTAAAATATCATATATATTTTAATACTTTTCGGTGTACAAATTTAATTCCCTGAGAATATTAATTAATTATCTTATAATTAATTAATCCCAATTATATTATTCTATCATATATTAAAATATAATTAATAAATATAACTTTTATATATATTTATTAGAATTAACATTTAATTCATTTCTCCTAGTTATTATTTAATCATATTAAATGTTAATCATCTACTTAACTACATTTAGCTAAGTTTAGCATTTATGTAATTATATCAATATATAATCACATTTCGCAGTACTATCCTATAGGTGTGACCTTTAGGGATCAGCTGATTATCGCCATCATATGACAGTAACGTCAAACTTCTAGTGAGCCAATCGTTACCGATAAACGTTAATCAACTGATTAATATACTAAGTATCCCTGCGTGATCCTGTAAAAGATTTACTCAAATAATCACACACTGTGGAGGACATTTACTCCAACAATAGCTTCCTTTGCAGCTTCCGAAGCCGCATAGTACTCGGACTCAGTACTAGAATCTGCAATAACTCTGCTTGAAGCTTTTCCAACTCACAGCAGTGCCATTAAGAGTAAAAACGAATCCAGACTGAGATTTCGAGTCATCGCGATCCGTTTGGGAGCTAGCATCTGCGTAACCGTTTGCGCAAAGCTCAGTGCCTCCACCATAAGTCAGTACCCAATCTTTAGTCCTCCGTAGGTACTTAAGAATGTTTTTCACAGGCATCCAGTATGATTCACCTGGATTTCCTTGGTACCGACTTGTCATACTCAAAGCATATGCCACGTCTGGACCTGTGCATATCATGGCATACATGATCGATCCTATAGCTGACGCATAAGGAATGCGACACATGCGCTCGACCACTTCTTGTGTCTTAGGTGCCTGAGACTTACTCAAATGCACCTCCGAGATCATCAGAAGTAACCCCTTTTTGGAGTTGGTCATGCTTAATCTGTCAAGGATCTTATCTATATAAGACTCCTGACTCAGTGATAACATCCGTCATGATCTATCTCTATAGATACGGATCCCCAATATACATTGTGCCTTACCCAGATCTTTCATCTGGAAATGGTTCTTTAACCATACTTTAACCGAAGATAAGAGAGGGATGTCATTTACGATCAAGAGTATATTGTCGACATACAACACCAGAAAGACGATCTTGCTCCCACTCGACTTGATATATAAGCATGGTTTTTCGACCGATCGAATAAAACCATTATTTTTTATCACTTGGTCGAAACGATGATTCCAACTCCTACATGCTTGCTTAAGTCCATAAATGGAACGTTAAGCTTGCACACTTTCTTAGGATTTTTAGGATCTGTGAAACTTTCGGGTTGTACCATGTACAAGTCCTCCTCCAAATAACCATTTAAGAAGGCGGTTTTCACGTCCATTTGCCATATTTCATAGTCATGAAATGTAGCAATCGCTAAGATAATCCGAATGGAACGCAGCATGACTACGGGTGCAAAAATCTCATCATAATGCAACCCTTGCACTTGAGTGAAACCTTTTGCCACTAGTCGTGCCTTATAGGTGTCTGGTTGTCCCTCGATGGAGCGCTTTATCCTATAAAGCCATTTGCACTGAAGAGGTTGTACCTTATCAAGAAAATCAACCAACTCCCATACGTCATTCTCGTACATGGAGTCCATTCTGGATTGCATGGCAGTAAGCCATAGCTTTGAGTCGGAACAGGTTTTGGCACCTTTATAGGTTACGGGTTCGTTACTCTCTAAGAGAAAAACGTCAACTCCGTCAAGTTCCTCGATCATACCGATGTATCTATCTGGAGGAATGGAGTGTCTACCCGACCTTCTGGGTTCCTCAGGAATACTGACTGCAACAGAAGATAAAGGAACAGTTTCCTCCATCGGTTGCTCAGTAGTTGGTTCTCGAACCTCCGGCAGATCGAAGGTTCTATTACTTGTCTTATTCTCGAGAAACTCTTTCTCTAAGAACTTCGCACTAGCCGTAGCAAAAACGCGGTGTTCGGTAGGCGAATAGAAGTAATGACCAAACATTCCTTTTGGATAACCAATAAAGTATGTCTTGACCGATCGCGGGCCGAGCTTATCCTCGTGTCTCCACTTGACATATACCTCGCATCCCCAAACTCGAATAAAGGACAAGTTAGGGACCGTTCTCTTCCATATCTCATATGGAGTCTTGTCAACAGCTTTAGACGGACTTCGGTTAAGTATAAGAGCAGCTGACAACAGAGCAAAGCCCCATAATGAGTTTGGTACAACTGTGTGACTCATCATGGATCGAACCATATCTAAGAGTGTTTGATTTCTCCGTTCGGACACACCATTTAATTGTGGTGATCCAGGTGGAGTTAACTGTAGTACTATACTACAACCTTTAAGGTGTTGATCAAACTCATGCGAAAGATACTCACCACCACGATCTGATCGTAGTGCTTTAATCTTTCTATCCAGTTTATTTTCAACCTTCGCTTGGAATTCCTTGAACTTTTCAAAGGATTCACTTTTATGCTTCATTAAGTAGACATATCCGTATCTACTTAAATCGTCCGTAAAAGTGATGAAATATCTATAGCCGTCTCGCGCGGTGATTGACATGGGTCCACATACATTTGTATGTATAAGGCCTAATAGGCCAGCAGCGCGCATTCCAACACCTTTGAAGGAAATACGAGTCATTTTGCCTATGAGATATGATTCACATGTGCCAAATGATTCATAATCAAATGGAGATATAGCGTCATTCTGTATTAACTGCTTTACACGTTTCTCATTGATGTGTCCCATACGACAGTGCCATAAATATGTTTGATCTTTGTCACCAACCTTTAATTTCTTATTATTCATGTGTAATATTTCAGTCGATTGATCTAAGACATATATATCATTCATGGAAACTGGTTTACCATAAACCATTCCATTTAAAGAGAAAATACAGCTATTATCCTTTATTAAGAATTAAAATCCGTCTTTATCGAGTACGGAAATTGAAATAATGTTCTTAGATAAACTGGGTACATAATAACAGTTATACAGATATAGCTCGAATCCGCTCGGTAGCTGGATCACATATGTTCGCATGGAAGAAGCAACAACTTTTGATCCATTCCTGACTCGCAGGTCCACATCACACTTTGCGAGAGGTGTGATGTTTTTTAGGCCCTGCAAATGATTACACAGATGAGAACCACAACCAGTATCAAGTACCCAAGTTCCGAAACTTGCATGGATAATCTCAATCATATGAATATAAGATGACATACCAACAGGAGTGACACGGCCTGCTTTTATGTCCTCACGGTACACTGGACAGTTCCGCCTCCAATGCCCTGTCTTGTGGCAATGGTGGCACTCAATGTTACCGTTTTTGGTTTTTGTCTTGCCTTGTGAGCTACTTGTCTCACCAGTCCCACTCTTAAATCCGGCCCTTTTGAATTTAGGAGGCTTAGCTACTATTAGCTATGCTTGAGCCTTTCTCTTACCCTTTCTCTTCTTTGCAATCATGAGAACGTCTTGCTTCATGCTCCCACTCAATTTAAGATCTTTCTCGATCTATACGAGAAGGGAGTGTTAAGCAGGACTGTAACTTACTTATTTCAAAGCTTTGTGGAAGGATTAGAGATATGGGAGCAAGGAAACTGAGTTATGCTGGCAGGTTGGTTCTGATAAATTCAGTTCTTAACACTCTTCATCAGTATTGGGCTTCTATTTTTATTATTCCTAAAGGAGTCATTAGGAGGATTGAAGCCATCTGTCGAAACTATTTCTGGAGTGGTCACTCAGTATATGATAGGGTTCCTACAGTGGCTTGGGAAAAAATTTGTAGAAGTAAGAAGGAGGGTGGTTTAAATGTGAAGAATGCAGAGATGATGAACATTGCAGTGGTTGGCAAATTGGTCAGCTGGTTACATGATAAAGCTGATAGGCTTTGGGTTGTGTGGATTGACCATATTTATTTAAAAGGAGCAGACTGGGCATCTTATCAACCCCCTCTTGATTCCAACTGGAACTGGAGGAACGTGTGTAAGGTTAAGGATAGACTGACTGCAGGGTTTCAGGCAGGTCAGTGGACAATGGATGGTAAAGGATATACAGTCAGAACAGGATACCAGTGGTTAATGGGACACCACCCCTCAGTACACTGGTATACAAAAGTGTGGGATAGATGGAATGTTCCTAAACATGCTATCACTAGTTGGATGATTATGCAGAGAGGTATGAATACAAGAGAGAAACTGAGACAGTTAGGGGTTTCCAGTCATGACAAATGTGTTCTGTGTGAGCAGGCAATTGAATCTCATGCTCATTTATTCCATGATTGTATCTACAGCAAGGCAGTAGTAGAGGGAATTGAAGTGTGGTTGGGACTGAAGTTGCAAGGGAGAAATAGAGGTCAGTCTACACTTGGAAAAAGAGTTTGCAGAATGGCCATAAGTGCTTGTTGGTATCAGATTTGGCACCAAAGGAATGAGGCTAGAATACACGAAGCTCTGGTTAGACCAGAAAGATTAATAGCAGAAGTGCAGAAGACTATTAAAGCCAGAATCAAACAATGCATATCAAATTTTTTGACTATTAGAGATAGGAGATGGCTACAGTCCATACAATGTATTGATCCATAATTCGTAGCTTGTAATAGTCCTTTTATTATCAATCTACTCACATTATACCAAAAAAAAGAGAAGGGAGTGTAGGTCATGTGGAGTTTTCTTCATGTCATTCATGTAATAGTTTACCCCGAATAAGGAAAAACCATCATGAAGTTAATGAAGCATTCGATCAATGATTACGTTCTCACTGATCTTGCAGTTCAGGGACTCCAATTTCTCGACATTCTCAATCATATTGAGAATGTTTGGGCTAACTGGTTGGCCCTTTTGAAGTTTCGCATCGAAAAAGCGACATGTGTGCTCATATGAAACGATTCTCGGTACTTTTGAGAATTCGTTTGTGAGCGTGGTGAAAATCTTATTCGCACCATGGGAAATGAAGCGTCTTTGCAAATTGGGTTCCATTGCAAAAATAAGTACGTTCTTTATCGCACCCGCTTCCATAACGAAATCAGTATAAGCTTGTGATACGTTAGCTCTAGCAGTGGGGCCTGGGTTAGATGGTAACGGCTCAGTCAAATACTTGAGCTTACCATCAGCTACAGCTGCATTCCGTAATGCAGCCTCCCAGTCCGCAAAGTTTGACCCATCATTTTTCAGTCGCGTGGACTGATTCATGTGGTCCATAAAAGCCTTAAGCCAGGATTCGTTTCTTATTATGGCACTAGGCATAGGGGCATCATCATGACCAGCGATAGTATTTGCAGTATTATTGTTTTGTTTAGATGAATTCTACACTGTAAAGAAGAAATTAAAACATAATAAGCATACCAACGTTTTGTAAATAGTCTAGCAAAAACAGTTTAATGCGATGACTTTAGCATTTATATAATTGATCTTCCTCAAGTAATATATAAACGATCCCAAGACTCAATTTCAGTAAATTGATAAGCCAACCTCTTGGCTAATTCTACATTTAGAATTCTTGGTCGATAAATTTCTGTAAATTCTATCTTTAGTCCTCCACAACCACAGGATCGTACGAGGGTCATGATGTTGAGGTAAAATAAGTCAACAGCTACTACTTACCCAACGTACAAGGGGTCATATGTAGAGTAAGGTCCTATATGCCGGGCGACGAAGAAGGGATTCATAGTAATTTGACTTATAAAAGACTAATCTCAATTTTAGGTTATAGAGGAAGATCCCATCATCTTTAATTTTAATTCATTTAAGTGAACAAATATCTAGCATGCGAGAATGAATAAACTAAGGTGATGGCTTTAAGAAAAACGTGTGACATCTGTATGTCGACACAGACTAGCATACATACTATATGAGTCAATTTTCATGTATTCTCAGGTGGTTTGGTTTAAGCGGAAAAATGATGCAAAACATGTGAATGAAAAGCAAAACGGAAATAAAAACGAAAGTAAAACAAGTCCTAGTGTGGCCTATCCTACCAAAAAGAACAAAAACTACAACTTTGGAATCCATTCAGCAATGGATCGTAGAAGCTTGTCTTGATGTTCCTTCTTGGTGTTCCATCTTGGTCATGTAGTGGGTGTAACACCCCGGCCCAAACCTAGGACCGGAAATGTTAGCCACGGTAGCTCGTCAGGCTATGTACTGGCCCTACAGACCAACACGTGTCCTTTCCAGCACATTTTATCCTCACTCATGCGCATTCCGGGAACCTTCCCAGTAGGTCACCCATCCTAAGACTACTCCCAGCCAAGCACAATTAACTTTGGAGTTCTTTCGCATGGATAACCAGAAAAGAAAGTGCACTTTGTTGATATGAGTAATACTTTCAATCCCTTTAAGCACTAGTCATATAAGCCTATCAATGTACCTCTTCAAGGGTTACCCCACCCGAATATCCTATTCGGTTCAATGGAGTAATACACACCCCCACTTGAAGAACGCAACGTCCTCGTTGCGCCTAGCAGCATCCGACCGCAGCCGAGCCAAACAAGGAATCCTCCCCCGCTTGGTTGGTGCCCCGGGTACTCCAGACCACAAGCGCTCACCAGACGGTCGCAGGGTTTCTCTGATACCATTTGTAACATCCCATATTTTCGTAAAGAAATATTTTAATAATTTAAAATAATTTCCGGGGTTTAATAAAGTTTAATAAAGTTTCGCGATTTATATTTTAAAGAAATCTCCGTTAAGTTCCGTCTTAAAAACATTTAATCTTAAGATGCCTTGTTCATTTAGTAATATCCTGTCTTACATTTCCGCTTCACTTAAATAAAGCAAACCCGACTCAAGATTTTAAAAGGACAACAAACCATACATAACCCATCCCCTTCATCGACATTCTTTTTCATTTTACAGTGACTTGAAAACCTCCATTTCTCTCTTTTTCTCAAGCTTAAAATCAACATCTCGACCCCTTCCCGAACTCATATCAAGTTAAGCTTTATATTTTCGGAATCCTCTCGAGATTTGCAACCTTCCTATCTCTTTCAATTTCAGTTTTCTTAAACTCGAAAAAGACGCTGTTTTGCCCTAAATCACGTTTTAGCCTCCTAATTGGTGTTTTTGTGCTTTTAGGTGGTACTTGTGATAACCCGGAGGAAGAACTAGTGTTTGTTGAAGAGGAACCCGGTGAACTCGCGGAGTAAAGGTGAGTATTACGAGTAACTCGGCCTTTTTGTCTAAATTAGCATATTATGTGAAATTGGTGTGTTTTGATGAAAGTTAATATGGTTTATGTTGGTTAATGTTCTTATTATGTTATATAAACTGATTTTTGTCAAGAATTCATGATGAATTTGGTGTGGAGGTCGATTAAGGAGTATACATGGTAAGACCGGTTCAATTTGGGATTTTGTTGTTAATTCATGACATGAATGTTTGTATACATGTCCTTGTGCTTATTTGATGTCGTATACATGATGGAAATGTCGATTTGTTGCTTAGAATCATGCTTAAGACGGATTGGTTAAGTATTGGATTGTGTAAAGGATGTCGAAATAAGCGAATGGCGTGAACATGGCCTCTGAGCCGGTCGACCGATCGGCGGCCGACCAGCTGGCTTAGAGCCCCATTTAGTATTGTCGTAATTGCATAAGAATTTGAGTGATAGGGCCCCAACCGGTGGACCGGCAGCCGGCCGGCCGGCTGGGAGTCCTTTTTGTTGTGTGTTGTTGTTTTCGCGAGAAAGAGGAGAAGAGGTCCCCAGCCGGTGGACCGGCAGCCGGCCGGCCGGCTGGGAAACCCTATTTAGTGCTTTTGCGTTTGATTGGGCATGAGAGTAGGGACTCTCAGCCGTTAGACCGGCCGCCTGTGGCCAACCGGCTGAGAGCCCCAAACCGTAATATTCGAGTCGTAACTTTTGTTTCTCAAGTCGGTTTTCGTTGATTCTTTTTCCGTAGACTTCTTGTGTGTGTTTAAGGTCCCCGGTGTTCGGGCGACACTATATTGGGTTTGGGAATGGAGTGAGGATAGAGACCCCCCGGTCAGGCAACTGAAAGGGAAAACGGCTCTCCCTCGACTTAGTTCTGGGGTCAATTAAGTGTCGATTGAATGTTTATCAAGAGTAGATCGTTTTAAGGTGGTTGTAGTCCCAAGTTTTGGGCGACATTTACGTTGGGTTTGGGTATGGATATGAGGAGAAAGACCCCCCGGCCGGGCAACCGGAAGGGAGACCGGCTCTCGCCTCAAATTAGTTTCTGAAGTCAACTAAGTGTTGTATAGTTGTTTTTAAGTTATTGATTTGTGGTTTAGTGAGAGTCTCCTTTGGAGATTTGGTTGTTGAACCACTTAGTGGTTGGTTCGTTGTGTTACCTTAGTGTGAACCCTTTAGTGGGTGGTTCCTTCTTCGTGCGAACCCCTTCGTGGGTGGTTCTTTGTTCGCGTGAACCACTTACTGGTTGGTTCTAGCTTAGTGGTCGAACCCCTTCGTGGGTGGTTCTGTCTCTTTGTCGAACCCCTTCGTGGGTGGTTCTTGCTCCTTCTTGAACCCCTTAGTGGGTGGTTCTTTATTCTGTGGTCAAACCCCTTTTCGTGGTGGGTTTGTGTGTGTTGTGTGTTTAACTTGCCTGAGTTGGGGTCCAGTGCTAGACATTGCTGAATGATTTGTATATACTTGCCTGAGTTGGGGTACCGTGTTATATACTGCTGATACGTATTTGGATATAATTGTGTTGTGGTATGTTATCTTATGCATGAGTATGTTAAGAAGAGTTATAGATGGAGTACTTCACATGACTGTTTATGTTGGAGTATGATGCTTGTATTTATATGTTCTGTGTTGTATGACAATAGGTGGCTATGAGAGCTCTAGTCACTCCCCACGCACATGCTGTTTGTGTGTAGGTACCTGAGGCTGTTTGTAGGGGGTTACATTGAGGCTAGCGAGCGATGATCCAATCATCGATGATTTACCTTTATCGTGTAGCTAGACCTTAGACTTATGTTTTCAGTATTTTGTGCCTGTAGGGATATCCTATCCCGGGCTGCCTTGTTTTTGTACTTAATACTTATTTATGTTTTATTTCTTCCGCATGTTTAGTTTTGTTAAAGCGCCTCGCATGTTTTATTTATCTCGTCAAAAGTTTTAAATCCACGCGTTTTTGGCATGTTTTGTATGTTTACTTTTCCTCTGCCGCGAGGGGTTTTACAGTTGGTATCAGAGCGTTATCGCTCCCGACGCACTCATGTAATCCCCAAACCTAACTTGACCAATAACTTGAATAATGAATGAGAGATTTGGGTAGATTTAAGGACAAGTGGTAGACGGTTTGTGCTTGTTAATTGTTAAGGTAACACCGGTTTCTCTTTTGAAGGATGGTGAGACCCTCAGCCGCAGAGAATACTATAATGCAAGCACTTCTGCAAGTCCTAGAGAACTAGAGGGTTTAAGCTGAACTTGTTCCTCCTCCTCCGCCTGGTAACGATACTAACAGACCTTGTGGCTTCTCCAAGATTGCCTCTCAGATGGCTAGGAGCCATGCTAAGACCTACGGCGGTGAAGTTGATCCAGTTGCCTTATCGGACTGGTTTAGAGATATGGAGAAGAGCTTCTCCATGTACTCAGTCGCTAGGAAGGATAGAGTACGTTTAGCTGCTCACTTCCTGACACTCGAGGCAGACCGTTGGTGGATGCTTACTGGTCCAAGTTTCCTCCTTGACCCGTTGTTTGATTGGGACGCGTTCAAAGACAAAATAGAGACACGCTTCTACCCTAAGGAGCTTCGTTCGCAAAGATTGAAAGAGTTCATGGATCTCAAACAAGAAAAGATGACAGTGCAAGAGTTCACGGACAAGTATAATCAGTTGGCTCACTTTGCTTCTCGGTTTTTAAGGGATGAATCCGAGAGAGTCTACTTCTACAGAGGGAAGCTAAGTCCTCGCATCGAGAGTATGATTCGCAGAGATTCTACTTCTTTCGTGGAGGTTTAAAACGATGCCATTTGGGTAGAGGGATTGATTAAGGCTATAGACGAGGAGATCCAAGCCCTCTCCCTACTTAGTTCTTCACCAGCTTGCCCTCAAGGCAAGAGACCCTCTACTTCTTCACCATCTTCTCCCCGTGCAAGCAAGATGCAGTTGGTGCATTCTGGTGGACTTTCTACCTTACCTACTACTTCCAGAGGCAAAGGACCCCAGGGTACCGGACGTCGTCAGGACCATCGCTCGGGTACGCGTCGCTTTGGCAGACCGCGATTGTGCTATCATTGCAGGAAGCCCGGACATCTAGCCGTAGGATGCCCTGAGAAGGATGCTACCGACAATGCCACTACCGCTGTCCAAAGACCGAAGGCCAAGGGTGATGTGTTCGTGATGAGCCGTGCTGCAGCCGAGACTTGCCCTCAGTTGATCACTGGTATGTCTTCATAGTTGACTTTTCCCTTCTATCTCCTAAAGACCCAAGGTCTTATCCTTGTTCTCTTGTGTACCTCCGTTCTTGAATTCTCTTCCACCGTACCTTGGAAATTACTTGCATAGCTTCCTGGTTCGACCCCACTTCTGAAACCTATCCTCCCATGGCTCGTGTGAGGTGACTTGCTTATAATGGACTTTGAGGAATTTCCTTAGGATAACCGCACACCGTGTTTTGGGACATATTATTGTTGAGGAAAACCTATGGGGTATTGTGAGATGTGTTGTGGTGACCCTGGTGTCTATATGTTTACCAATTGGAAGAGTGGAAGTTAATGATGGAATACTTATGCTAAGTGGAGTTTTATACATGGCATTCTATGGAACTTAGACATGAGAACACTATCGAATCGTGAGTATCGATAGATTTGGAAGTACCATTTGAGGATTTAAAGGAGAACCTGGAGTCTTGGGTGAACTTAGAGTAACACGCTTTAGGTAGTGATGGTGTCAAATAGATGAATGAGGTAAGCTAGTTATGCTTAAACTTGAGGAAGTACTCGAATGCAGAGCGAACCATATATTTGAGGAACGAGAGTTATTAGTGACAGGGTGAGAATGTTGAGACAATTACAATTTGACTCGTGGAGTTGACTGAGTGCTTGAACTTGAGTTATTTAGTGGATCTCAGCGTTTGCTTAGAGAAGTACTTGATGAAACTAGTTGATGCACCACTGTTAGGTGGACAATTTGGGATAACTTGTTTGGAAATGGAAGCTAGTTGACTTGATAATAATGTGGGAAGTAATATATAGTTGTCATTTGAGGAATCTTAGAATTTGAATATCCAAACCTTAGAGAATAATTCGGACTGGAATGATGGTAACCTGTGTATTTTGAGGAATCATGGCACATTGTGACGCCTTGAGAGTATCTTAATGAGAGAGATGATGTACGAGTACTACTTAAGGACTTGAAAGTTGTCACTTTTGTAAGGTTTTGCCGCGAATGTTCCCTTTATGGTGGTAAGTTTGAATTTGAGGATGTCAGTTTATCCCTGAGAATCGAGTTTAGAGATTCAGGACCGTATGTGAAAATTCGTTTGAGGAGCGATGTGATAAAGGTTCCTTTATGGATAGGATAGTTTTGAATCGTTCGAGGAAGTGCCCCATCAAAACCGTAGCCAGAGTGCTTGATTTGAGAAGAGGGAGATGAGAACCCGGTGAGAATTTTGAGAAACCCGAGCCTGTGGAATCATCTGTTCGAAATCGTAATCTCTCCTTTGCACTGATTCTCTTTTGTGCTCTTGTACATTCGCTAAGCTACGTTTCTTTCAGTCAACTGTAAACTTGTTGGATTTATACAAATTTACTCTTTTTGAAGATTTTGTTACAAAAGTCTATTTTCGAAAGGATGTTGGTTAAAGGAAATGGATAATCTTTCAACTTTGATAAGTGTCAGTGATAATTTTTCGAGAAAACCTGGTTTTAAGGAGTTACAAGTCTTGCAATTTGATTGATCTCGGCGTCGATTTGTCATTTGAACTCGTTATTGGAGACGTCTGATAACCTGAACTGTGCTTACCGACACTGGATCGATCTGGATTTTGGATTTTAATTGATTTAATGTTGGGACATGTCTCAGATTTGTAATGTCGGGCTCTTGAATGTACAACGAGAACCCCAACGTCCATTGACGAAGACTTGTGCCTTGGAAACTGTTTTCGAAATCTGTGAAGGAAACCTAAGTTTTTAAATATCAAGTCCAATAAAAATTTTGGTTGTTAACGTTGTCCTTGTAACTGCTTTCAAGTTTCGAGAACGAAACGTTTTGAAAGATGGGGTGATTGTAACATCCCGTATTTTCGTAAAGGAATATTTTACTAATTTAAAATAATTTCCGGAATTTAATAATGTTTTAATAAAGTTCTGCGATTTATATTTTAAAGAAATCTCCGTTAAGTTCCGTCTTAAAAACATTTAATCTTAAGATGCCTTGTTCATTTAGTAATATCCCGTCTTACATTTCCGCTTCACTTAAATAAAGCAAACCCGACTCAAGCTTTTAAAAGGACAACAAACCCTACAAAACCCATCCCCTTCATCGACATTCTTTTTCATTTTACAGTAACTTGAAAACCTCCATTTCTCTCTTTTTCTCAAGCTTAAAATCAACATCTCGACCCCTTCCCGAACTCGTATCAAGGTAAGCTTTACATTTCCGGAATCCTCTCGATATTTTCAAGCTTCCTATCTCTTTCAATTTCAGTTTCCTTAAAGTCGAAAAGGACGCTTTTTTGCCCTAAATCACGTTTTAGCCTCCTAATTGGTGTTTTTGTGCTTTTAGGTGGTACTTGTGATAACCCGGAGGAAGAACTAGTGATTGTTGAAGAGGAACCCGGTGAACTCGCAGAGTAAAGGTGACTATTACGAGTTACTCGGCCTTTTTGTCTAAATTAGCATATTATGTGAAATTGGTGTGTTTTGATGAAAGTTAATATGGTTTATGTTGCTTAATGTTCTTATTATGTTATATAAACTGATTTTTGTGAAGAATTCATGAGGAATTTGGTGTGGAGGTCGATTAAGGAGTATACATGGTAAGACGGGTTAAATTTGGGATTTTGTTGTTAATTCATGAAATGAATGTTTGTATACATGTCCTTGTGCTTATTTGATGTCGTATACATTCTGGAAATGTCGATTTGTTGCTTAAAATCATGCTTAAGACGGATTGGTTAAGTATTGGATTGTGTAAAGGATGTCGAAATAAGCGAAAGGCGTGAACAGGGCCTCTGAGCCGGTCGACCGACCGGCGGCCGACCAGCCGGCTCAGAGCCCCATTTATTATTGTCGTGATTGCGTAAGAATTTGAGTGAGAGGGCCCCAGCCGGTGGACCGGCAGCCGGCCGGCCGGCTGGGAGTCCTTTTTGTTGTGTGTTGTTGTTTTCGCGAGAAAGAGGAGAAGAGACCCTATTGAGTGCTTGTGCGTTTGGTTGGGCATGAGAGTAGGGACTCTCAGCCGATAGATCGGCCGCCTGTGGCCAACCGGCTGAGAGCCCCAAACCGTGATATTCGAGTCGTAACTTTTGTTTCTCAAGTCGGTTTTCGTTGATTCTTTTTCCGTAGACTTCGTATGTGTGTTTGAGGTCCCCGGAGTTCGGGCGGGACTATATTCGGTTCGGGAATGGAGTGAGGATAGAGACCCCCCGGTCGGGCAACCGAAAGGGAAACCGGCTTTCCCTCGACTTAGTTCCGGGGTCAATTAAGTGTCGATTGAATGTTTATCAAGAGTAGATCGTTTACCGTTTAAGGTGGTTGTAGTCCCAAGTTTTGGGCGACATTTACGTTGGGTTCGGGTATGGATTTGAGGAGAAAGACCCCCCGGCCGGGCAACCGGAAGGGAGACCGGCTCTCGCCTCAAATTAGTTTCCAAAGTCAACTAAGTGTTGTATGCTTGTTTTTAAGTTATTGATTTGTGGTTTAGTGAGAGTCTCCTTTGGAGATTTGGTTGTTGAACCACTTAGTGGTTGGTTCGTTGTGTTACCTTAGTGTGAACCCCTTAGTGGGTGGTTCCTTCTTCGTGCGAACCCCTTCGTGGGTGGTTCTTTCTTCGCGTGAACCACTTAGTGGTTGGTTCTAGCTTAGTGGTCGAACCCCTTCGTGGGTGGTTCTGTCTCTTTGTCGAACCCCTTCGTGGGTGGTTCTTGCTCCTTCTTGAACCCCTTAGTGGGTGGTTCTTTATTCTGTGGTCAAACCCCTTTTCGTGGTTGGTTCGTGTGTGTTATGTGTTTAGCTTGCCTGAGTTGGGGTACAGTGCTAGACATTGCTGAATGATTTGTATATACTTTCCTGAGTTGGGGTACCGTGTTATATACTGCTGATACGTATTTGGATATAATTGTGTTGTGTATGTTAGCTTATGCATGAGTATGTTAAGAAGAGTTATAGATGTAGTACTTCATATGACTGTTTATGTTGGAGTATGATGCTTGTATTTATATGTTCTGTGTTGTATGACAATAGGTGGCTATGAGAGCTCTAGTCACTCCCCACTGACTGTGGCGCACATGTTGTATGTGTGTAGGTACATGAGGCTGTTTGCAGGGGGTTACGTTGAGGCTAGCGAGCGATGATCCAATCATCGATGATTTACCTTTATCGTGTAGCTAGATGTTAGACTTATGTTTTCAGTATTTTGTGCCTGTAGAGATATCCTATCCCGGGCTGCCTTGTTTTTGTACTTAATACTTATTTATGTTTTATTTCTTCCGCATGTTTAGTTTTGTTAAAGCGCCTTGCATGTTTTATTTATCTCGTCAAAAGTTTTAAATCCACGCGTTTTTGGCATATTTTGTAGGTTTACTTTTCCGCTGCCGCGAAGGGTTTTGCAGTGGGAGTGAGCTCTCTGATCTCCATCTTTAGTCTTCTTAAATTACATTTAATAGATTACAAAACACGATCCTATTATTACATTCTAATCCAAGACATGATTTAAAGAAAAAGGGAGATTCGAGATCTTATAATTACATCACCAATTATGTTTCCTTCATTACGAAAACATAATTTACTAAGGTCACACTAAGTATTATAAATTACAACTGATTGCTAAACGTAATTAAATAAATCCATTCATTCATTCAACAATATATAATATATGAAATACATAATGCATCATACTAATTAAATTAATCTTTCAAGACATAATTCCGTAATTATGTAGAGTAATTTACCCAAACCACCATTTAATGACTTAAATGATGTGATAATTCCGTAATTAATCTCATAATCTTAATCAAACAAACATATTCATATTATCGTATAATATGAATTAATCCAACATTATTTTAAACCGTTTTAAAATAATTAGGTATCAAAACTAGTGAACTTTTTCACCCAAAAATTACACATTATCCTTATAATATATAAATATATGAAAGAAAAACGGAAAAACAACCCGCGATTTAAAAAGAAAAGCCGAGATGAAAGAAGAAAGGAAAAAAAAACAACAAAATAGATTTTCCAGCGCTTTGCCCGCTGAAAACATTCAAAACGTCACAAGAACCCAGAAAAGCGCCGCAAACATAGTGCCGGAAGACAAGAAAGAAGGCTGGAAACAGATTTCCGACGCTTCTAAACGTGCTGAAAAAAGAAAAAGCGTCGAAACAGAGAAAACACAGCTAAAAGAAAGCGGCTACTCCCTTTACGGCGCTTTTAGAAACGCTGTAAATCCAGAATTTGAATACACAATCGCTGAAACCCAGAAAAGCGTCGTAAGAGGACAGTAGCCGCAGATTTATGGCCTGATTTCAGAATTTTTTTTTTTTCTTTTTTTTTTTCTTTTAACTAATGTATTTGAACAAAATAAATATGGTTGCTAAAATTACAAGATCGATAACATTCAATATCTAATCCTTATTAAACATTGATATAATCTTTAACAATTCAAATTAACCTTTTAAGACGAACATCAAGATTATCATGAGATCGATTATTTAGCAATTTTATGTCATTCAAGAACATTCAAGACGATTTCCTTTTACGTTTAATTCAATCCTTATTGAATTTAGACATTTACAAATTTATTATTTTGTTATTTTAACTGTTTAAGACAACAATAATAAATCAAAAAGGAAAGCGACAAACGGAAAAAAAAAAACTTGGCTCGGCTAAAAATAAAATACACTGCTGAAATTTTTTTTTTCTTTAAATTTTCTCAAAACATTTATGAAAATCATACAAAAATAAAATTCGTAAGCCTTATGCTCTGATACCACTTGTGGGAAAAATATCTATATATATTCCCAATACTTTACATGCAGGATTATAACAAATATATAAAGTACGATTTATAGTCATAAACGAAGAACAAGATACAAAGATTGAGATTAAGAATTAACCTTCTGTCCTTGCAAAGGCCTAAGATCAGATATCAAAATAGATATCCTCCTAATCGTTGCACCCAAGATGTCCTGAGAAATACCCTTTCTAGAGCTAGAAATTGTAAAATTACCTTTAATTTTGTGTAAGATGAAGGCTAGAGAAAGAGGAGGGATTTATCGTGGGAACTCGTGTCTCCTACAGCTGCCGTGAGGTGTTATATATAGGACGAGGTGTTTCGATCTTAGAATAACTCTTATTCTTTAATCCTTAACCACCTTTCCTAGTTTAGATAGGTTTTCTCAAGTCCGTATTTGAGTTTACCTAAAATACCACTAGAAATTGCAACAACCTCCAACTAGCCGAATTCTTCAGTGGACCGGATTTTTATCTGTATAAAATCGGTTACACTGCTCTCTTATGTGTAATTTTTATCTTTATAAATATCGTATATTTATATTTTAACAATTAAATATAACCGTTTATATTTAACTGAATTATTTAATCTATATTAAATAATTTCATTATACACTAATTAAATATAACATTTTACATTTAATTACGAATTAACATTTTAATTCGTCTTAGCTAATATTATTTAATCAGTATTAAATAATTATGTCATCATTACATTGACTAACCGTTTAGTCGTATAGGGTATCAATGTGATACATTTTCATCTAATCATATCTCTCAGACATCCTTTAGGTGCGTGTGACTCTTAGGGACTAGTTGATTACCGCCATCTGTATGACAATAACGTCAAACTTTCTAGCAAGCCAACCGTTATTGATAAACGCGAATCAACTGGCTAAAATACAAAGTATACCCTGCGTTCCTTTAAGAGATTTATACGTGTTGTCGCACTACCTGTTGAAGACACTAGGTCCAACAGGTCACCCTAGCTATCGCTATGGAATCACTCAACCGACATAGGGGAATGCAAATGAGAGTCTCGAACTATCGCGAAAGACAAACAAAGGTGACAAACAAAGCCCAACTTTCGTTGTGGCAATTCATCAAACACCTAGCATGCACACTATGAATAACCTCAACAAATGAGCAACTAAGTCTAATATCAAGCAAGAAGCATCATCAACTACCCAACATAGGCCCCTTAACCCTAGATAAGGTCTACTCACTCATGCTTAAGCAAAGAATGTAAGCTAATGAGTAAATATCGGTAAACATGTTAATTGCTAGAAATGTAAACAAATCAAAATGGAAACTCAAAGGAAATATAAACAAATGAATAAACAAAGTAAGAGAAGGAAAGATTATACCACTAATTGCATAAAAGGTTGGAACTTGGATACACAAGAAGGATTCTTTCAAACCTCTTCAAATTACACCCAAAAACCAATTTGTAAACTAATGAAGAACTAAGATGATATCTAGCAATGGAACACTAGAAAACCATAGAAATGCGTGCAAAAGTTGCGTATCTAAAACTGTTCTAAGTGCGGGTTTATATAGTGCGTGAAAATCTGAGAAGGGACTCCCAGCCGGTCAACCGGCTGCCGGTCAAGGACCGACTGATAGTCCAAAATCTGACTTCTGAACATTTTTCTTCAATGAACAATAGCCTCAGCCGGTTAACCAGCTGCCTGTAGGATACCGGCTAAGAGTCCTTTTCCTAAGATCTGACTTTTGCTTCAATAAGGAATATGCACAGGTCCTCTTAGCCGGCTTGCTGGGTGCCGGTCTGGCACCGGCTTAGACTCCTTTCTTCAATTTCTGCCCAAGTCTGATTTCCTTGCATTCTTGAATTTTGACTAAGTATGGGGTTGGGGTCCCAGCCGGCTGGCCGGCTGCCGTTCCGGCATCGGCGGAGGGCCCGTTCTCACATTACTGGAATTTCATGGCTGAGTCTAGCAGGGAGACTGCCAGCCGGTATGCCGGCTGCCGGTCTAGGACCGGCTGGGGATCCATGTTGATCAAATCTTCATATTTTCTTTACTTTTTGCATCGAATCCGTCTCGTTTGCTCTCGTTTCTTCATTCCTGCCTCAAGACCTACAAAAATTAAACCAAATACGTAAAGTCGAGGTAACAGGCATAAAATCAAGCAATGGCACGCAAAATTGAGACGAAACGGGATCAAAATGAAAGGAAAGATAATGAAAATAATGACAAATTTGGGACTCATCAGAATTATTTAGTCATTTTAGTATTAAATAGAATATTAGTCGTCTAGTTTCATATAATGCAAATTGCATTACTTTTTGGTATATTGGTATTGTGATTCGATATTTTATTTTATAGGTACCAAAAAGAGAAGAGTCGGATTGAATAAAATGAAACGAGACGAAACTCTAATTAGGTCAAGCGGAGATGATTTAAACTTAAACTATTTGGACCAAAGATATACAAATGTGGGCCGAAGTCAGCTAGTTGAAAATCGGATAAGAACAAGCTCCTTATGCCGGGCTCATGCTTCAGACGAAATAATGACTCCTGATAAATTATTGTTTGGCCCAAAAACTAAGACCACTTATCAATTACTACTCTATGGACAAAAATTACTCTTTTGTGGACTTTTTATTTTCCACCATATGGTACCCTTCCCCCAAAATAACAAAATAAACAAACACTCCAATTCTTTTCCTTATCAAATTAATCAAATCCGTTAAATTACTCAATTATGGATGCTAGTTCTTATATTAATCAAGTAATGATTCTAAATTATTAACTATGCATCAATAATATTAAATTAGGAAAATTTAATTTAAGTTAATGAAATTAAGGTTCATAAAAATTAATGTTAATGAAGATTAGGATGGTTACTTGGGTGGATGGTAGAGGAGGGGTTCGATTGGTCGAAAGACCATTTTGGCCGTTGAACAATTTAAAGGCGGATGCGTCTCGTATTTCCAATATCTTGATTATTACTATACTTTGTCTAAATCTGCCATCACCTCTTCGTTTCGTGTTCTTCCTTTTATATAATATTTTTCACGGTGCAAACAATGAGTTATTTCCGAAATAGGCGATTTTCAACAATTAATTAACGAAATAGGTAACTTTTCAAATTTATTGCCGAAAATGGGTCCATGTAGGACTGGATTTCACGAACATGTGCCCAGAGTCAAGTCGCCTACCCCCTCAGCGATTTGATTTAAGATCAACCCAGAACCAAGCCGCCTAGCCAGTACGCGACTTGGCTTCGAGTAATAAAAACTCAGCAAAATACCGACTCTCTCATACACGAGTAAATTAAAACACAAAACCTCCAAATTGCAAACCCTAAAAAATCGCATTTTATTTTCTTGCTCCAATCTTCGATTAATTTGATCAATTATCAAATTATTAGTCTCTAAGCTTCATCAAAGAAGTATTTCTTGCTCAATTTTCATACATATTAAAGGTATTAACAATTACTTGCTTTTTTAATTAGTTATTCATTTAAATAGCTAGTTGTTAATCTATAAAATCTAATTAAAAGGCTAGCAAAAATAATGTGACAGGGCAAGTTTAAATATGACATGGCAGGTTTTAATGTGACATGTCAAGTTTTAATGTGACATGGCATATTAATGTGACATAGATTAACATTTTATTATATGACATTTGTTTAATTCATTTACCAATAAATATATAAATAAAATAAAAGACTAACCAAAAGTATCTTATTTCACCACTAGAATACTAACAAATTACATCATTATTTCTTATTTAAAAAGTAACAAAAAAACATTAAACTTTAACCTCTTAAATTTCTAGATAACTTAGACAACAATTAAACATTAAAATCAAAGTTCATACTAAATTTTAAATTTCGACGTTTATTTTTAGAATATTTTAAGCAACAAATAAATTTATACAACTTATAAAATAATAGTATATAATTTTTAAATATTAAAGAGAAATAATAACATACTACATTAAACATTGACCTTTTAATTTTTAAAATTAGAAAAGGTTAAACGACAAATAAAAATTTACACAACTCTAATTTTAAATATTGACCTTTTAATATTATCATTATTCTTAAATTAGTTTTGTATATTAAATATATTATTTTACCAATTTTATGTAACCCTTCAAATTTTCATAATTTATAATTAATATTGACATTTTAATTGGAAATTTTGTAATAAATATTTCATAATTTATAGTTAAAATTAAAGTTTTAATTAAAGTTGTTTAATAAAACATACATGTTAATAATTAATTAAAGCTTTTCATATTACCTAACACCCACAATTTTTATTAAAATTTCTTCATATTTAATTCATTTTCTTAATTAAGCATGATAATAAATTGATTCAAAGTATTCATAGTACTTAACCCCAACCAAATTAATTAAAATTTAAAGCAAACCTTTTACATTTCATTTATCTTTACTCTATTCTTATGTCAATATTAAATTTGCTAATAATGAAAAGAATGCTCAAAAGTCATAAAATAGTGCTACATATTTATTCATATATTAAATTTTCTAATAATGATAAAAAAAAGAACGTCCAAAAGTCGTAAATTTTATCCTCAATCGGTTATAAATAGTTGATGAAAAGATAACATTTGTGAGCTAAAATTCAAGCCAATATCTTTTTTTTATGCCTCCATCACCAAGAAAATTGTATGTGTTAATAATGTTTCTTGTCATTGTCTCAACATTAAGGTAAGTTAAGTATATTAAGGTTTTATTTATTTATTTATTTATTTATAATTATGGAGGACCTCTTTATAATTCAATGTCTTATTTCTTTTATTATATAAAAGAAAGTTTAAACTAATAACGATAAGGTTAACATTATATAAATCATATTCCACTATTTTCTTTGTTATTAATCATTCAGTGATTTTTTTTTGTAGGAATGATTCATTGGAGAAAGAGGACTATATGAAAGAAAATATTAGAATTGCTTAAACAAATAGTCCATCCATTCCACTTAATACTATATTATAAACTAATTACAAGATAGATAACATGAAGGACTAATTGTTTTTAGTTTCATAAAAAAAATATTTTATAAACTTTCAAATGCACGCTTTATGTTGGTATGTGTTGTTGTTTTATTCATCATTTTATTCAAAGTATATGTCTTATAACACATAATGAAATTGGAGTTGTGAGTATCTCAATCTTATTAACAAGTTAGACAAAATTAATCTTATTGACATTGATAATGGCTGAATATACATTATTATATAGTAGTATTATGCATACATATAATATTATTCAATGTATATATGTTATAAAATATAATCAGATTGCAATGAGATTGTAGTAAACTACTTTTTAACTCAATTTATCATTTTTGCAAAAAATTAAAATTTTGATTTTTGACAAATTTATATAAATTATATATTAAGACTAACATTTATTAAACTTTACAATTATATGCTACGTACAAAATAAATGATTTATGAGAACAAAAATATTAGGACATACAAGTTTTTCCATAGAAGATTGTTTATATAACAAATGGACGTGCAAGTTTTTCCATAGAAGATTTAGTACACAATTTATTTTTAAAATTGTTAATCTAATTAAAAGGCAGCCTTAAGCATTTAATATTTTAGCACATGACAACTACACTAAATTTTCAAATAAAATAAAATTTAAATATTTATTAATAACTAAGTTTATTCATGTTGATGGACCCACATTGTTGGGCTTTTTGAACGCGAACGATTTGTAAGTATAGAATCAATAATGTAAATTTAATTTTGATTTATTTATTATTTATGTTTCACTGTTGATAATAAGTTCCCGTTCATTACAAGTTAAAACAATTTTAATCTCGCATCTGTTTCAATAAAAAATAACATATAAGAGTGTGATGGCCCGGTACGGTATATGTAGTTTAAACAATTTTTAGTAACGTACACATCATCTGAACAAAGTTTATATTTTTATAATTTACAATGCATATTCGTTTAGAGCATGTTGCTCGGATGTTGATCAATGGTTGAGTTACTCGATCATGGTTGAATGGTTTTCACATGGGTGTCATGAATTACTTGACTCACTAAAGATATTTTTTTAAAAGCCACATGCTATTAGTATATTGATCAAAATAACAACTAAAATATAACATTTAGTTTTTAAAATAGATCAAAGTTTTTAAAAAATAAAGTATTAACTAACTAACTTTTATGTTTTTCAAGACTATATCTTTTTACATGGATCAACTAATTATTGGGACAAATGTTAAGAATACGATAAAATAATAAAACTAAAACAGATAAACCCGTGAATTCCACGGGTCACAAACCTAGTTAGTTGTTAATTAGGTAATTGTTAGTGTTTGAGTTGAATTTATTTGGTTTTATTTATGGAGAGAAACCATTTTCCCTTGTTGTGTTATTGGAATGGTGAAATTGTTGAAGGAGATGGGTTTGTTAGCTATGTTGGTGGAAATGAGTCTTTCATTTTTGCTAATAGCAACATGAGTTTCAATGTAACAACCATTGGTGTTGATAGTAGTAACTTTAAATTAGTGTTGAAAATGAAGTTTCCTAGTCTTGAATGTTTTAAGGTTGTTTCCCTCAATAATGATCGTTCTTTACAAGGGATGTGGGCTAATATATGTCATTCTAAGGCTGGATCAATGGATATTTATGTTGAGTTGGTACAAATTCAAGAAACTCAAGTGAGTAATGCAAATGTATTACCGAATGTGTCTTTTCCTATGATGTTAAATGACAATAATTTGTTTCTCAATAATTTCTTGTCACCCACACACAAAGTACAAGGGAGTGATGATCGATATGTGTCATTGTTAACAAATAATATTGGAGTAGAGATAGGTTATGGTAATATTGAAGGGGATGAAGTTGATCTTGTTGGAGTAAATGTCCTCCACAGTGTGATTATTTGAATAAATCTTTTACAGGATCACACAAAGATACTTAGTATATTAATCAGTTGGCTAACGTTTATCGGTAATGATTGGCTCACTAGTAGTTTGACGTTACTATCATATGATGGCGATAATCAGCTGATCTCTAAAGGTCACACCTCTAGGATAGTACTGAGAAATGTGATTATATATTGATATAATTACGTAAATGCTAAACTTAGCTATATGTAGTTAAGTAGATGATAAACATTTAATAATAATTAGGAGAAATGAATTAAATGTTAATTCTAATAAATATATATATATATATATATATATTATATTTATTAATTATATTTTAATATATAATATTTTAGAATAATATAATTGAGTTAATTAATTATAAGATAATTAATTAATGTTCTCCGGGAATTATAATTGTACACCGAAAATTATTAAAATATGAATGATATTTTAAGGAAATTCGGAATAAGGAAACTGACTTAGAATATTATAATATAAGGAGGTTTCCTAATAGAAGTACAATACCAACACAAACAAAAACCCTATAAGAAGGAATTTCGGCCGTGTGGGAGTGGGACGGAAAAATATAAGTGGTTTTCTCTCTTGTTCTCTTTGATTAGTTTATCATCTTAAAATACCAAAACAAATCCTCTAAAATAATTAATAGTAATTTAGGAAGAGCTTTGAAGGAATCTTTCTCAGTCATCTTGGATGCAATCTAAGGAGAACTTCAACCTTGAAATTTGGGTTTATACTAGGTTGTTCTTAGGCCGATCTCATATAGGACTAAAGGTTAATTCTATATTCTTTACTGTTTAATTCTTGCAATTGAGGTTTTATTGAATCGTTTTTGCTATAATCCTTGGCAGTACTAATATGATTAATACTTTTACAAGTAAGTTAAGAAATTATTTCCTTCAAGTGGTATCAGAGCCAGGTTCAAAATCGTTTTAATAATTAATTGAGAATTAAATCCCACGACACAATTTGTTTTTCCACGGTTCGAAAATTTTTTGATGTCTTGGCTGAAGTTTTTTTTTTTCCGTGATTGTCACGGCTGGTTCACGGCGTTTTTTTGTTTCTTTTATTTTCATTTTTTTTAATTTTGTTATTTTAATTGTTAAAATAATTATCCTATGATGATGCTCATAACAATGATATAGATCAATGCTTGTTAAAAGTTCAATCAACACAATTGTAGAAGTAGATTGATTTGTTTTAAATTGTTAAGATGAATGAATATTGTTCATATGAATTAAATGTTAACCTTCATGACAATATTTGGAAATTTTTAAGATCTAATATGATTAGAACTATAACACATAAATTATGAGATGAATTTTATGCTACTATGAGTAATTTTAAAAAAGTTTACGAATTAGTAAAGTTTCCAAAAATCTATTTCTACCTTGATTATACTATTTAAGGAAATAGTATAATATCTTATGAAGATGTTGATTTACATGATATTATTTGATAATATGAGTAATTGCCTAATTTAATAATAATAAAAAAAAAACGTGTATTTTTGGACCGTGAGTTTTATTTTTTCGGCGCCTTTCCTTATTTTTGTGATTTGTTGCTTTTGTTATTATTAATATTATATGATGATATTTGTATTAACTAAATTATAAATAAAGATTTATAATTAGAACAAATATATAAATATAACAAAATAAAAGGGATATTAAAACCGTAAAATTGGATTTTAGGGTTAATTTATTTGTTTTCGTTTTTATTTCTATTATGAGATAATATTTCTATTAACTAAATTATAAAAGATGTTTTGTAATTGTAACAAATTTTTCGAAAGAAAAGGAAAGAAAACGTGTGATTGCCATGAAAAGCAAGGAAATAAACGAAATTATTTGATAATTTTTCGGTTATTTAATCATTTATTTATTTTAAAAGGTTTATTATATCTAATAGATGATACTTACTAGATTCTAAAATTTTTTATAATTTACTTGGATTATGGTTTACATGTGTGACATGTAATTTTAAGGTTAATGGTGGTTTGGATAATATTGCATTATGAATGTTTTTATTATATTGTTAATGATATTGTTTTTCAATGAATTTATTATTTTTACAATTGTTGTCAAGTTCAATTATGTAATATAGTGTGGCTTTAGTTTTTGGGTTACTTTTCGGTAATGGTGGAAAGTAATCAAGTGATGTAATTTAAGAGATCTCGCATCTCCGCTTTGTATTTTAGTTAT
This sequence comes from Silene conica, assembly GCA_029255685.2. NCBI lineage: Eukaryota > Viridiplantae > Streptophyta > Magnoliopsida > Caryophyllales > Caryophyllaceae > Silene > Silene conica. The sequence continues at coordinate 73,528,094 of CM055311.2, forward strand.
TCTTTATTTTAGATCAAATGTAAATAGGATTTGCATTGTAATAGCTTAGAATAAAGAAGAAGAAGAAGAAGAAGAGGAGTTCGATGCGTCCGGGTCTCTATTTCCAAGAGTTTGATGCGTCCAGGTCTCTATTTCCAATTTACATAACGAGATGAATAACGGTGATCCATGAAGCTTCTAGGGTCCATGTGATTGGATTGCAAGTTGTATTTACTGTTTTTCATAGGATAGGCCACACTAGGATTTTATATTTTATGTTCTATTCTTCATTGCTTGAATGTTGCATGTCATTATATTCCGCCTAAACCAAACCACCTATATGCATGTAAAATGACTCATGTAGATTTTTTTGCATTTTGACATATGATGTTTTATTTATGCCATCACTTATTCCTACTCATCTCAAATAGTTCATTTAAATGAGTTTAAAATAGTGATGGGATCTCACTCTACATAAAATTGAGAAATTAGCCTTTCTAGATCAAACAACTATGAATCCCTTGTTCGTCGTTGGGCATGTAGGACCTGTTGTTATCTCCATATGGACCCCTTCTACCTCGGGTAAGTAGTGTGTTGTGACCTAGTTGAACTCAACACAATGATTCAATCAAGTTGTTGAAGTCATTGTGGACTAATAGATAAATTTATGAAATTTGTCGACTGAGAGTTCTAATGTAGAACCAGTTAAAGGGTTAACTCACCAAATCGGGATTTGGGTCTTGGGATACATTATATTATAACTGATCCAAATGCAACTCCGGGCCCTAGCGCCACCCTCACCAGGGAGTCGTGGTTACGCTCCTTTTTGGACCACGTCTCCTACAATCAGAACTCCCGCCTTAAGAATGATGGGAGTAACTTTACCGATTGGGAGGCAGCATTACGCAATGCTGCTATTGCTGATGGTAAATTAAAATATTTGGTTGAGCCGATTCCGGCTGAACCAGCTGCAAGAACTAGAGCCCAACGAACTGCATATGATGAGTTCGTTCGTGAAGTTGGTGCGATTAAGAACGTACTTATTTATGCAATGGAAAGCAATTTGCAGCGTCGCTTCATTTCAAAAGGTGCAAATAACATTTTTACCACGCTTACCAATGAATTCTCATAAGCTCCGAGAATCATGAGGTATGACGCAGCAGTTCGCTTCTTCGAAGCTAAATTGTCTAAGGGCCAAGCTGTTAGCCCACATATCCTCACGATGATTGAGAATGTGGAAGTTCTGGAGTCTCATGGTTGCAAGATTGAGGAGTCAGTCATTGTAGACCGAATCTTACACTCTCTTCATGATGGGTTCACCCAATTTAGGGTGAACTATAACATGAATGACATGAAGAAAAGTCTTCATGAGCTCCACTCTCAGATCGTGCAAGCTGAGAAAGATGTCAATTTAAATGGGAGTGCTAAGAAAGACGTCCTTGTCATACAAGCTAATTGGAAAGGGAAGGGAAAGGCAAAGGCTCCCTTAAATGTTAAGAAGCCTCAGTTAAAAAGAAGCAGCCAAAGCCCAAGAGTGGACCTGGTGAGACCAGTAACTCAAAAGCCATAGCTAAGAGCAAAGGGAAAGAGGGAGAGTGCAACCATTGGCACGAGTCTGGGCATTGGAAGAGGAACTGCCCTAAGTACCTCGAGGATATCAAGGCTGGACGTGTGACGGCCACAGGTATATCTTCATTTATTCATATGATTGAAATAAACTATGCAAGTTCAGCAACATAGGTATTCGATACTGGTTGCGGTTCTCACTTGTGTAATCACTTGCAGGGTTTAAGAGACGTCCACAAACTTGAGAAAGGGGACGTTGATCTTTGTGTTGGAAATGGAGCAAAGGTTGCAGCTGTCTCCATAGGAACTTATGAGCTCAAACTACCTAGTGGTTTCAAGTTGATTTTAAATAATTATTATTTTGTTCCTAGTTTGTCAAGTGGAGACACGAAGACAAGCTAGGCCCACGATCGGTCAAGACTTACTTTGTAGGTTATCCCAAAGGAATTTTTGGTCACTACTTTTATTCACCTACCGAACAAAGAGTGTTTGTTGCGGCTAGTGCGAAGTTTTTAGAGAAAGAGTTTCTCTCGAACAAACAGAGTAGTAGAACTTTTGATCTGTCAGAGGTTTAAGAACCAGAAACCAGCAGTGTAATGGAAGAAAGTGTTCCTTCCACATCTGCTATGGTATCCATTCCAGAGGAACCTAGGAGGTTGGTTCGAGTTTCTCACCCCCTAGACCGATATATTGGTATGGTTGAGGGAGGCGTGTAGAAAACATTTTACTCCTTGAGAGTAACGAACCAGCTACCTACATAGGAGCCATGACCTGTTCCGACTCCAAGCTATGGCTCGAAGCCATGCAGTCCTAAATATATTCCATGCAAGAGAATCAAGTATGGGATTTGGTTGATTTGCCTGAAAAGGTAAGACCCCTTCAGTGCAAATGGCTTTATAAGATAAAGCGTGCACTAGATTGACAACCAGATGTTTATAAAGCATGATTGGTGGCAAAAGGTTTCACTCAAGTACACGGGTTGCACTATGATGAGATATTTGCTCCAGTCGTAATGCTTAGATCTATTCGGATTATCTTAGCGATAGCCGCATTTCATGATTATGAGATTTGGCAAATGGATGTGAAAACCGCCTTCCTAAACGGGTTTTTGGAAGAAGAACTGTATATGATACAGCCTGAGGGTTTCATCGATCCTAAACATCCTAAGAAAGTGTGCAAGCTTAAGTGTTCCATCTATGGACTTAAGCAAGCATCACAGAGTTGGAATCATCGTTTTGATGACGTGATAAAACAGAACGGATTCATTCAAAGTGTCGAAGAACCATGTTTGTGTATCAAGTCAAGTGGGAGTAAAATCGTGTTGCTAGTATTGTATGTAGATTACATAATACTGATTGGAAACGACATTCCCATGCTCCCGTCGGTTAAGACATGGTTAATGAACCATTTCAAAATGAAAGATTTGGGTGAGGCATAGAGGATTCTAGGCATCCGTATCTATAGAGATAGAACGAAAAGGATGTTGGCATTGAGTCAAGAAGATTATATAGATAAGATTCTTGAGAGATTCAGTATGACAAACTCCAAGAGAGGTTACCTTCCTGTTGTTCATGGAGTGCATCTGAGTAAGAAACAATCACCTACAACACCGGAAGAAACTAGACGCATGAGTCGGATACCTTATGCTTCGTCAGTAGGGTCGATCATGTATGCCATGATGTGCACACGTCCAGACGTGGCATATGCATTGAGTATGGTCAGTGTTACCAAAATAATCCAGGTGAAAGTCACTGGATAGCCGTCAAGAACATCCTTAAGTACTTACAAAGGACTAAGGATTGGGCTCTGGTATATGGTGGAAACACGGAGCTATGTGCTAAAGGTTACACAAACGCTAGTTTCCAAACCGATCGTGATGATTCCAAATCTCAGTCGGGTTTTGTCTTTACTCTTAATCGTGGAGCAGTCAGCTGGAAGAGTTCCAAGCAGAGCGTCACAACAGATTCTACAACAGAGTCTGAGTACTTAGCAGCTTCCAAAGCTGCAAAGGAAGCTATTTGGATGCGTTATTTCTTACAAGGACTAAAGGTAGTGCCTAGTGTGAAAGATTCAATCACCCTTTATTGTGATAACATTGGTGTCATCTTCCAGGCTAAGGAGCCCAAGTCTAGCAACAAATCTAGACATGTACACAGAAAAGCTCATATGATAAGAGATTACATGGAGAAAAAGGAGATAACATTGTGCAAGATTGGAACGGATAATAACATTGCAGATCCGCTGACTAAGGCACTACCGCATAATAAACATGAAGGGCACATCTCATCCATGGGGATAAAACGTGTTCCAGAGTTGTAATAAACATTATTTGATTGATATTTAATCATTTCAATTATTACTTAATAAAATCATTGAATTTCTTTATATTGTATTACATGAAGATTGTATGACAATTTTGAACACCACACAGTGAACTGTTTTACTTTATATGTCAGCATTGTCCGTAAACACCAATATGAACTGATAACTCAGGTGATTATTTTGTTAGTTGAAGGATGGAAGGTTCAATATTCCATAAGTCAAGCTTTTGACTGATCAATAACAAATATGGGTATATGATATCGCATAGGACATAGTGACCACAACATAGAGTCCTAAATGTTAAGATACATTAGGTGCCTGGTCGTGGATGGGACGTCTATTGTGATTCCTAAAGTCGGTTCTTTTGACCATTGTTTATTTCATGCGATATAGACAGTTTTTGGGTGGTTTAGGTTTCTGTCCTAGGTCGCACCGTAAAAGGAAGCCAATCGGACTTTTACTGGGCCATTTCATGTTGTGCTCTCATCGGCAGGTTATAGTCAAGGAAAATATCCAGACTTTATCAGGTTTTATATACATTTCTCAGGGCCACTCGAGGAGTAGTAACTTAAACGCATGGCCACGCTCGAATATGATTTGTATCAGTTATGTTACTCTCTAGTCGAGGAAACCACTCTTGATATGATTACTTGGGAGATATGACCTTGTAAGGTGAGACTTTGCAATTTGTCTTTTATTGAGTGGGAGAATAATTTACGGATATGAGAATCGTAATCGCACACACTTGTAGGACAAGTGGGAGATTGTTGGAGTAAATGTCCTCCACAGTGTGTGATTATTTGAATAAATCTTTTACAGGATCACACATGGATACTTAGTATATTAATCAGTTAGTTAACGTTTATCGGTAACGATTGGCTCACTAGTAGATTGACGTTACTGTCATATGATGGCGATAATCAGCTGATCCCTAAAGGTCACACCTATAGAATAGTACTGAGAAATGTGATTATATATTGTTACGTAAATGCTAAACTTAGCTATATGTAGTTAAGTAGATGATAAACATTTAATAATAATTAGGAGAAATAAATTAAATGTTAATTCTAATAAATATATATAAATATTATATTTATTAATTATATTTTAATATATGATATTTTAGAATAATATAATTGGGTTAATTAATTATAAGATAATTAATTAATGTTCTCCGGGAATTATAATTGTACACCGAAAATTATTAAAATATGTATGATATTTTAAGGAAATTCGGAATAAGGAAACTGACTTAGAATATTATAATATAAGGAGGTTTTCTAATAGAAGTACAATACCAACACAAACCAAAACCTTATAAGTAGGGATTCAGCCGTGTGGTACAAGGGATGAAAAACATAAGTTGTTTTCTCTCTTGTTCTCTTTGATCAGTTTATGATCTTAAAATTCCAAAAACAAATCCTCTAAAATAATTAATAGTAATTTAGGAGGAGCTTTGAAGGGATCTTTCTCAGTCATCTTGGGTGCAATCTAAGGAGAACTTCTACCTTGAAGTTTGGGTTTATACTAGGTTGTTCTTAGGCCGATCTCATATAGGACTAAATGTTATTTCTATATTCTTGACTATTTAATTCTTGCAATTGAGGTTTTATTGAATCGTTTTTTATATAATTCTTAGGCAGTATTAATATGATTAATACTTTTACAAGTAATTTAAGAAATTATTTCCTTCAGATCTAAGACTAGAGAATCCTAGTGATGAGGATGACTTTGATCTTGTGACTCAAACCTCCCCAAATCCCGAATTCACGAGTCCTTTCCTATCCTATCCTATCCTATCTTATCCTATCCTATATATATTAAAGCAACAACCACAGTGCTGAGGTGTCATCCTGTAGTTGAAAGTCAATTTTTCAAAGAAAATTACGGTGGGTCCTCCATGTTCGTGGAATGAATGAATTGCCTATATACATATGTCTTTTAAATTATTTTATATAAATGACATTCGTATAAGATATATACTATACTATTAATATAAGAATAGCTTCAGTATTTTTAACAATAACCTTATCAATTATTAGTAGCACAAAAAAAATATTAAACTACTAACTACTAATATAAAAGAATTGACTTAAAACACACAAAAATGTGAAAAATGATAGAAAAAATATACCAAAAAAGTTTAACAAAAATTATGTGAATGACTTTTTCAATAAATCAATTGTTACTCAAGGGTGACGGGTAAAACTCTCATATAAAAAATTCTGAGAATATTTTTTCATTAAAGATTATAAGGTATTAGAATTTTTTTAAAAAAGGCTAAAAATAATCTGAGAATAATACAACTGAGAACAAACAAAATGTGTAAATGGAACATTCGCATATATACAATACTATAAAAATTGGAAATGTTTAATTATTGTAAGTATTCAATTAATTCTTTTTTTTACTCTCTATACATGAATCTCAATGGTTTAATGAGAGACTATATATAATGAAAAGAACAAGTCACATACGAAGAATTGAGAGACAATAATGTGAGATTGAGGCGATTTCCTAAAGTTATGATATTATTTATATAAAGTGAGATTTGTATGGTCGTTGCCATTTCGACAATTAGGGCGATAGACAATTTGAGAACAGGAAGTGAGATAGAGACCCTGTAGGATTTTAAGCTAAGTGCTAGATCATATTGTTCCAGATTAAATACGTATGTTTTTAAATAACTTTGTAGGTGACTAGGTGGGCCAATTTATGCAAATAACTTATGTGTTAGTTATGCTCATGGAGTCAATCTTTAATTAATTTTGTATGATAAATATAATTTTTATATAATATGCATACAATATTCCCTTTCGAAGCGGACTACGACGAGCCTACGGGTCATTCAGGCCATAAGCAACTATGTTAATTGAAACTAAATTTTTTAATCTTAGAATTCAAAGTCTTGCCTAATAAAAAAATTAGTTCACAATATTTATTCATAACTCCGTCTATATTCAAGCATGTGTTAAGTCTGCATTGTATTTTTTGTCCATATGTTTTTTAACTTTTCTCTTATTCATAGTATTCAACTCATTTAAAACTTGAGACAGATAAATCCATCTTAAATGAGAATACCATCATAAGGGCATTTATCTTACTACCTACTGAAAACAAACATACATATACAACTTACCCGAATATGATGTTACATTGTCCTAACTTAATGCAATAACCCATGAAAATTCCGAAGCGATGATATGGTAATTAGATGTTAATGTTTGACAAAAGACAATATTTAGTCCCTTCTCACTTTGACGGAAAAAAAAACTTTGTGATTTTATATTTTGCAATGACAATAAATGAACTTAGTGGGGGTCAATTTTTATCTTCAAGGTCAGTGTTTATATATGATCAACTTCTGCTTTGCTATTTTAAGAGTAAAAAATGTACTTGGATTTATTGAAGTTTTGATTTGTATTTATGATATGTACATGTTTAATAAAACAAATAATGTAGTCTAAAGAAATATTTGATCAATTGTAGTACCATTTACTTAAGATTGTATAATTCTTTTTCCACTTTTTATATCTATTATGTTCACATGTGATATATTTTTGAATATAAATTGTATTGTTTATATTACAATATCTTTATGACAAATTGGTGATTGCAAATGAAATCATAAATAAATATATTAAGTAATACCTTCCTTAATCATAATCGAATCATCATTTTTTACATTTTTGATAATAAGTTATTAACCACATTTGAAATATCAAACCCGTGCAATTTGCACGGGTTTAAGACTAGTATATCTAAGTTTGATGAACAAAGTGGGGATAATTGGGCTAATTGGAAAAATGTAATTCCATATGATGTTCGTGGAGAGTTTTCTATTGGTCAATCATTTCATAACAAATGATCTTTGACGAATTTAGTTATACCTTATAACTTAAGGGTAAACCAAAGTTTCAAAATTCATGAGTCGAAACCTCACACAGTAACATAAAAATGTGGTAGAAGACATGTTGCATGTAAGTGGACACTAAGAGCCAATCAAAAAAGTTTGGTTTCTGAAGCATTTACTATTGTGAGGTACAATGCTAGCCATGAGTCACCATGTTTGGGAGAAAAAATGCCAATAGAACACCGAAACTTGAGAAGAACTTTCATTAGTAATGCCATTGAAATTATTGTGGAGGCAGGTTGGGGGTTAACGATTAATGGTATAATTGAAATAATAATTGACAAATTTAACTACAATATGAAGGCATGGAAAGTGAAACAAAAAGCTATGGCCGACATATTTGGTGATTGGGAGTTGTCGTATGAGTTGCTTCCTAGATACTTTGAAGCGTTAAAGGAAGCTAATCCCGGTACATTTGTTCGATTTGTAAATTTTCCAACGGCTTACCCGAACGTCGTGATATTTGGTCGGGTGTTTTGCACTTTTGGAGCATCAATCAAGGGTTTCCATCATTGTCTTCCTATAATTACAATTGATGGAACTCATTTATATGACAAGTATAAAAGGGGTGATCATGATTGCCATGGGTGTTGATGCTAATGATCAACTATATCCTTTTGCTTTTGTCATAGTTGAATTGGAGAATACGGAGACATGGGCATGGTTTTTCGCATGCATAAGATGTTTGGTTACACAACAAACTGGGCTTTATGTAATACCTGATAGACATCCAGGCATCATGAAAGCTATGAATCAAGAGAGGAGCGAGTGGGTGAAACCATTTGCATATCATAGATTTTGTATAAGATATCATGCATCCAATATCAACACGAAATACAAAAATACGACCTTGAAAGACTTATTTAGTTGGACAATTTTTCAACATCAACCGATTAAGTTTAATAGTGGTTTATCACAAATCAATGAACTTAATCCAGGATGTATGGCAGACTTAGATAGAATACCTTTGTCAAAGTGGTCCATGTGTCATGGTGCTGCACTTAGGTATGGGGTCAAGACAACAAATTTAGCTGAGGTGTTTAATAATGTGTTAAAGGGGGCCCGTTTCTTACCTATCACTGCTCTTGTGAAAGTTACATTTTATAGAGTAAATTCCTACTTTGTTCAAAGATGTGAATTTGCAAAGTCTAGAATCATTGCCGGTTTGAAGATGTCCCTCGTTGTCACCAACCATGTCGAGAACAATTTTGAAAAAACAACACACCATAAAGTTGAGGCCTTTAATTCAGAGACGATCTATCAAGTTAAAACTGGGAGAGGTCAAAGTTAAACAGGAAAGGATGGACATATACATACGGTTTATTTGTCAAAAAGAACTTGTACTTGTAACAAGTTTCAAATATAACATTTTCCATGTTCTCATGTTGTTGCCGTTTATAGAACTTATAATCTGAAAACCGAGAAATATATTGACCCATTTTATACTTGTGGAGAGTATTTGGGTTCCTACAAGCCAAACTTTCACCCGGTGCCAAACGATCGTCATTGGCCTAATTGGGTTGGTCAACAAGTTTTGTCGAATATGACAATGAAAAGGGGAACTGGTTGTCCTAAGTAAAAAAGGATTGGCAATGAGATGGACGAGGGTCAATAAAAAACAAAATATACATGCACCTTATGTCATAAAAAAGGACACAATAAGTGTGGATGTCCTTTTAGAAATCATGCTTCCGGGTACATTGATTAAATTATTTGTTGATTACATTGATTTAATTATTTGTTGAATACTGATTGTGTTGCAGGTCTCATGGATCCGGGTCCACCTAACCCCGAAATTCTGACATTACAAGCGGGCCACTAAAGTGAAGCGATTTAGAATGAAGGAGTGAGTATTTTTTGCTAATGTTATATTTTTTTCTAAGTAAAAGTACCTTAAACATACTTTAATGTTTTGTGTGATACAGGATCACTGTTTGAAATGTCGGGTTCACATGATAGCGAAAGACGGATTTTACGTTCATCCGAGAGTCCGTTGATTCATAAAGGATACTCAGTTCTATGGAGTTCATAGGTTTTTTTTGTATGCTGATTCGGATTTGATTAAGGCTTTGGTGGAGAGATAGAGGGAGGAAACTCACACGTTTCACTTTCCTACTGGTGAAACAACCATTACTTTGCAAGATGTAAATGTGTTGTTTGGATTGAGAGTAAGTGGTAGAGCAGTTATCGGGAGGAGTGACCACCATTGGCCGGCTTTGTGTGAGTAACTTTTGGGTATAAGGCCAACATCTGACGAGTTGAAGGGTTTGGGCTTGAAATTGACTTGGTGAAGTTTGAATTTCTCGGTTTTACCACCGGATGCGGATGAGGATAGACTGCATATGCATATTCGTGCACATATTCTCTACTAGATCAGGACCGTCATTTTTCCAGATAAGAGCGGTACCAAAGTTTGTATCTTGTTTTTGCCTTTGTTAGCAAATTTAGATGAAATTGATGAATATAGTTGGGGATCCGCTGCATTAGCTTGTTTATATAGAAATTTGTATGGTGCATGTAAACGGGGAAAAAGTGAAATTTATGGGCCAGTTATTCGCCTTCAATTATGGGCTTGGGAACATATTGTTGTTGGACGTCCCCAAATTTTAAGGTTGATTTATGAGGAAGTTGAAGGAGAAATCTATCCTCTAGGCTCCCAAATGATAGCGGGACAGGATCCTTTAGGGTGTAAATGGTTGAGGGTGAATCGTAAGTATAAAGATCACAGGCTTGGTCTTGTGACATATCGAGATATGTTTGATAAGCTAACTGAAACACAATTTACTTGGCAACCTTACACACTAGAGATCCTACAACATCTTCCCGATATTTGTCACGAGGACGAGGAGGAGTGGATTGTAGAAGCTCCTTTGATATGTTTTGAGATTATAGATATGCACCTCCCGAGTAGGTTTGTTAGAAAATTTGGATGGCACTAAACCATATCGTCCCCTTGCAACACCAACCATATGCATATGCTACATAAGCTAGACAAACGGGGTAAAACAAGAGACTTCGAGACGGAATTGGTTGTCTATGTGGATGCTTGAAATGTTAGGAAGGAACATTTGATGGCTAGGGGAATGTCATATGGTGGTTTCATGTCACACCATGATCCTTACATGATATGGTATTGAGGGCGCATCCGACGGGTTGTTAATCCTCAAAACTGTATTCTAATGGACGACTACCGCCATCAGCATCACTACAACCCAAGTGCAGCAGAATTGGATAGTCTTACTGTAAAACCCCTCGCGGCAGCGGAAAGTAATCATCCAGAAATACATGAAATTTTGCGCGGAATTAACACTTCTAATGAAATAAAACTAACATGCGAGGTGTAATACTATATAACTGAAATGCGGAATGAAATGAAACATAAATAAGTAATAAGTATTAAGTACAAGCCACAGCCCGGGATAGCATATCCCTACGGGCACAAAACTGAACTATCAAAAAGAGGTCTAGCTACACGACAAGGTAATAGTCAACTCGACGAAGGATCATCGCTCGCTAGCCTCAACGTTTACCCCCTGTACAGCTGCACCAACCTACATACATGAAACATGTACGCCACAGTCAGTGGGGAGTGACTAGAGGTTCTCCTAGCCACTTGTTGTCACAAACACATAAACATGTAGTCATATAATCAAACATGCATACTCCAACATAAATCGTATCATATGAAGTACACTACTCACAAATCTTTATATTAAATTTACTTGCATTTAACTTAATAATGCCCTACTCATATTTATATATCTGTCATATAAGCATGCATACATATTCACTATCTATGAAGGTTCAACGGTCAACTTAAGACATAACCTACTCATAGCATTCAACAAGTAAGAGGTTCAGAGGCGAAGTCTTAACGCATAACCTAATACCAATTTCACTTTAACGAGCAAGGACTAAGAGGTTAACCTAAGGCATACTCCTTTTCTAATCAACAAGACATTAGACTCAGAGGCCAACTCGTCAAGGCATAGACTAGCATCCAAACCACTTAATAAGTAAAGGACTCAGAAGCCAGCTTAAGACATACTCCTTTACTACATCACAAGACACTAGACTCAGAGGCCAACGTAAGGCATACTCTAGCATCCAATAATTGTACTTCAGGCACGGCATCAACACCGTAGCTACCCCATTGCACAGTTGCTCTACTTGTCAGACTCAGAGGCCAACTTAGGGCATGTCCTGACACGATCACATAACACATGTCTGAGCTCAGAGGCCAGCTTAAGGCATACCTTAGACACGACATACATACACATATAGGGCTTATAGGTCAGCTTAAGGCATATCCCCAAATGTGACAATTTGCTCAGAGGCCAACTTAAGGCAAACTTTAATACGCATCATCACAATTTGCATTCAGTTCAACTTATCCTACTAGGCTACTCATGACCAATTACATAACACAAGCCTATGGAAGGTAACCCATTTCAATAAAGTTTATTAGCCATCTAAGACTCGTCTCTAATAAGCCTAACGATCACTATAAATTAACTAACTTAGTCCGACAAGCTTTATAATCAAATACTTAAGAATTAATTAACTTAAGAAAAGTAACCAATTACTTTACTAATTCTCACCTAACTAAATTATATATTTTAAACTAAGTATTTATATCATAGAACATCACTTGAAACATGCTAAAACAAATGGGTATTTAATTACCCAAAACAGCCTACGGATAAATAACAATCAGCACCTATAGCGGCCACGAGCGCAGCCTGCACAAGTGACGACGCAGCCTGCGCAATTCTGGGCGCAGCATGCGCTCCCTGACAAGCACAATACCTCATACGCGATTTTTCTACAATTCAACCAATCCTTCGATACTTCGTCTAGCATTTCAAAACAACAATTTTGAGCACGTTTACTACACTAGCAACACGTAATTCCCAACAATCCCAAGTGTGATTCTCACTTATCAATTACTAAGCATAAACTATGAATTTACACAAGCAGTAAGACATTCAAAGAGGCAAACTCAGAAATTGTGACGGATGCTCAATGTTCATCTATAATCTTCATAATCTCAACAACAAACACTCATATACATTATCAAATTACTAAGTAAACATAAAGAAACCATAATCCTCATCTTTACTTCACAAACGTTTCACTTAAGAAACAACGTCACACAATCTCATCACCATAAAAACTCAATTTCAGATTATACAAGTTCATTGAATATAAACATGTGAATTTCAACAAACAAGCTACCCATAAATAGTTCATGTTATAAACATCAATAAATCAACATAAACAAACCACAAAAACTCATGTCAAGTTAATTTAATGACAAACTCGAGTTTCCTCATCACGGTCACCTTATAACTCTTCAAATCCACGAGATTCCGACTCCAAGCTACTCCTTTGCCCGAGTCCGCAACTAGAAAGAGAAACAACATACTTAACATCGGAAAAACATGCCCTTAGGGTCACAGCCGAAATATAAGACGAAATTATTTTGGGGGAAAAACTTACCTAGAAAGATGGAGGGCGAGAAGAGGAAGAGATGAGGGTGAAAATCGTCCAAAACGGATAAGAAACGAAGGTTTTATGAGCATTTGAAGGTTGGAGGTGGAGAAATGATAACAATGGTATTTTCTTTTGTTTCTCAAATCTGAAAATGAGGAGAAAAGGAGGAGGTTAGGGTTTGTGAGAGTGTTTTTGTGAGGAAAAGGTGAGAGGAAATTAGTCCAATTACATATTAGGCCCATAAGGCAAGTTTTTAAGACGGTTTTAACTATGAACACCGACTTAAGGTCACTATAAACTTATGACGATATAAATATTTCCGGACCATGAAATTAAATTGTTAAGACATAAATTACATAATTAAATGAAATCCCACTTAAAACTCTTTAAAACATTTCCACATAAATTAAATTAGTTATTTAAAATGAAATTACGAAATTACGAATTATAAATTATTTTCGAAGTTGGACTTAAAATCTTTAAATTTCCAAGCCCGAAATATTGGGATGTTACACTTGTGGGTGGTCATTCGTACATGTTCCATCGGGAGAACGATTTCATGTCAACTATGCCATCTACGTATGACCAAAGCTACAGAAAACTCCTTCTTGAAATGCAAAAACACTTCACTCACATGTTTGCAAAGTGCAAATTATGGGCATCTTATTCAACGACCGAACATTCCACGCCCTAGTCTAACGCATGATCCCGATCAAATGACCGACTACATGGCAAGTCAACTAACTCCCATCCAAGAGGTGGAAGATGAAGTCGAATCATCTACTCAACCAAGAAAGTCCAAGAGAAGTCGGCAAACAAGAAGATGATAGTGTAAAATGAATTAAAGGTTTGTATCAAAAACAACTTAGTTGAGTATCTTGTACAATATTTTAGTTTTCAAGACAATTTGCTTGTATCAATGAATCAGTGGTTTTCAATTTAATGATTGCACTTTCAATGAATTATGTGTTGTCCAAGATAATTAATTATTTTTTTCAATTTGGTTTGTATCAAAGATTTTGTTAATTGGATGTTGATTCAAGGGAAGAGAATAATGATGTTGGTACTGATGGCAAAATTAGGGGTGAGCAAAAAATTCCGATACGGTTTTATAATACGAATACGATACGTTATACGGTTTGAATTATACGAATTTCCGTTTATAAGATACGGAAATCCGTATATACGATACGGTTTTCACAAAATCGTAACGTATCCGGGTCGGGCAAAAACGAAACCGTATATACGTTTATTAGTCTTTCATTAGATGTAGGCATGTTAGATGTAATTATTAGCACTTGAATAACTACAATATTTAATTGGGCATTTCTCACCAAACCGTATCCGTATATACGGATTCCTTATACACTGTAACACCCCGATATTTTCCGTATTATAAAATTTAAAGATTTAATTTAATTTCAAGAATAATTTATATTTCATTAAATTTCGTAAATATATTTTAATAATATGAAAATTTCATTTTTAAGCATATTAGTTTCAAATGATATTTCAAGTTTTATAATTTCCAAGTTTCGGTTTTAATTCTTGAAAAAAGTATAAGTATGTCGGATAATTTCATGAATTGTGGTTTATTTGTAAAATGGGTTCCATCTTGAGTAATAATAGACTTGAGATGTTAATTTCGTCTTAGTTAACCAAATCCGAGTCATCCCGACTCATTAAATGAATCCTGAGTCATTTCCGACTCAAAACCCCTTATAACCCTTATGTTGTGATTATTTTCACACAACTCATTCCTTCATCTTCTTCAAACTTAAAACCCCTAAATCCCCATTGTTGGTGTTTCTCCATGAGCACAAATCCGACCATAGCTCCTCCGTTTCTTGCTCAAATTCTGAGTTCTTTATAGGTATGTTCTCCTCTCCTTCTCCTCCTCCTTCTTTTGATATAAACAATTTCTTGCCTTGTTGAGTTTTCTGAAAACCCGTCTTTCTAGGGTTAAGTTTTTAATTCGTTTTTCTTATTGTTTGTTGGTGAGAATGGATGTTTGGACTTCAATGAAGGGTTCTTTGAAGATTTGAAGAGCTTTAAAGGTAACTTTGAGAGGTTACTCGACTTTAAGTCAAAAATCGTTTGTGTATGGTTACGCTTGTATAATTTCTGAAATTATGAGGATTGTGTTGGTAAATTTTTGAAATTGTGATGTATTGAGTTAATTACTTCATTATTCAATTGAATGGAATGAGTTCTTGTTGATTAGTAGGAATGTATGATGGATTTTTGTTGTGTTTATTGGGAAAATCGATATCCGTCATATGTTTATTATGTTCATAGCGATAATGTGGTTTTCAGTTGATTAAACCCATGTAAAGATCGATGATTGTGCTCCTTATCAATTGTTCAAATATGAGCATTGTTATGCCCATGAATTAATGAGATTACTAGTTGATAATACCGCTTCAATCACATATAAACCCGCCCTAAGATCCTTACCTAAACATTCGATTGTGTGGCGCGTTGTGTGAACTGTTGCGTGAACAGCTGCTGCCCCGTGAGAACCGCATCCTGCGGCCCCAAGCGCAGGCCTGCGGCCTTGGTTGCGCAGCCTGCGGTCAGCCAACGCAGCCTGCATTTGGCTCTGGTCGTGGGTATGCGTCTTGGGCTGTTTTGGGCGTGTATTAGGGGGCTGGTTTGAGATGTCTTGGGCTATTTCCGGGCATTGTTTTCCCGCTTGTTCGGACATAGTTTGAGCATATTAAATCATTATAAAACATGTATTAGAAAGTATATATTACATGTATGATTCGCGAGTTAAATTTCGTTCATCCTTCCTTGTTTAATTCACATGTTTACGATAATTAACTTGTCTTTAAATTCTAGTTTGTTTTACTTCCGAATGAAAAGTAAGCTTGTAGAATGAGACTTGTTAAATGAATTCTTGTTGTTTTATTGCTGATGTGGGTGAAATGTTTGGGTGTTTCCGTTGTTGTTGCATGGTTCAATGCTTAAGCCGTTTTAGAAGCTATGTTGAGGAGGAAGACCCCCCGGCTAAGCAACCGGAAGGGAAACCGGCTCCCGCTTCAAGTTAACTTCTAGAACCTAGCTTAAGTGTTGTTTTGGTTGAATTGAGGCTCGCATGTGTAAAATGAGTTAGTTAACGGTTATGTTAGCTTAAGTTGCTTTGATAACGGTTATGTTGTCATAAGTTGAGTCGGGTAACGGTTATGTTACCTTGCTTATGTTTGGGTGACGGTTATGCCATCTTATGGATGGATTTGTAACGGTTATGTTGCCTTATTTGTGAATGGATAGCAGTGATACGATTTGTGTATCACTATAATGAACTAATGCCACCCAAGTTATGGGATTTAGCTATGTTCGGGATTGGTTGGAGGTGGTGCTCATACGCTCCCGTAGTTGGAGGTCGTGCTTATGCGCTCTGGTCCCCGTGTGTCGTTCGGTGTAGGTTATTACATCGAGAGGTCTGGCCAGATCTTAGGCACATAGTCAGCGATTACACTATACATAGTTACGGAGGTCGTGCGACTCAACGCTCCGGTAGTTGGAGGTCATGCGGAAGCGCTCCCGTAGTTGGAGGTCGTGCCTATGCGCTCCATTAGTCAGAGGTCGTGCGTCTCAGTGCTCTGATTACGTTCATTCTATCCTTGTTTGTTTAGTAGCTTGTGTGCTACGACTATATTCGATGTGTATCCTTGATTAGAGGTCGTGCTCATGCGCTCACGTAGTTGGAGGTCGTGTTAATGCGCTCTATATGTTGTTTAATTACTTGGACATTTACGTGATCTTAATATCATTTCACACATTGTCTTTGAGTATGCTTCACATGTTGATTCATGATGTTTTAACATGTTTTGACGTACCGTTCATGTCTTGTTCATGATGGTTATATTTGAATATGTCATGTTTGATTACTTATTAAAGTATATGCATGTTCATATGTATATGTTGTGTGGTATTACCGTTTATGTGTTTCTAACGAAAAGTGGCTCGGAGAACCTCGAGTTACCCCCACTGATTGTGGCGTACATGTTTCATGTTTGTAGGTTGGTGCTGTTTGGGGAAGACGTGTGGCTAGCGAGCATTGTTGATCATTCGACAATTACCCATTTTACGATTGGCTTAGTTTTAATTTACTTGCTATTGAGGGATACCCTATCCCTTGTTCTTTTAAGTTACTTGTATAAGTTATACTTTTTCTTTGGTTTTAATCTTAAGCGTCATTTTGATATTCCGCGATCAAGTTTTATTTATATCTATATCGAAGTTTTTAAAGTTATCGTATTTCCGCTGCAAGTTACTTGTTTATTTTAGGTAATATTGCGGGTGTCACATACACGGTTTTTCCGGGTACCCAAAAACCGCATATATGGTTAAGCCGTATCGGATCCGTATAGTGATTTCTGCGATTTTTAAAACCGTATACCCGATACGGTTTTCGGTTTTGCTCACCCCTAGGCAAAATCGCCTTCCCCCCAAGCGACCACAACTCAATTTTCTACTCTTTGGAAAAACGCCTTCTCTCCCAGCGACTTGACTCTGGGTTGAATTTAGGTCAAGTCGCTCTTCCCCTAGCGACTTGACTCTGGGTTCATTTTCAGATTCGTTTTTCAAAAGTCTACACTTTACATATGGTCGTCCTCCGGTTAAGCGACTTGAATACAATCTTAGCTTCGGTGATGACGTGGATCCATTTTCGGTAATAAATTTGAAAAGTACCTATGTCGTTAATTAATTTTTGAAAATTGCCTATTTCGGAAAATGCAGGAACACGAAACGAAAAGAACGTTGAGTCAATTTGTCCAACAAGTGAACGAACATGAAATGCGAGAGTGGCAGGCGGGGTGGTAAGATGGTGGACGAGGAGAGTTTGAAGAAAATTGGGGGAAATTGAAAGGAAAGGCAAGCACGTGAATTACACGATGAGTAAAATGAAAAGGATAAAATCGGTAATGTTGTACATGATTGAGTAAATCATGTACATGAATGAGCATGACCCTTTTTAAAAAAGCAAAAAAAAAAAGAGGAGTCACGTGGGAAAACAAGCAGAGAGGCAAACAACTTCATTATTGTTGTTCTAGGCAGAGAATACGAAAGGAAGACGTAAGAAGGCGGAGGGAGAAATAGAGTAGGAATAGTTTAATTTCTTACATTTCTTTACATTTCTTAGTTTACATTTGTTAGTAATTGTGGTTTATAGGATTTGTATGAAGATTCATTGTCTTATTTTTCCTTAATTCACGTTAGTTGGTAACTAATCCTCCTTCCTTTTTCATTTATTTCAAGTTTACAAAGCTCAATGTTAACAAAGATTAATAAAGTTTACAGAGCATTTTTTGCGTTGTCAGATCGAATTCTTAAGAGGTTTTAATAAGCACGAAGCTAGACCGAGATGGCCCAAGTGCTCCTAGTAAGTCTTCAAGAATACTCCAAGATCAAAAATCAGAAGTTGAAATCCATTATAATATATTTATTTTTGAAGTTCAATTAATTTTATTTATAACCGTTCTAAGTTACAATAATGTGTGGTATGTCATCACTTCCACAACAATTGTAAACAAGAATTTGTGTTTGAAGTTTTGGGTTATGTAACTTAGTGATCTAAACATATTCGTTGTTTTTATTTTATTTTTAGGCTACCTAAATCAAGACATTCTGTATAGCTATTTGTATTGGCATATAGCCTAATTAATGATATTCATATTAAGATAAAGTTAGTTTTTATGTTCCTAAGTTATCTTTGCAAGTTCTCTTTTTAAACTACATAGCTAATGGGCATCCCGATTATTTGTTTACCTTTAATTTTGGAAGAAATATCAAACAAAGAGAAAAAACTTAATTATTAGAGGACAAGTGGATCAAATTGAGTGTAAAGAGGTAAATAATACCGAGACACCCAAAACAAAATAGGTAAAAAAATAACCAAGACGAAGGCAGTACAATATAGTTAAAACATATGGCTTGGTCGACTATGTGCTCGTATCATCAATATCCAACACTTGATGATTAATGAGCCTAAATTTAAAGCTAAAGGCGAGTTGGAGCGATACAAAACTTTTCTTGTTCTCAATGACAGGTCTAAACAGGTTGGTGTTGATTGTGATGAAACCTTCAGTCTGATGGTTAAACACACAACAATCCGATTGTTCTCAGCCTTGTCGTGTCCTATAACTGGCAAATTCACTAGCGCGATACGAAAAATGTTTTCTTACACGGTCACCTTGCTGAAACAGTTTATATGCACCAACCACCCGGGTTCCGTGACAAAGACCGTCCTAATCATGTATGTCTTCTCAAAAAATCCCTTTATGGCCTTAAACAATCCCCCGGGACGTGGTACCATCACTTTGCTACTTTTGTGTCTACAATTGGGTTCAATCAAAGTTGGTCCAACAATTCTCTCTTCATTTATCAGAACGATAATGATTGTGCTTACCTATTATTGTAATACCCCGTATTTCTTTTATATAGTATTTTTATATATTATTATATTTCGTAATTATTTTGACGGGATTGGAAAGATATATTCGATAATTAACTTATCGAATAAGTGTATATTTTATATTATTATATTTACGTTATATTTAAGTAACTTTGCTGTGCGATAGGTGTTGCTTGGGTAGCATGTGTGTTATGTTGATGTGGGGGTTTGATCTTGAGACCATGGGCACCTAGTATGGGCCTGTTTTTGTGGGGAATAAAACGCGTATTCACCCTAAAATTGCAGGATTATAATGAAATATACAATTGCGAATATCGTCATAAGATTAAAAACATGAGAAAAGTAATACAACCTTTAGTCCTCGCGCAAAAGGCCTAAGAACAGGAATTAATGCAAATTCCCTCCTATAACTTGCACCCAAGACTTAGTCTGAGACGTGGCCGCGTGTGCTAGAAATCCTCTCCAATTGCCTTGCAATATAGGGAGAGCCCTTGAGGTTTTAGATGTGAGATCTGAGGTTTTGGGAGAAGAATGCTCTCAAAACCCTAATTTTACCCTGAGAATTCTGTTACAGTGCAACAAGAGTAGTTGACAAAAGGAGAAGTCTCCTCCTTTTGTAACTGAGGCCGGCCGAAATAGGGTTTGGGTAGGAGTGGGCTTTCCACTCTTACCTTATCCCAATGCGTGATTCGACCCAATTAGCTATTATTTATTCGCGGGTTTAATTTATAAATCGTAACATGTTATCAGTTATTAATACAGTCGATATATTAATAATGGTCTGATAAAATACGATATTGTATAATTACCTAAATTAATATAACTGTTTATATTAATTTACAAATATAATATTTAATTAAATATAACTGTTTATATTTAATTTACGAATTAATCTTGTAATCCGTATTAGCTAAAATTATTTAATCCGTATTAAATAATAATTCTCAACATCTTATTGACTAATTTAATAGTCAATACCTCTGACTAACTGTTTAGTCATATCCGGCAAAATGTGATTGTATTTTCATACCTTCACATCTCTCAAACGTGTCCTATAGGTGTGACGTATAGGGACCAGTTGACCACCGCCATCCGTATGACAATAACGTCAAACTTATCTAGCAAGCCAACCGTTATTGATAAACGTGGATCAACTGGTAATAATACAGAAGTATGCCCTTGTGATCCTTAAAGAGATTTAATAAGTCATTGTACTTAATTGTCAAGGACACCAGCCCCAACAATCTCCCACTTGTCCGTACAAGGGTATGTGCAATGACGTTATCACACTCTACATGTGGAGGACACAATCTCCAACAAACTCCCACTTGTCCGTACAAGTGTAGGTGCGATAACCGAATCTCATATCCTTTTAAAATTTCTCCCACTCAATGTAAGACAATTTGCAAATCCGCATTCGCAAAGGTCGTATCTCACAAGCGATCTGTATCAAGAGTGGTTTCCCCGACTAGAGAGTAACTTAACTGATAAAACGAATCTGTATTCGAGCATGGCCATGCATTTCAGTTACTGCTCCTCGAGTGGCCCTGAGAAATGATAAAATCCTGATAAGGGTTTGGATATTTCCCTCAACTCGAATCCTGCCGATATCGCCCAGCATGAAATAACCCAGAAAAAATCCTCTTGGCCCCTGTTACGGTGACCGTGGGAAAGAAACCAAAGTTACCCAAAATCTGTCTTAATCTCAAGAAACAGTTGAAAGTCAAAAGACTCGACTCTAAGGAACACTATGGAGGTCCTATCCACGACCTGGCACCCAATGTTATAAAACATTTAGGACTCCATAACGATGTCACGGGGTGTCCTACGAGATATCCGTATAACTCGCCTTTGTGATTGGTCAGTCATCCACGTGACTTATGGCTCGTTGAACCCACCATCAACCAACGTCACAAAATGATTACCTGAGTTATCAGCTCAAGTGGGTAATCAAGGACCAAAACGATGTAATGTTAATCAGTTCACTTTGTGGTGTTCAAAATTGGCGTACAATTCCACATGAAAAACAAAACATTTTATATCATAACAATAAGGTTGAATAGAGTACACGAGAAAATGAATTATTACATGAATTCATAAAAGAGTACTACAACTTAGGAACACATCCAATTCCCATGGAATGAATGTGCCCTTCATGCTTATCACGTGGTAATGCTTTTGTGAGAGGATCGGCTATGTTGTCATCCGTAGCGATCTTTTCAATAAAAATCTCCTTTTGCTCCACGTAATCCCGGATTAGATGAGCTTTCCGTTGTACATGCCTAGCCTTGCTGCTAGACTTATGCTCCTTAGCTTGGAAGATGGCACCGCTATTGTCACAATAGACGGTGATTGGGTCATTCGAACTAGGCACTACTGATAGTCCTTGTAAGAATTGACGCATCAATATCGCTTCCTTAGCTGCTTCTGAGGCGGCATAGTACTCGGACTCAGTCGTAGAATCTGCTGTAACACTCTGTTTAGAACTTTTCCAGCTGACAGCAGCGCCATTAAGAGTAAAGACAAATCCAGACTGAGATTTCGAGTCATCTCGATCTGTTTGGAAGCTAGCATCTGCGTAACCCGTGGCGCAGAGCGTCGAGTCGCCTCCAAAAGTCAATCCCCAATCTTTAGTCCTCCGTAGGTACTTAAGAATGTTTTTCACGGCCATCCAGTGTTGTTCACCTGGATGAGCTTGGAATCGACTTGTCATACTCAATGCATATGCAACGTCTGGACGTGTGCATATCATGGCATACATGATCGATCCTATTGCCGAAGCATAAGGAATCCGACTCATGCGCTCTTTCTCTTCCACTGACTTAGCTTCTTGAGTCTTGCTCAAGTGAAGCCCAGGAGTCATAGGAAGGAACCCCTTCTTGGAGTTCGTCATGCTGAATCTCTCCAGAATCTTCTCTATATAAGACTCCTGACTGAGAGACAACATCCGTCGTGATCTATCCCTGTAGATACGGATGCCCAAAATTCTTTGTGCCTCTCCCAGATCTTTCATCTGGAAGTGGTTTTTCAACCATGCTTTAACCGAAGATAAGAGAGGTATGTCATTCCCAATCAAGAGTATGTCATCGACATACAGTACTAGGAATACAATCTTGCTCCCACTCGACTTGATATAGAGACATGGTTCCTCGACTGATCGAATGAACCCATTCTCTTTTATCACTTGGTCGAAGCGATGATTCCAACTCCGCGATGCTTGCTTAAGTCCATAGATGGAACGCTTAAGCTTGCAAACTTTCTTAGGATGTGCTGGATCGATAAAACCCTCGGGTTGTACCATGTACAACTCTTCCTCCAAATAACCGTTTAAGAAGGCGGTTTTAACGTCCATTTGCCATATTTCATAGTCATGAAATGCGGCGATCGCTAAGATAATCCGAATGGAACGTAGCATGACTACGGGTGCAAAGATCTCATCGTAGTGCAAGCCTGGCACTTGGGTGAAACCTTTAGCAACTAGTCTAGCCTTATGGATATCTTGTTGTCCTTCCACGGCATGCTTTATCTTGTAAAGCCATTTGCATTGAAGGGGACGTACCTTTGCAGGTAGGTCCACAAGATCCCACACGTTGTTCTCATACATGGAGTCCATCTCGGATTGCATGGCTTCTAGCCATAGCTTTGAGTCAGAACTGGTCATGGCACCTTTATAGGTTGTGGGTTCATTACCCTCTAGGAGTAAGACGTCATCTGTATCGTGTTCCTCGACCATACCAATGTATCTGTCCGGTGGAATAGAGACTCTTCCTGACCTCCTAGGTTCCTCAGGGATATCTACCGCAGCCTCGGTTGGAGGTACTGTTTCCTCCAATGGTTGCTCGGTAGTTGGTTCTTGAACCTCCGATAACTCGAAGGTTCTATTACTCGACTTGTTCTCGAGAAATTCTTTCTCTAAGAACGTCGCACTAGCCACAACAAAAACACGTTGTTCGGTAGGTGAGTAGAAGTAATGACCAAACGTTCCCTTTGGATAGCCTATAAAGTATGTCTTGACCGATCGCGGGCCGAGCTTATCCTCGTGTCTCCACTTGACATAAGCCTCGCAGCCCCAAACCCGAATAAAGGACAAGTTAGGGACCGTTCCCTTCCATAGCTCGAATGGAGTCTTGTCAACAGCTTTAGACGGACTTCGGTTAAGTATTAGAGCGGCCGACAAAAGAGCATAGCCCCACAATGAATCAGGCACAACGGTGTGACTCATCATGGATCGAACCATATCGAGTAAAGTTCGATTTCTCCGTTCGGACACACCATTTAATTGTGGTGTTCCAGGTGGAGTCAACTGTAGCACGATCCCACAGTCTTTTAGGTGTTGATCAAACTCGCGTGAAAGATACTCACCACCACGATCCGAGCGTAGTGCTTTAATCTTTCTACCCAGCTGGTTCTGTACCCGATTCTGGTATTCTTTGAACTTGTCAAAGGATTCACTTTTGTGCTTCATTAAGTAGACATAGCCATATCTACTTAAATCATCCGTGAAAGTGATGAAATACCTATAGCCATCTCGTGCGTTGATCGACATAGGGCCACACACGTCCGTATGTATGAGTCCTAATAGGTCGGCAGCGCGCATTCCAACACCTTTGAAGGAAATACGAGTCATTTTGCCGATGAGACATGATTCACACGTGCCATATGATTCGAAATCAAAGGGCGAAATAGCTCCATTCTGTATGAGCTGTTTAACGCGTTTCTCATTTATGTGTCCCATACGACAATGCCATAGGTAAGTTTGATCTTTGTCACCTACCTTTATTCTTTTATTATTCACATGTAATATCTCGGTAGTTTGATCTAAAACATAAATTCCATTCATGGAAACTGCCTTGCCATAAATCATATTGTGCAAAGAGAAAATACAGCTATTATTCTCTATTACAAATGAAAATCCGAGTTTGTCAAGTGCAGAAACTGAAATAATGTTTTTGGATAAACTAGGAACATAATAACAGTTATATAAAAATAACTCGAATCCACTTGGAAGCTGGATTACGTATGTTCCCTTCGAGACTGCAGCCACACGTGCTCCATTCCCGACACGCAGGTCCACCTCACCCTTGATTAGGGGTTCTTGGTTTCGGAGGCCCTGCACATGATTACATAGATGAGAACCACAACCAGTATCAAGTACCCAAGTTCCGCAACTTGCGTGGTTAATCTCAATCATGTGAATAAAAGAAGAAGAAGACATACCAACAGGAGTAACACGGCCTGCTTTAATGTCCTCGCGATACACAGGGCAGGAGCGCCTCCAATGCCCAGTCTTGTGGCAATGGTGACATTCCATGCTTGTATCCTTGCTCTTTGTCTTGCCTTGTGAGTTACTCGACTCACCAGGCCCACTCTTTGCAAATCCTGGTTTCTTGAACCTGGGCTTACCTACTGCTAGGTCGCCCTGAGCTTTAGCCTTCCCTTTACCTTTCCCATTACTGGAGATCATGAGAACATCCTGCTTTAGACTCCCACTCAACTTTAGATCCTTCTCAGTCTGTACGAGAAGGGAGTGGAGCTCATGGGGAGTCTTCTTCATGTCGTTCATGTAGTAGTTGGCCCTAAAGAGGGCGAACCCGTCATGAAGCGAATGAAGCATGCGATCAACGATGATGTTCTCACTGATCTTACAGTTTAGGGACTCCAGTTTCTCGATATTCTCAATCATGTTGAGAATATGTGGGCTAACAGCTTGGCCCTTCTGGAGTTTCGCCTCAAAGAAGCGACAGGTATGCTCATAAGAAACGATTCTCGGAGCCTTGGAGAATTCGTTAGTGAGCGTGGTGAAAATCTTGTTTGCACCATGGGTTATGAAGCGTCTTTGCAAATTGGATTCCATTGCATAGATGAGTACGTTCTTTATCGCACCCGCTTCCATGACGAAGTCGCTATGAGCGCGAACATCGTTGGCTCTAGCTCCAGTTCCTGGGTGTGGCGGAATGGGCTCAGTTAAGAACTTGAGCTTTCCGTCAGCAATGGCAGCATTCCGTAGTGCTGCCTCCCAGTCAGAGAAGTTTGACCCATCATTCCTCAGTCTTGTGGACTGATTCATGGAGTCCATGAAGGCCTTTAGCCAGGATTCACGTGCTAGCTTGGCACTTGGCATTGGGTCTTCACCAGCCATTTTAGTTTTACAGCAGTTTTATTGAACGTGTTCTACACTGAAAAGGAAGATAAAACAAAACCATATAAGCAACTTATTGTTGTGATTTAAGTCTATATTAAATTGAATTTAAACTCGTAGACTCAAGCATTTATATAATTGATCTCCCTCAAGAATTATATAAACGATCCCAAGACTCAATTTCCGTATATTGATAAGCCCACAGTTTGGCTAATTCCAATCGTTGGAACTCTTGGTCGATAGATTTCCGTAAATCCTATCTATTAGTCCATCTCAGTCACTGGAATATTATCGAGTGACCATGATGTTGAGATAAAATAAATCATCTGTTCCCACTTACCCGACGTAGAAGGGGTCATATTATGCCTACCGACGAAGAATGGATTCATGGGAGGCTGATTTATAAAGACTAATCTCAATTTTTGGTTATACGAGGAAGACCCCATCAACTTTTATTTATCCATATATAAGTGAACTAAAAACTAGCATTTGCGTGAATGAATTAAATAAAGTGATGGCTTTTAAATGACATGTGACATCTGTATTGTCACAGAAAACTAACGCGAGACCTCTACATGAGTCAGTTTTCAGGCATGATATAGGTGGTTTGGTTTTTAGGCGGAATATGATGCAAGCTATTATCGATGAAAGCGTAAAGATAAATGCAATAAACGTAAATAAAAGTCCTAGTGTGGCCTATCCTACCAAAATAAACATAAAACAACTTGGAATCCACCGTTGGACCCTAGAAGCTTGTCTTGATGTTCCATCTTGGTCCTTGCAGCGGGAGTGAGCATCCGGTCTCCGTCTTCTCTTTGGTCTTCGCAAAATTACTAATTTAAATTACAAAAGTAATCCTAGATACATTCTAATTTAAATACAAAAGTAATTACATGGCAAAAACCCAAAACGGAGATTCAAGATCTCAAAATTACAAGCAAGATCGTGTCCCATCATTACGGTAACACAATCTTCTAAGGCCACACTAAGTTACAACCGTTTGCAAAAATTAAATACGTTATTGAAAGCATTCAAGGCATTCACAAGACGATAAATAAAATGCATCAACTAAAAACAATTTATACATGACATAATACCGTTATTATGATTAATAAATTTATACCAAACCACCTTTTAAGATTAAAATTAGGTGACTATACCGTTTTAATCACCAATTTTAATAAACATATAATCCATTGTTTTAAACTGTTTTAAAAACAATATGTATCAAACGAGGGTGAACCGTTTCACTAAATAATATACTATTTCCGTATACAGTATATTATTTTAAGCCATGTGAAAATAAGAAAACAAGTTATTTTCGAAAATAAACACCCCGAAACGAGAGCACTCGATCGAGTAACAGGGGCACTCGATCGAGTGTCAGGGTCACTCGATCGAGTGCAGCATGGCTCGATCGAGTGGCTCGAAAAATTGCAAATCGCTGCACTTTTAAATCAAAACGAGTTTATAACTTGGATTTAAAACTTGTAAATCATATATAAACAACAACAAAAGATTCACATATTGCTAAAAATATCGATTAATTAACAACATGCAAATTATAATCGAAAACAAGATCGATTTCTCACAAAAATACACGCACGGCAGCCTGGTACGGGGGCACTCGATCGAGTGTCACAGGGACTCGATCGAGTGCCTAGGCAGATGCACGGTTTTCTCAAAATTTTTGATTTTATGAAAGACACAATTGTAAAATTTTCATGGCCTAAGGCTCTGATACCACTTGTGGGGAATAAAACGCGTATTCACCCTAAAATTGCAGGATTATAATGAAATATACAATTGCGAATATCGTCATAAGATTAAAAACATGAGAAAAGTAATACAACCTTTAGTCCTCGCGCAAAAGGCCTAAGAACAGGAATTAATGCAAATTCCCTCCTATAACTTGCACCCAAGACTTAGTCTGAGACGTGGCCGCGTGTGCTAGAAATCCTCTCCAATTGCCTTGCAATATAGGGAGAGCCCTTGAGGTTTTAGATGTGAGATCTGAGGTTTTGGGAGAAGAATGCTCTCAAAACCCTAATTTTACCCTGAGAATTCTGTTACAGTGCAACAAGAGTAGTTGACAAAAGGAGAAGTCTCCTCCTTTTGTAACTGAGGCCGGCCGAAATAGGGTTTGGGTAGGAGTGGGCTTTCCACTCTTACCTTATCCCAATGCGTGATTCGACCCAATTAGCTATTATTTATTCGCGGGTTTAATTTATAAATCGTAACATGTTATCAGTTATTAATACAGTCGATATATTAATAATGGTCTGATAAAATACGATATTGTATAATTACCTAAATTAATATAACTGTTTATATTAATTTACGAATATAATATTTAATTAAATATAACTGTTTATATTTAATTTACGAATTAATCTTGTAATCCGTATTAGCTAAAATTATTTAATCCGTATTAAATAATAATTCTCAACATCTTATTGACTAATTTAATAGTCAATACCTCTGACTAACTGTTTAGTCATATCCGGCAAAATGTGATTGTATTTTCATACCTTCACATCTCTCAAACGTGTCCTATAGGTGTGACGTATAGGGACCAGTTGACCACCGCCATCCGTATGACAATAACGTCAAACTTATCTAGCAAGCCAACCGTTATTGATAAACGTGGATCAACTGGTAATAATACAGAAGTATGCCCTTGTGATCCTTAAAGAGATTTAATAAGTCATTGTACTTAATTGTCAAGGACACCAGCCCCAACAGTTTTGTTTGCCACACGGCAGCCCAAACTTAGAAAATACACTAATACCTAATTCCCTTCACACGCCTGCCGTCATGTTTGAGCATGCTTTCTACCCTAATCTATCCTACCCATCATACAAACACTACACCTACCTGTAGCCGTCATATCATGAATTAAGAGGGTGGTGGTCACGGTGGACTTAGGGCGGTCAGAGTTGGTCGATCATGGTCAGAAAGCAGGTATGCGTTAAGGTTTTGACATTCGTTTCTATTTGTGTTGCGTCTTCTCGTGTTTGTCGTCTGTTCGAAGGGTGGTAGAGAGTCTCTGGAACCTCGGTGTTGTTTTTATGTACGGCTGGTGGGTGAGGGGTTGTCAGGGGGTTGTCACGATAGGTAAAGGTTGTCGCTATGGATGTCGGAAGGGGTTTTTGTCACCACTGGTAGTGTCAGTCACGGTTTGATTGTGTCAGGGAGTAAGTTTGGGGGGGGGGGGGGGGGGGGGGGGTACCACCGTTGACTCGAGGGAGGTCGGCGCGGTGGTACCACCGTGGTCTCTAGTATGTGTGTCAGGCCGTGTCTGGGTGGTGGTTTCATGGGTTGTCAGTGGCGCCTGGAGGTGTCGATGGTGGTCCGTGTCTTTAGTGCAGGGAGTGCAGGTGGGAGTCAGACCTAGGTTGGTGGGCTCTGGTCTGACTCTCCGCCGGCTGTCAGGTGGCTTGGTGGTGTCAGGGAGAGAGTGGGTTGTCGGCAGTGTCGAGGGAGGGTGTCTGCCGGTGGTCGAGATGGTGGTACATGGTGTTGTTGTGGGTCTATGTCGGGGAGAGAGGAGGAGTCGGGTTTGGGCTGTTCGTTTAATTCGAATTTTATGTTTTTAAGTATTAATTATTATTATTATTATTATTATTTTTTTTATTATCAACCGGGAACTTTTATTAAAAATAGAGGAGAAATTACATAAAATTTGTGGGCACCCGAGAAACTAGCTGGGCGCCCACTCCCTTAGCAATAGCAAAACTAAGGCGAGTAAAAATAAAAGCAGCCTTCCGCGATCCGGCATCCTGGGACATAGCAAACTTCTGAATCCGCTTGAGCAAGGTAACCGCGTCTTCCCCTAATCCCCCCAAAGAAGAGAAGGAGAAAGGCAAGAGGCCATAACCATGCGCCGCACACAAGCTCCTATACTTGGCGCACTTCCTCCAAGCAGCATCGACCACCACCCCTCCTGGCACAAAATCAGCCATGCCCGACTGAGTCAAAGGAGAGGACCCTACCAAATCCACACAAACATCACGCCCCCGGGTCCCAAGAATAGAGCAGCAAATCAGCAGGCCGCAAAGGCCCATCCGCACCATCGAGCAACCCAATATCCACCTCCCGACCAGTAGAGATCCCCGACCGGTAGCAAATATCCAAAAGAGTAGTGATATTACTACTATGTATTATTATTATTATTATTATTATTATTATTATTATTATTATTATTATTATTATTATTATTATTATTATTATTATTATTATTATTATTATTATTATTATTATTATTATTATTATTATTATTATTATTATTATTATTATTATTATTATTATTATTATTATTATTATTATTATTATTATTATTATTATTATTATTATTATTATTATTATTATTATTATTATTATTATTATTATTATTATTATTATTATTATTATTATTATTATTATTATTATTATTATTATTATTATTATTATTATTATTATTATTATTATTATTATTATTATTATTATTATTATTATTATTATTATTATTATTATTATTATTATTATTATTATTATTATTATTATTATTATTATTATTATTATTATTATTATTATTATTATTATTATTATTATTATTATTATTATTATTATTATTATTATTATTATTATTATTATTATTATTATTATTATTATTTATTATTATTATTATTATTATTATTATTATTATTATTATTATTATTATTATTATTATTATTATTATTATTATTATTATTATTATTATTATTATTATTATTATTATTATTATTATTATTATTATTATTATTATTATTATTATTATTATTATTATTATTATTATTATTATTATTATTATTATTATTATTATTATTATTATTATTATTATTATTATTATTATTATTATTATTATTATTATTATTATTATTATTATTATTATTATTATTATTATTATTATTATTATTATTATTATTATTATTATTATTATTATTATTATTATTATTATTATTATTATTATTATTATTATTATTATTATTATTATTATTATTATTATTATTATTATTATTATTATTATTATTATTATTATTATTATTATTATTATTATTATTATTATTATTATTATTATTATTATTATTATTATTATTATTATTATTATTATTATTATTATTATTATTATTATTATTATTATTATTATTATTATTATTATTATTATTATTATTATTATTATTATTATTATTATTATTATTATTATTATTATTATTATTATTATTATTATTATTATTATTATTATTATTATTATTATTATTATTATTATTATTATTATTATTATTATTATTATTATTATTATTATTATTATTATTATTATTATTATTATTATTATTATTATTATTATTATTATTATTATTATTATTATTATTATTATTATTATTATTATTATTATTATTATTATTATTATTATTATTATTATTATTATTATTATTATTATTATTATTATTATTATTATTATTATTATTATTATTATTATTATTATTATTATTATTATTATTATTATTATTATTATTATTATTATTATTATTATTATTATTATTATTATTATTATTATTATTATTATTATTATTATTATTATTATTATTATTATTATTATTATTATTATTATTATTATTATTATTATTATTATTATTATTATTATTATTATTATTATTATTATTATTATTATTATTATTATTATTATTATTATTATTATTATTATTATTATTATTATTATTATTATTATTATTATTATTATTATTATTATTATTATTATTATTATTATTATTATTATTATTATTATTATTATTATTATTATTATTATTATTATTATTATTATTATTATTATTATTATTATTATTATTATTATTATTATTATTATTATTATTATTATTATTATTATTATTATTATTATTATTATTATTATTATTATTATTATTATTATTATTATTATTATTATTATTATTATTATTATTATTATTATTATTATTATTATTATTATTATTATTATTATTATTATTATTATTATTATTATTATTATTATTATTATTATTATTATTATTATTATTATTATTATTATTATTATTATTATTATTATTATTATTATTATTATTATTATTATTATTATTATTATTATTATTATTATTATTATTATTATTATTATTATTATTATTATTATTATTATTATTATTATTATTATTATTATTATTATTATTATTATTATTATTATTATTATTATTATTATTATTATTATTATTATTATTATTATTATGATTAAATTATTTTATTATTATTATTATTATTATTATTATTATTATTATTATTATTATTATGATTATTATTATGATTAAATTATTTTATTAATAATATTTTAGTAGTGATATTACTACTATGTAATAAAAGCCATCTTTCGTTCTTTTTATTAATTCATTATCGCGTAGTTGAAGTTTATGAGTCGGGAAACCAATAGGTTGGGGAAGTTTCTATTTATGGAAACTTTCCTTTTATAAAAGGTTTCTATTTTTGGAAACTTTCCACTTATGGAAGGTTTCTATATATAGTAAATGTGGTTTGTTAAGGGGTTCGGGGAGTTTATTAATTCATTACGAATACGTGTCTAGGTAGCGGTTTTCGCGTGGAACATTTCTAGCGAGCTTTGGATTGTCTGCACTTCGGCTATTCGAGGTAGGGGAATACCATATGCCTGTTGATGAGTTATTTGATTAGTAATCGTTGTTAACAATGTTCATCTTGTTATATTGAATGAATGATATATTGCTTTATTTGATTGAATAATTTTGTGTCACGATACGATGTGACGAATAATGGGTCTTGTGATATGGAGCGGAGTAAATTGGGTCTTGTGACTGGTGTGGAGTATATTGGGTCTTGTGATTGGTGTGGAGGTGATGGGTCTTGTGATCGGTGCGGAGTTTATTTGGCGTTGGATCGGTGCGGAGTTTATTTGGCGTTGGATCGGTGCGGAGTTTATTTGGTGTTGGATCGATGCGGTGTTAAGGGATGATTGATCCCAATATTTATATAATAATGTTTATTGTTTATTTTTCCTCTACTCAACCTCGTGGTTGACCCTGTGTATTCGTGATCACCTGTGATGACCCAATTTATTGGGGAGCAGATTGTCAGGTGGCTGAGACTATGGGAAGCTGTGGGAGGAGAGAGCTTGGATCCGGACCAGACTAGAGTCTAGATCACCATAGTCAGTTCGCATGAGTTGTACTTACTTTTCATAAGATAGTTTTACTACAGTTGTAAGAGCATGCTATGGAGTTTAACTTTTAATTAAAGTACTGTTTATCTTTCCTTTATATCTACTGCCTCGGGAAACCGAGATGGTAACACCCTTATTTATCTGGGGAGTCCTAGTACAGGCCCTTAAATAAATGGGGGTGTTACAAAGTGGTATCAGAGCGAACGATCCTCAGGCCTAAACTAAATGAATAATAAGGAACGTAGGGAGAGTCTAATAAAATGAACCCCGAGATGAAACTGATAGGAGCCCCAAAAAGGAACGGGATGAGTTAGGGGCCCCCTCACACCAAACCTGGGCCCTTTCTGTTCTGTCTCGGGAACCCAATGAGATAAATTGAAAAGTGGGGTAGATTATATAGTAACCTAGATGTCTTGTACTAACGTTCTTGCAGGAGAAGGAATGAGGTAAGTTACGATGTGTGATATGGTTGGTAATATATACTGAGAATCATGAGATTTATGTTGAGTGTTGGTTGAGATCTACTATTTCTGGTATTGGGAACAAGAGATTTTGAATATGAGCTTTACTTGTATATATATGGTGATATGCATGCAGCTGTATGATCCCTGAACCGTTAAGTAGAGATATAGTATAATGATGTGTGTAATAAGTTGATGAGCTATAGTCACCTAAAAGGATAGGTGTAGGAGAGATATGATCATGATTGACTGGAATGGTTAGTAGAGCCAGTTATGCTATGTCGTTATAGGAGGTGGAACCAAGCTAAGTCTTATGGGTAAAGCTAGTAGACCAAACCGGAGGCCGTGCGCGTTGATAATTGCCTGTACTATTCTATGTGTATACACTTCTTATTTGCATGCCTTATACTTTGCAAGAGTTTACTGATATGCATACTAGGCAAATGTGATCGGAATTTGAGACTTATGATTTTATTATGTTAGTAATTGCTTTAGCAATCCATGTTTAGTAATATGCAGAATGTGTGTTCTAAGCTATGAATGTATGTAGTCATGTGTTGCGTATATCGTATTTAAAATTTTATACCTTTATATACATATAAATCCGTTATGAAGTTTGTCATCAATAAGGGATACGTAGTAGTCACTAGGTTATATTTCCGTACTTGGATACACATGTATAACTGTCAAGTTATTTAATTGATTTTATTTTCAGTTTCGAAACCTTTACCGTATTTTGATGCCAACTACAATTGAAATGAGGAATGAATGTTAATATGGTACAGAGTGATGTCTATGCTTCAAATGATTGTCAATGTGTTTGGATGAGAAAGGTTGAGTGTGGATGTAGTAATGTGTAGTTGCAAAGGGACCAAAATTTTAATAAATTTTCAGAATGTTACCTGGTTTGTCCGGGCTGTCACTTTATACGTGTTTCATAATTGAGGATGAAAATTTTATGTATGATAACCTTCTGAGTTGGGTTTACAATACTAGTGTTTTATCTTGATATGAGTTATGTCTTTGGGAGAAATAATTCTTTTATTCAACAGTAGTCAGACTGTTATTGCATAGTCCCGTTTTGATTTATCTTTTGTAACTGAAATCATTTAAAACTTGGTTATTGCTTGTGCATAGTTCCAACTCTACTGTTTAGAATGTTCGTTCACGTTTTCAAAATTTTACACCATGTAAAATCTTAACGAGCTGTTATTCAATTGTGATTTTTGCAAGATGCCTAAAATTTTGTTGAAATGCTGTAAAGTTATTGTTCATATTGTTCGATTTGTAAATATTGTATTAAATAATTTCCTTGAGGTATGCATACGATACTTTTCATCTGTTTAACTAATTCCTTATATTTACTAAAAGATTATGTTTGCTCACACGTTGGCTACGTTGTTATTTAATTATGATTTTTGTAAGTTGTTGCATAACGTTTAATTGGTGAAGTTGCAAGGTGTGTAAGTTTCGTATCAAAAAGGTTTAATCAAATGTGAATTATGTGATGTGACTACGTGATATCCTGATATGGCCTTGGTAACATGAATAGTAGGCATAGGGTATGAGTATGAACCCCACTATATGATAGCAAAACCTTGTTTATCTCGTCAAGTTTAATATAAAATCATTTCCAGTATATGTCTAATTTTAATGATGTGCTGCTCGTATGTGATGTCAAAGGCATGTTTGACTAAGAAGAGTCTTGCCATATGGCAAAATGAAATATAACTGGTGAGCTTATTAGCATGTTATAACAATCTAATGGTTATATGTAATTGTGATTGTGATTATTTGAACAGTGTGAATCTTGTTGATGTTCTTTCGTCTATTGAGAGTTATCTCTGTCTAGTTCCCTGTGAATATAATTTTTATAACTATTTTCAAGTGTATTGTTATACCATGTAGTGACTTACATATTGTTATATTAAGAATTTGATCAAGATATGTGGGATTATTAATTGGTTAACATGTGAAATATGAAGTACTAGCCTTGTGAATTCGTTTACTTTTATTGTTAAAATTTTCATAATTCAAGAGCGACAAGAACAATGTCCTAGTAAAGAAGAATCAGAATGTCTCTGTGTAGTCTTGTTATGATCTGTAGCTTGCGAAATTGCCTTTTTGTTCGTTTTTATAAATTATCACAAATTACCGCTTCGATGTTTCAAACGTTTCAAAATATTTCTGAAGTGATAAACCATGATAAAGCTTGATGTTTGATAATTATGCTGAATGTTTACAATTTTACAGATTATGTAACTATGTGTTGATGAAATCCTGCACGGAAATTTAATTGCTGCGCAGTATGTAAACCCCTTATTTGCAAGTCACCTATGTTGATAGTTTCATGATAAATGATGTAATGTGAGTGGATAGGAGATGTACCTAATTGATTTTAACTTATTGACATCTAGGAATGATAAACGGTCTTGTTAGTTTATGATTGGCGTGCATCTTGTGTAACATGTCAGTGCGCCATGTTTAATTACGTTAATTAATTTCGCTCTATGTCCTTCCCAAAATATGATTTTGCTGCTATAATATGATTATAAGCGTGAAATGTTTTAAAGTGTCTATTATGATATACGAGTTTGCTGATTGTCTACATTGGTGGAAACATGCTGAGTTGTGTCAAAAATTTCAAAGATATGTAAGCATTAGCTAATCTGATTCTGTTTTACTGCGTAACACGATCCTATCGGCCCTAATACTTTATTGTTGTTCGAGGTTATATGTTATATGATAATTGATATGAGTCTCTTTTGAGTACTGATTTGAGTTGAATATTAGTAGTTGTCCTTCTATTTTGATAGTTAAAAATTTTCTATTGATGTGATAATTCTTTTGTTTGTGAGATGGAAAAACTTTTAGTAATTGATTAGTCTGAGTTATCAGTTTGAAATCGATATTGAGATGAAGTATTAATTCGCAGTTTTATTCCGTCAGTTCACTCACCCTTGTCCTTGGTCTTTAGTTCGATGATGAGAGTACGATACTTGGTTAAAGTAAGATTTTATGAGGTAGAGGAATGAGTCAGATGGAAATTTTGAGCTGGAATATTTTTATGAGGTTACGGGGACGTAACCATGTTTTAAGGGTGATACGATTGATAAATCTTAATGATTCTATGATATGACTAGTTGTTGTGACATGGCTAATTGGTATGTGGTGATTGTTTGAGTATACGTAATATTACTGTGTTTCGTGAAGTCCTTTGAGTTAGTTTTACGTTAAACTTTGGGGACAAAGTTTTCTTAACGGGGGTAGAATGTGACATTTCGTGTTTTAAATTACCTTTATTAATTTTGACGTTATGTGGTGTCGCTTTGGTGTTCATTATGTGGTTGTTGATCATGGGATGGTGAACTTCGGGACGAAGTTCCTTTTAAGGAGGGAAGACTGTAATACCCCGTATTTCTTTTATATAGTATTTTTATATATTATTATATTTCGTAATTATTTTGACGGGATTGGAAAGTTATATTCGATAATTAACTTATCGAATAAGTGTATATTTTATATTATTATATTTACGTTATATTTAAGTAACTTTGCTATGCGATAGTGTTGCTTGGGTAGCCTGTGTGTTATGTTGATGTGGGGGTTTGATCTCGAGACCATGGGCACCTAGTATGGGCCTCGTTTTGTGTGCCACACGGCAGCCCAAACTTAGAAAACACACTAATACCTAATTCCCTTCACACGCCTGCCGTCATGTTTGAGCATGCTTTCTACCCTAATCTATCCTACCCATCATACACTAGTACAAAAACACCCTATTGCGTCCGTTCTATATGACTTATTGCGTCGGTTCTTGGTTGACGTTTTTGGAGGTGACGTTTATTGAAACGTCGGTTCTGAAACTGACGCAAAAAACAGACATTTGCGTCAGTTCTTAGTATACAACTGATGCATTTGATGTATCATTTGCATCAGTTCTTAAAATACAACGGATGCAATTGCTGTAAGAACCGACGCAAATAGCTTAGTTTTTGCATCAGTTTTCCAGTAACGGATGCTTTTTCGCTTAGCTTTTGCGTCAGTTTCCCAACAACTGATGCAATTAGTACCTTAATTTCGCACAAAATTGAATAGTATATGCGTCAGTTATTATAGGAACTGACTCTTTTGCTCTATTTTTTTGCATCATTTCTTTTCAAAACCGATGCAATAACTAATTACCATTTGCGTCATTTCTTGTAAGAACTGATGTATTTTATTTTTATGTTGTTAAAAAAAAATCCGCTACCGAAATTTCGGCATCACCTTCCTATAAAGTTGATATCCAAAACGCCAGAAATTTAAAACCACCTGCATTAAAATATCCAACCAAAGGACATTACATTGCCTTCGAACCAACAACATTCATTCCAAAATCCAATCCAACACTAAAATTAAAAAACAATATAATAAGTATTAGTTAATACATATAACAACTAATTAGCTATAACTTACATTATAAAAGTTAATGATGTTGAGTAAAATAGCCTAGCCATCCATAGTACCAAATGAGCATAGATATAGAAATAGGCATACACGAGAAATAAAACCACCTTAAGTCAACTTTAGAAGATCGAATGTTATCATTTGCTGGAGCCACCTGAAAATAAGCGACTTCACTGCAAACTTGGAACCACCACAATCTATCAGAATTATGTTCACTAGCAGCTGTGTTCTTCAAGTACTCTTGGTTATATGTTTCGACACTTGCACGAAAGCTTCCAACATAATAGTCATTGACGTATGAAGCGTACGCACTCTGCATAATGTAAATGAGATGTATAAATGCCGTAGAGAAACTAGAGATGCAATGGTAAAGTGACAAACTGACAAACTGACAACTTGATCGACTCTTTTGGATCAAACAATCTCTTTTGATTCAAGATTGAAGTAGTGTGTGCTTGCCCAAGTCTAATTCAGTAGTTAACTGAAGAGCATGCAATAGTTTGACTTTGACACCGATAGATTCGACATGTTTGACAGGAAACCAAATTATCAATGTAAAATTTGCAAAGACAGGCACAATACTTGACCAGATTTTGTGACGTCAAGAAGACAATAAGAGAGTAATAGTAGATACTCCCTCCATACTCAACCTATAGTTCTCCTTTCTTTTTGCATAAAAATTAAGGAAATGAATTTGAACCACCCAAAACACATTACCCCACATGAAAACGAATTTGGGACACAAAGGTTACCAGATAAGGAAAGAGGGAATAAAACCCAACTACCATGAAAAAGGAAAGAAGGAACTTTAGGCTGAATAGGAGGGAGTACATTATATCCTATACACCAGAAGATGTATAAACAAAAGGGGAGAAAACATACCACCAAATCTTGACCAGCCTTTTTAGCTTCAACAAGAGGACTGCACAACTTATCAAGATTTCCATATTGAAACTGCATGGTTTTAAAAAAAAAAAGTGACGCATTGACAAAGGTCACAAAGCGAATAAGCACAAGAGACAGTATGAAACTAATGAATCGTAGATAATTCGTACCGCTACAACTGCAGAATAATGCAGAATAATGTGAAGGAATAGAATGGAAGGATTAGTTTTCTGAGGAGGAAGAACAGAAGGATTAGGTTTGATTTCTTCCAGAATGAAATCTGCAGAAATTATGGCAGAAAACTCGTTAGCTATAATATGCATTTTACGTGAAGAACGGGAAATTACCCTCCAGTAGATGAAAGTTAATACCTTAGATGTTATGATTGCTGGTAAACATAAACGAAAGAGCTGCATTGGGCCAGAATGCCAGCGATGTTGCTGTTTTCGGTATGCTTCATAAGATTCCGGAACCTCAAATATAACCTCAAATTCTGTTATCTGAATTGATTGATTACTTCAGTTTATTTGAATCAAATTCAAATTAGGATACCTAAATCAATCTAATCAAACCAGATTTCAATAATACTTGTGCTATTACAAATGAAGTGAAATTATTGAAGTCTCAGTTGAACTGATCTTTTTATTGTTTTAAGTTAGGAAGAACAGGACCTCCCAGATTAAACATCTAAATCCATCAGCTACTTACAGTATGGTTACTAGATATTGAACCGTGATCAGCCAAAAAAACGACTTACCCTGACATCGTTGAGGTAGATGAACTTCCTGCCATTGAGATGAGCGCGGACAACAATGTCCATATCCTCAACAGTAGTCCTCTCAAGCCACCCACCTGAATCCTCCAAAGCTTTGATTCTCCAAACACCAGCAGTTCCATTAAACCCGAAAAAGTTCAGGTACATCCCATTAACCTGCTGTTCTACCTCAAAGTGAAAGCAGAGGTTGACGTTTTGAAGCCTCGTCAGCAAGTTCTCGTCTTTGTTCACAAAAGACCACCTGGCTTGAACCAAGCCAATATTTGGATTATCATGCAAAGCACTAACCACAACACATGTTCAAAAGTTTTCTCCTTTTAGAGACAGTATTTTTGTCTTTTGCAGTTGACATTTACCCAAAAAATGAAATGCATTCAATTGGTTTGAAGTATCTGGAAGGGAAAATGTCACGAATTCGAATGAATCTAAAGAGTCATGTGGATAGCAAACCTTGAAATGAGGGACGGTTAGCTTAAGGAAATCAGGATTAGGCTGAAAATTAGCATCAAAGATGGCAACAAATTCATAATCTTTGACCTAATCACAATTCATTGCAGATTTCAGATTCCCAGCTTTGTAACCTGTTCTAACAACGCGATGTCGATAAATAATGTTGATACCCTTTTGATTCCACTTGGTGACTTCACTCTTAATCAACCACTGTATACTCTCATCATCAGAATCATCTAAAACTTGTATCAAAATTCTGTCTTTTGGCCAATCAAGTTGACAAACAGCTGATATTGATGTTTCATACACCTATTATTAAGCATCACATAACCAATCTAAATCAGCATTCACGTGTAAGATCGTCTCATATTCATTTACGCGATACTCAAATCACTTAACATAACACATAATAAAACAGCAATAAAGAATAAGATCATGACTGATCAATGATTAGTTGATTGATTACCTCTCTTTCATTACACATTGGAATCTGAACTAAAACCATAGGATAATTGCATCCAGGGCTTTCAGCATCATTAGATTTAAACGGTTCGCCTTCAAACCGAGGCTTAATCTTCCTCACCTTAATCCAAAAACACCCCAAACAAAGCACCAATCTATCAAGGGACTGGATCAAGAACAAAACAACACAAAAGTTTGAAAGAGACTGAATCCAAGGAGCAATAAAACCGGCTCTAAACCCGACCCAACCGACATAAACCTCAAGTTACACAATTTCAGAAGGTTTACCCGTAATTATTACTGTAATAGGCGAAAAGGGTATCAATGGCATGAATTCGTGTCAAAGGGAACCAGTAGCAACAACAATTTAGTCACTAAAACGAGAAATTAAAGCCAAAATTCACAGAAAATGGTTTCAATTCGTGTGAAATAAACGAATAAAACTTACATCTAATCGGCGAAAAAGCAAGGGTTTGAGCAGAATGAAGACGATGAAGACGGTGACAGACAATGAACTGAAGAAGACGGCGGTGAACTGATGAAGACGAACGAATGAAGATGAACTGGGGAACTGATGAAGACGAAAAAACAATTTCCGCGTATTAGGTTTTTCAATTTTGGTTATGGAAAGGAATAGTAGGTTAACGTATTAGAAGTCTAATTTTTCAAAGTCCATTTTAAATGCGTCAGTTTCAATTTTAAACTGAAGCAAAAACTTCTATGTAAATACGTCGGTTATAGACACCAACTGAAGCAAAAGTATATTTTTAGGTAAATGCATCAGTTTTGGGCACAACTGACGCAAAAGTGAACGCTAAAAACGTCAGTTCCTTATTAAGAACTGACGCAAATAAGTGGTCTATAGTGTAAAGTTAGACTCCCGCCAAAATTAAGTACTTTTTGCATCAGTTCTTTTAGAACCGACGTAAATCACTTGATGCAATAGGGTATTTTTGTACTAGTGATACAAACACTACACCTATCTGTAGCCGTCATATCAGGAATTAAGAGGGTGGTGGTCACGGTGGACTTAGGGCGGTCAGAGTTGGTCGATCATGGTCAGAAAGCAGGTATGCGTTAAGGTTTTGACATTCGTTTCTATTTGTGTTGCGTCTTCTCGTGTTTGTCGTCTGTTCGAAGAGTGGTAGAGAGTCTCTGGAACCTCGGTGTTGTTTTTATGTACGGCTGGTGGGTGAGGGTTGTCACGATAGGTAAAGGTTGTCGCTATGGATGTCGGAAGGGGTTTTTGTCACCACTGGTAGTGTCAGTCACGGTTTGATTGTGTCAGGGAGTAAGTTTGGGGGTGGTACCACCGTTGACTCGGGGGAGGTCGACGCGGTGGTACCACCGTGGTGTCTAGTATGTGTGTCAAGCCGTGTCTGGGTGGTGGTTTCTGTTAGGTTCTTATACCTACTTAGTCATACTAATATATATTATCTTATAATAGATTGATCTTATGCATGCTTAACTAATGATTATGACGAGATTAAGGAGGAAGAAAGAGCTCCCTTACATTGTTATTCTCGGCAAGATTAGGGCACAAATGAAGTCACCTACTTAACTTGTTCTTGAGCTTATTCACACGGATTATCCTCCTTGAACCTTCAAAGAGATGGCCTCCAAAAGATGAACACCAAGACACACTATTCTCAATATTTGTATGTTATTTTGCTCGAATGAACACACAAACTATCTAGATGGAGAAGGAGGCTCACGGCTAGGGTTTTAGAAGAAAGGAATTATTTTTCTTTCTTTTTCTTTTGTTCTCTCTAAACAACCAAAAACCCTAATGAAGATGAATGAATGAATTCAAGTAAAGAGGGAACAAAACTCTCTTTTGTTCTTTCTTTTGGGACGGCCGAGAGCCATGGGTAGAGTGCCCAATGGTTGGCACCTCTACCTTACACAATGTTTCCCATGCTTAACATTTTATTAAATGCATGTTCTTACAATGTTCCCATAACATTTTATGCAATATGTATGTATGTGTGTCAATACACACGGTCCATTATTAGCAATGGACTCGTTTGAACCATCACATAAGAGCATATTAATTTACGTATTTGGAGTTTAACATTTAACCTTTCAATCGTAAATTAATAAGTAATTCAATCAATTACTTATAATATTTTTAGTTACTACAACAAGTATAGTTTTAATTAATTCATTCAACAAACTTTACGCTTCATAAACATACAAATAATAGTGATGACATTTCAATCACTAAAACAATTTATAATCTTATTATAAATTATCTCCTTATTTAATTCATAATCTAGAAATGAAATAACTCGTATCATATACAGTCATTACATTCATTGAGAGAGTTGTCCTAAAGGTGTGACCTAAAGGGATCAACTGGTCACCACCGTCATTACGACAGTAATGTCAAACTCTAGCAAGCCAATCATTACCGATTAATGTTGACCAGTTGACTTATGATAAAGAATCATCCCATGAATATACTTTTATAGAGATTTGTCAATTATTATATAATTGACGTGATCACATTATTGTCGAGGACACTTACTCCCACAATCTCCCACTTGTCCTCACAAGTGTGAATCACCGATTCTCTTGTTCTATTACATCATCTCCCACTCAATGCAAGGTGTCTTACAGGTCGTACTTGCACGTGATCAAATCAATAGTGGTTTTTCTCGATATGGAGTGTAACTGTTAGACCGGAATTATCTACCATAGATAGTCTCCGAGCGTGGCCACGCATTTCCAGTTCACTACTCCTCGAGTGGCCTTGAGATATAAGATAACTCTGACAAGGGGCAGAACAATTCCTTTCCAACTGTTCTCCTTGGCCAACATCATCCATTGTGACCCAAAATATATCCATTTGACCCCTTTTACGGAAGATCGTAGAATATAAATTAAAGTCATTCTGAATAATGTCACCTCTAGAGCAACCAGTCTCTAGTCAAAGAATCGACTCATAAGAATATATATAGCAGCTCTTGCCACGACCAGGCTCCAATGAATTCTAAAGAACTCTATAAGCGGTCACTGCCCGACACAAGTGTACTTTACAGTTTGTCTATATGATCGACTAGTCATCCCTTATGACTCTATGGTGTGAGAACTCACCATCAATCGCATCATAATCTAGTCACTTCGAGACGTCACCTCATATAAGTGACTAGGGGCAATACTAAGTTAATCCAGTTCACTTCTACAGGGTTCAGCAATTGTCTTACAATCCTGTTTGGATTTAACAAAGTATATATAAAATAAACCAGTTGTATAAAACTTTAAATGATGAACGAGATTATCTTATATGAACGTAAAAACAACATTTTTCATTTCATATCGTATAATCGGTTACACATTGGGTAAACTCTTAAGACCCATAGAACGAGCATGAGAATCATGTTTAGCTTGCGACAAGGGTTTGGTTAAAGGATCAGCCACATTATCGTCTGTCCCAACCTTACATATCGTTATTTCCTTCCTATCAATAAAATCCCGAATTACATGATATTTTCTTGGTACATGCCTAGATTTATTACTAGACTTCGGCTCCTTAGCCTGAAAGACTGCACCACTGTTATCACAGTACAGGGTGATAGGATCTTCAGCATTTGGAACTACCCTTAGTCCGTCAATAAATTGCCTTATCCATACTGCCTCCTTAGCAGCTTCTGATGCTGCAATGTACTCTGCTTCCGTTGTAGAATCCGCAACGACTGGTTCTTTGAAGCTCTTCCAACTAATGGCACCCCCATTCAAGATAAAGACAAATCCAGCCTGGGATTTAAAATCGTCTTTATCTGTTTGGAAGCTTGCATATGTGTAACCCTTTACACACAAATCTTCTTCCCCTCCAAACACTAAGTATGAATCCTTAGTTCTTTTCAAGTACTTAAGGATGTTCTTGACTGCAATCCAGTGACTTTCACCTGGATTTGCTTGATATCTACTAGTCATGCTCAAAGCATACGAGACATCAGGACGAGTGCATATCATGGCGTACATGATAGATCCCACGGCGGAAGCATAAGGGATCATTTTCATGCGTTCAACATCCTTGGGATCTGTGGGTGATTGAGACTTCCTCAATATAATGCCACTT
The DNA here is from genome assembly GCA_029255685.2 of Silene conica. NCBI lineage: Eukaryota > Viridiplantae > Streptophyta > Magnoliopsida > Caryophyllales > Caryophyllaceae > Silene > Silene conica. The sequence continues at coordinate 73,572,730 of CM055311.2, forward strand.
CCCATGGGGATAAACCCTCTCTTGGAATTTCCCATGCTGAACCGTCGAAGAATCTTATCGATATAAGGTTCTTGACTTAGTGCCAATATCCTCTTGGATCTATATCTATAGATCCGGATACCTAATATGCATTGTGCATTTCCTAGATCTTTCATCTGAAAATGGTTACCTAACCATCCTTTCACTGATGAAAGCATTGGAACATCATTTCCAATGAGTAGTATGTCATCCACATACAAGATTAGGAATACAACATTGCTCCCACTGATTTTCATATATAGACAAGGTTCCTCGACACTTCGAGTGAAACCATTTTCTTTTATGACTTCATTGAAGCGATGATTCCAACTCCTCGATGCTTGCTTAAGACCATAGATGGATCTCTTAAGCTTGCATACCTTGTTAGGATTTTTAGGATCTTCAAAACCCTCAGGTTGTATCATATACACATCTTCCTTTAAATGCCCATTTAAGAAGGCGGTTTTGACGTCCATTTGCCACACTTCATAGTCATGAAATGCGGCAATCGCTAACATTATCCTAATGGATCTTAGCATGGCTACCGGAGAAAAGGTCTCATCAGAATGAAGACCGTGAACTTGGGAAAATCCCTTAGCTACTAGCCTAGCTTTATAGACATCATCATGTCCTTCTATGCCATTCTTCACCTTGAAGATCCACTTGTATTGGAGAGGTCTCATCTCCTTTGTCAAGTCTACCAAGTCCCATACTTGGTTTTGATACATAGAATCCATCTCGGATACCATGGCCTCTTGCCATTTTGCGGAGTCGGGACTAGAGATTGCAGCTTTGTAAGTGGTAGGCTCATCACTTTCCAAAAGTAATACGTCTAGGCTACCATCTTCCTCAATTAGTCCAACATACCTATCAGGTTGATGTGGGACCCTACTCGACCTCCTGGGTGGAATAGGTACCGAAGTGGATGAAGAAGGAACATCTTCATCTGTCTCAGCTTCAGTTTGTGGCTCTTGAACTTCTTGAACTTCATTAAGTTCAAAATTTCTCCCACTCTGTCTCTTAGAAATAAACTCCTTTTCTAAGAAGACAGCCTCAGAAGACACAAACACTTTGTTCTCATGAGGTTTGTAGAAGTGGTAGCCACGTGAGGTGGTTGGATAACCAACAAATATGCATTTTTCGGATCATGGTGCGAGTTTGTCATCGTTTTTAGACTTGACATAAGCATCGCATCCCCATATCTTCATATAGGATAAGTTAGGAACCTTTCCTTTCCACATCTCATATGGAGTCTTATTGGTCGCTTTCGTTGGACTATTGTTCAACGATTTGATGGCTGTGAGGATCGCAAAACCCCAAAATGAATTAGGTAAATCAGTTTGGCTCTTCATTGATCGGACCATATCCAATAAGGTTCGATTCCTCCTTTCTGCCACACCATTAAGTTGTGGTTTTCCTGGAGGTGAAAATTGTGACACAATGCCACACTCCTTTAGATGTGAATCAAATTCATTACTAAGATATTCTCCACCACGATCGGATCGTAATGTCTTAATCTTCCTGTCGAGTTGGTTCTCTACTTCATTCTGAAATTCATTAAATTTCATAAAAGCTTCACTCTTATACTTCATTAATTAGATATACCCATACCTACTTAAATCATCAGTGAAGGTGATGAAATAGTCATAATTGCCTCTAGCGGTGATTGATAGTGGTCCGCATACATCCGTATGTATTAGTCCCAATAACTCACTGGCTCGTGTCCCTTTACCACTAAAGGGGTTACGAGTCATCTTTCCTAGAAGGCAAGCTTCGCATGTACCATAAGATTCATATTCGAATGGTTTGATTATATTGGTCTTTACCAATCTTTTAATGCGATTTTTATTTATGTGACCAAGTCGACAATGCCAAACATATGATTCATTTGGATCACTCGTTTTAATCCTTTTGTTATTAACGTTGTAGACATTATTAGACGAGTCGGAAGTTTCCAAAACATAGATTCCATTAATTGAATTGGCACGGCCAACTACCATGTCATTCTTAGAAATTACACAACAATTGTTTTTAATGGAAAAATTATATTCCTCAATGTCTAACATTGCAACAGAAATAATGTTTTTGGAGAGAGACGGTACAAAATAACAATTATTAAGTTTTAGCTCGTATCCACTCGTCAAGGCAAGAGTGCAAGTTCCTTTGGAAGTGGCCGCTACCCGAGCTCCATATCCAAGTCGGAGGTCCATATCACCCTTGTCTAGGGTGATACGTGTCTATTTTATGATGTTTTACATCTATTTTTACACGTATTTGGTCGCTCATTTACTATGTTTTAGCCTTTATTTCCCACAAATTGTGTACTTTCGTATTTTTATGCACTTTTGCAGATTTATGCGGAAAAGAGACGATTTGGCACCAAATTCGTATCCTCAAGTCTTTTGCTTAATTAAGGAATAAATGGAAAGTCAACTGGAGTCAAAATCAAGTACCAAGAGTCAAAACAGAAGAAAATCCGAAGATTTCCGTACAGAAGCGGTCGACCGACCAGTTAATCGGGTCGGCCGACCAGGCCTGATTTTCATAAAGCCCAATTTTCAAGAAGGGCCGGAAATAAGAGAAGCCCAGCAAGAAGCGGTCGACCGACCAGCTAAACGGGTCGGCCGACCAGAACGAAGCCCATGCGATTCTTTTTCGGAAATAAAGTAGAATTAGAATTATAAGGAAACTCTTACTTTTTCTACCTATAAAAACTAATCTTGTGATTAGGGTTAGGTATCTTCTTATATCTTATATCTTATATCTTAGATCTTGAGAATCAAGTTTTGCATCGAATCTTTCAGTATCAAGTTTTATCAGATTTAGTTTTGTAATCTTTCAATAGTTTTCAAGCATTCATCAATAAAGTTAGTTTCTTTCTGCCCTAATTCCAATTGTGGTAATTACTCTTTTAATCTAGCTTTTTATTATAGTTCTTATTTTTATTATAATTGTTAAGTTAGAATCCCAAGCTTTATTGAATCTTGCATGCTTAGATTATTTACTATGTTCTCCATGTTTATTCCCAATTTTACAATCGTCTTAACAGTCATGAATAGCTAATTTTCATATGTTAGGATGAAGGGGATAATATGCATAGGTAAATAAAATCCGAAAAACCGACCTGTAGCAGGACCACGGTCGGCCGACTGGAATAGCCGGTCGGTCGACCGAGGCCGTGGTCGGCCGACTGGAGTAGCCGGTCGGTCGACCACTCGCGTATGTTTTCTTATTTCGTCTTTTCTTGTCAATTATAATATCCTGCAATGAGACCATAAGGAGACTTGTAGGATGTTTGTAATGACCTACCCAAGATTGAAAGATACGGGAAGGGCATTGGTTTACACCTTAAGACGGATAGGTTACTCAAGGCTGAAAGGTATGTAACCTGGGATTTAGGAATCACCCTTATTGTTGACACCCAATAATTGTGAGACCTAGGAACTAATAGCATAGGCCGAAAGGAGCTATTAGGTAGCATAGACCTAAAAAGATATGTTACACCCCCTTACGCGACTGCAATACATGTTGACCTTAGGATTTATTTTACCTTAGCTATTTATTACCCAAACATCCTAGCATCCTCTTTTATTATATTTTATTCTCATCTTTTAATTCTTGTTTTATTTTAATCTTTGCTTTAGATATAGTAATTAACCAATCAACCCCGAAATTTGTTACCGTTAAACATTAACATTAAGACAATAAACATTCCCCACCTCTTTGTGGTTCGACCCTGACTTTCACTATCTATTGTTAAGGTTAGGAATTATAAATTTATCTTTGGTACCCTCAACGACGGGCATCATAGGGCTGAGCAAAAAAAATCTGATACGAATTTTTATCCGAAACCAATCCGGATTCCGAAAAAAAATTCCGAATATATGGATTCCACTTAATTGAATATCTGATCCGATTTTTTCCGAATAAAGTGGACCGGATGTGGATCGAAATTTTCTTAAAACTGGATATCCGAATCCGATCCGGATTTTAAAAAATTATAAAAAAAAATAAAAATAAAAACAAAAATGACCGTACCCATTAGTATTACTACTGGGCCATTATTCATTACTAAATACTAATGGCCTAATGTAGTAATGGGCCATTAACCATTAAAAGTTAAAACATTAAACCATTATCAAATATCAATCATCAGATACTCAGATACTCAGATCTCAAAACCTAATTTGTGAAACCCTAAAACTCCCTCCTAGCCTCCCTTTTCTCGACAACACAAACTCTCACCAAACTCAAAACCTAATATCAATCGCCTACCTCAATAATTTCTCCCTTTTTTCAATCGTTCATCATTAATCATGAAATTTCTATCTTCAATCGTCTAATCTCAAATCATCAATCATCAGATCTCATCTTCAATCAGAAGTCACTCCTCACTTTTTAAAACGTAAATATTTCTTCTCTTTTTAATTTGTTAATTACTTTTTCGTATGTTTAATTCTATTATTCTTCGTCTCATGATTTTAATTGCTTTATAATTTGCAGATTACCCATTTCGTGCTTTTCAAAATTGGAGGTACTCATCTTATTTAATTTTTATTTTTCCCCAAATATGGTGTTATCTACTTTCTAGGATTTATGTCATTTTCAGTTTTCGTTTCTTGTTGTTTTTCATTTCAAAATTTATGTTTTTTTGAATTTATGTTGTAATTAGCCTACCTTTGTAGACCATATAAAACTTCGTATGGTGTTTGTTTGATAAAATGTTAAGTTGTCAGTACCAAAAGCACAACCTTCTCTTCTCTTTGCACTCAAATCATGTTTCTTAAAACTGGGTTTTGTCGGTGAACATTAAACTTGTGCATGTTCTTTTTTTACGCTTATGTCAACTAGTAAGATACAAATAGATCATAGATAGGTGAAGAAGAAAATGAATCTGAACCCATAAATAACAGTATAACAGTATGTGAAGACGCGTAGCATAATAACCAAAAGCTCGATGCAGTTAGGCTTGCAGGCTTTGTTGTTATAATACCAGTCATTTATAATTTATAATACATTTCGAAGTAGCGACTTTAATTGAAGAATTTTTAATCCTAATAAAGTAGTTGAATTGGCAGCTTTTGATAATGTTTCTCTTTTATGAAATGTTCTGCCTGTTCTATTTTTACGCTTTGCTGCCCGTTCTGCCTGTTTATTCTGTTTGCTTAATTAGTTTGTTGTTCATTCTGTTTGAGTGTCTGCTGCCTACTACCAGTTTATTTAATTTATACTAATTGTGTTTGTAAATATGAAATGGCAGATATGGGAGACTTGAGGTTGGGACAACCTGAGATCGTTGTTGACGAAGGTTGAAGACTTGTTATTTTATAATTTATAAGACTTGTCATTTTATAATTTATCGGACTTGTAATTTATCAGATCGGAAATTGTAATTTGAAGACTTGTAATTTATGGTTTTATACTTTCATCGAAGAGACGAAGACCCCTCAAAATTGGGTATGAACCTTTAGTTTTGGTTTGCAAAAGCCCACTGGGAAATGCCCAATAGGCCCATTATCCTGCAAAATGCAAGTAGTCAAAACTGGATTAAATCCGGATTTCATAAACTGGATATCCGAATTTTCGAATTCCGGATTTTCGGATATCCAATAAATTCGGATCGGATGTGCATCATGAAAATTGAAATTTTAAAATTCGGATATCCGATCCGGATTCCAAAATCGGATCGGATATCCGATTTTGCTCAGCCCTACCCTTGTCCACCTTCTCCACTTCTCTTAAACCCTGCAAACGATTACAAAGGTGAGAACCACATCCGGTATCCAATACCCATGATTTGTTGGATGTAAAATTTATGTCAATAACAAAAATTTCAGATTTGGAATTACCTAACGGAATCACAAGACCTTCTTGGATATGACGTAAGTACTTGGGGCAATTCCTCCTCCAATGGCCCATGACACTACAATAGTGGCATCGCCCTTTCTCTAACTTTCTCTTCTTCTTTTTATTCTTTGCAAGACATTTCTTGCTAGAACTCCCATTGGCTTCATCATAAGCCCTTTCCTTCAAGTACAAGGCATCCAATTCTTTATTTAGCTCATCTATATAAGCCGTGTCAAGAAGTGGTCCCCTTTTGGGAGGTGGGAAAGAAGTAATAAAGTTAACATTGCCATCCGGACCCGTTCCGAAATGAACTTATCTAGTAGTATCAATGTTGTTTTGGTTGCAAATATCGTCGAAAACATTGTGACAAGAATCAATAGTGATAGGGTTGAATGAATCCATTGCGATAAAATAACTACAAAAACGGAAACGAAGGAAAAATTAATGTTCATCATTTTAATACTTGTTAAACACTTTAAACAAGTTAAGTATTTACTTAACGATCTCTTACACAATTAAGTAAACAAACCCGAGACCCAAACCCATACTAATCCGGGCACCGTATAGCCGATTCAACCCGTATAGGTATAATTTGGTGGATTAACCCTTTAATCGGTTCTACTCTTAGAACTCTCGGTCGACAATTTTCTTAAAATTATCTTTAGCCCGAACTTATTGCAACTACGGTTACGAATACTTTCGTTGAGATCGACCAAATTTCAAGGTGTAATCCTCATTACCCCACTTACCCAACGTGACAATTTTAGTACCCCGGTTTAGCCGAGCCTACATGTTTGTGAAGAAGGGATTCATGGGTCCATACTCTTTGGTAAGGCTAAGTCTCAATATTTTAAACGTAAGAGATCTTATCAATTATTATCTATCTCCTTTTAAGTGAACTAATTAGGTGAATTATCGATAATAAAATGATACGTTGAAGACCCGATACTCGATATGCATGACATGTTAATGGCGATTTGGCTATGCATGCAACATATTAAAACAAAATAAAGCAAACGATAAATTCCTAGTATGGCCTCATCCTAGAAAAGAAATAACAAGAGTACAAATTCGGAAACCAACTCCTTTGGTCCCTTGAACTTGACGAGGCACGCAAATCGAGGCAAACACCGTCTTGATCGGAACTCCTTTCCGAATGGCACCGTCTTCAAGGTTCTCCGGAAATTACAAGAATTACAACTTTTCTAGTCTACTTTATACATTATAAAATAGAAATAAATTACAATTGGGTGATACGAGATCACAAAATTACAACCGAATCGGTAACCCCTTACATTACGGGAAATACCGATTTAAAAACTAAGGCCATACTAGAATAATTACAAGATTCAAAATAATGCAATATAATATGACATTCATAAGAAAAAACGCAGCAATATATATATGTTATGAATATGTTCATTTTAATGCCAAATCGCCCTAATAACTTATTATGTCGAAATTTAACCCGGTTTTACGAGATTTTAGCATTTTTAACTCGAATAAAATGCATAAATTAAAACATAAACAACTTATGTTCTAAATAATATCCCAACACATTTTAGGATTCAAAATTAGTCATAAATAATTTTGATAATAATTAACACTTTAATTATATTAATATTGTTCATAATGCCTTTAAAAAAAATATAACATTTACGAATTAAATCCAAACAAATATAAAATTTCGAAAAATTTGGATTTTATTTTCACCAACATTCTGAAAATATTACTTTAATATTTATAATGTAAAAATTTTGGTCATTTTATTCGAAATTTAACTCGAAATATCATATATTAATGGCCAAAATCACCTCTCAATACGGTTTTAACAATAAAATCGTAAAACATGCTATACAAAATCATATTGTACCAAATTTTACATACATTAAGTAAAATAAGCATGTGAGGTCGTGTGAAAATTACAAGGCTAGAAACATTTTCTTTCTATTTTAATCATTTAACTCGATTTTGTCATAAAAATACATATTAAACGAATAAAATCTATATTATGAACAATATATTAAATCTCATAATTTATCAATATAACCTAAAAACGTTTTAGGACCAGATTTAATTTACATGCCAAAAGTCGAGTGATTAAGCATGCAACAACAAAGCTCTGATACCAACTGTTAGGTTCTTATACCTACTTAGTCATACTAATATATATTATCTTATAATAGATTGATCTTATGCATGCTTAACTAATGATTATGACGAGATTAAGGAGGAAGAAAGAGCTCCCTTACATTGTTATTCTCGGCAAGATTAGGGCACAAATGAAGTCACCTACTTCACTTGTTCTTGAGCTTATTCACACGGATGATCCTCCTTAAACCTTCAAAGAGATGGCCTCCAAAAGATGAACACCAAGACACACTATTCTCAATATTTGTATGTTATTTTGCTAGAATGAACACACAAACTATCTAGATGGAGAAGGAGGCTCACGGCTAGGGTTTTAGAAGAAAGGAATTATTTTTCTTTCTTTTTCTTTTGTTCTCTCTAAACAACCAAAAACCCTAATGAAGATGAATGAATGAATTCAAGTAAAGAGGGAACAAAACTCTCTTTTGTTCTTTCTTTTGGGACGGCCGAGAGCCATGGGTAGAGTGCCCAATGGTTGGCACCTCTACCTTATACAATGTTTCCCATGCTTAACATTTTATTAAATGCATGTTCTTACAATGTTCCCATAACATTTTATGCAATATGTATGTATGTGTGTCAATAAACACGGTCCATTATTAGCAATGGACTCGTTTGAACCATCACATAAGAGCATATTAATTTACGTATTTGGAGTTTAACATTTAACCTTTCAATCGTAAATTAATAAATAATTCAATCAATTACTTATAATATTTTTAGTTACTACAACAATTGTAGTTTTAATTAATTCATTCAACAAACTTTACGTTTCATAAACATACAAATAATAGTGATGACATTTCAATCACTAAAACAATTTATAATCTTATTATAAATTATCTCCTTATTTAATTCATAATCTAGAAATGAAATAACTCGTATCATATACAGTCATTACATTCATTGAGAGAGTTGTCCTAAAGGTGTGACCTAAAGGGATCAACTGGTCACCACCGTCATTACGACAGTAATGTCAAACTCTAGCAAGTCAATCATTACCGATTAATGTTGACCAGTTGACTTATGATAAAGAATCATCCCATGAATATTCTTTTATAGAGATTTGTCAATTAATATATAATTGACGTGATCACATTATTGTCGAGGACACTTACTCCAACAGTTTCATGGGTTGTCAGTGGCGCCTAGAGGTGTCGATGGTGGTCCGTGTCTTTAGTGCATGGAGTGCAGGTGGGAGTCAGACCTGGGTTGGTGGGCTCTGGTCTGACTCGTCGGCGGCTGTCAGGTGGCTTGGTGGTGTTAGGGAGAGAGTAGGCTGTCGGCAGTGTCGAGGGAGGGTGTCTGCCGGTGGTCGAGATGGTGGTACATGGTGTTGTTGTGGGTCTATGTCGGGGAGAGAGGAGGAGTCGGGTTTGGGCTGTTCGTTTAATTCGACTTTTATGTTTATAAGTATTAATTATTATTATTATTATTATTATTATTATTATTAATATTATTATTATTATTATTATTATTTTTTTTTTTAGTATTGTTATTATGATTAAATTATTTTATTAATAATATTTTAGTAGTGATATTACTACTATGTAATAAAAGCCGTCTTTCGTTCTTTTTATTAATTCATTATCGCGTAGTTGAAGTTTATGAGTCGGGAAACCAATAGGTTGGGGAAGTTTCTATTTATGGAAACTTTCCTTTTATAAAGGGTTTCTATTTTTGGAAACTTTCCACTTATGGAAGGTTTCTATATATAGTAAATGTGGTTTGTTAAGGGGTTCGGGGAGTTTATTAATTCATTACGAATACGTGTCTAGGTAGCGGTTTTCGCGTGGAACATTTCTAGCGAGCTTTGGATTGTCTGCACTTCGGCTATTCGAGGTAGGGGAATACCGTATGCCTGTTGATGAGTTATTTGATTAGTAATCGTTGTTAACAATGTTCATCTTGTTATATTGAATGAATGATATATTGCTTTATTTGATTGAATAATTCTGTGTCACGATACGATGTGACGAATAATGGGTCTTGTGATATGGAGCGGAGTAAATTGGGTCTTGTGACTGGTGTGGAGTATATTGGGTCTTGTGATTGGTGTGGAGGTGATGGGTCTTGTGATCGGTGCGGAGTTTATTTGGCGTTGGATCGGTGCGGAGTTTATTTGGTGTTGGATCGGTGCGGAGTTAAGGGATGATTGATCCCAATATTTATATAATAATGTTTATTGTTTATTTTTCCTCTACTCAACCTCGTGGTTGACCCTGTGTATTCGTGATCACCTGTGATGAACCAATTTATTGGGGAGCAGATTGTCAGGTGGCTGAGACTATGGGAAGCTGTGGGAGGAGAGAGCTTGGATCCGGACCAGACTAGAGTCTAGATCACCATAGTCAGTTAGCATGAGTTGTACTTACTTTTCATAAGATAGTTTTACTACAGTTGTAAGAGCATGCTATGGAGTTTAACTTTTAATTAAAGTACAGTATATCTTTCCTTTGTATCTACTGCCTCGGGAAACCGAGATGGTAACACCCTTATTTATCTGGGGAGTCCTAGTACAGGCCCTTAAATAAATGGGGGTGTTACAATTATTATATGTTGATGATATAATTTTGGCTACTTCCAGTGATAAGCTCCGTCTTACTATCATGGGTCATTTACACTCCAAGTTTGCCATGACCGATCTTGGGCCGTTGAATTTTTTTCTTGGTGTAGTGGCTATCCGCCGCAAACATAGCCTGTATTTACACCAACAAAGGTATGCCGAGGACATCATACACCGCGCCAATATGGGGTCATGCAAACCCGCTCACACGCCTGTTGACACATACTCCAAGTTAAGTGTCGAGGCTGGTGCACCTATAGTCGATCCCTCTTTATTTCGTAGTCTTGCAGGAGCTCTTCAATATCTCACTTTTTTACGAGACCCGATATTTCATACGCAGTCCAACAAATTTGTTTACATATGCATGATCCTCGGGAAGCTCATTACGGTGCTCTGAAACGAATCATCTGATATATCAAAGCCACATCTCATCACTTCGGCTTAAACATTAACGAGTCCTCTGCCACAACTCTTATGACATATACGGACGCCGATTGGGGTGGGTGCAATGTCCTGACACTCGAAGGTCTACCTCTGGATATCGTGTGTACATATTTGGGTGAAAATTTGGTCTCATGGTCCTCAAGATACAAGGAACAATATCTCGATCAAGCGCCAAAGCCGAATACCACAACGACGCCAATGTCGTCGCTGGATCATGTTTGGTTCGAAACGTCCACCTTGAATTACATTGTCTAATTCCAAAGGCGGTCGTTGTATCTGTGATAATGTGTCCGCCATATATCTATCCGGTAACCCGGTTAATTATCAACGCACCAAGCATATCGAACTAGGCATACACTTTGTGCGTGAAAAAGTATCTCTCGGTGAAGTTGTAGTACGTCATGTTCCGTCCCGTTATCAATTCGCGGGTATATTCACTAAAGGCTAACCGAGAGTTTTTTTTGACGATTTTCGCTCCATTCTCAGCATCGACTGTGGCCTGTGGGGTGTAATAGAATATATTATTATTCCTTAGAATAATTTTGTAATCATATAATTTGGTTAGCATTATTCTTGGGATTTCAATCCGGTAACTTAAGATAGTCTTGGTCTTCCTATAATCTTGGGTTGAGTAAGCTAACCTATTTTTTTTACAATGATCATGAAAATAGATACAATCATATAATCGCTTTGGCAGCTAGATTATGAGCATATCTATTCAGATACCTAGGACAATAACTAATAGAAAAGCAATGAAAATCTGAAATTAAAGCGAAAATGTCGTTGTAACACCCCCATTTATTCAAGGACCTTTAGCAAGACATTCTCGAATAAATAGAGTTGTTACCATCTCGGAAAGCCCGAGGTAGTGAATAACAAAGTAAAACAATACAAAGTACTTTATATAAAACCGATAGAATTTAAACTTTTGATGTTACAACACTACGCATAGAAAAGGTACAACTGATTACACCTATGTATGTGATCTAATTCTAAGTAGGTCCAAGCCATGTCTCTCTCCATGCCCGTGCTCCTAATCCAACTGTCTCTAACCTGTAAAATCTACTCCCCATTCCGGATCATCGTAGGTGTCACACGAATACACAGGGTCAACCATGAGGTTGAGTAGGAAAACATCAATAAAACATAAATGACAATAGATCATAGCACCACACCGTCTCCATATTACCAGCCATCTACTTCACCTCCATCACATCACTCCTTCCAACACACCACACCTTCCATCACACCGCCCCTTCCATCACCCCACTCCTTCCATGGCCATATCACAAGTCCCATATCACAAGACCCATATCACAAGACCCATTTCACAAATCCCGTTCTCCACAATAATCGATAATAATCAACGATTCAAAATACATTCACAACCAGTTATATCAATCTTATAATCAGCAACACATATACGTCATGTCAATAACGCAACCACAGATATATATATATATATACATGTATATATATATATATATGTATATATATATATATATGTATATATATATATATATATATATGTATATATATATATATACATATGTATACATATATATATATATATATATATGTATATATATATATATGTATACATATGTATATATATATATATACATATGTATATATATATATATATATATATATACATGTATATATATGTATATATATATATACATGTATATATATATATATATATATATATGTATATATATATATATATATATATATATATATATATACATCCCCTACCTCAACCGCAGAAAGACAGTCAACAGCTCCTCAAGATGTTCCACACGGAAACCGTCACCTAACATATATTATTCAACGATTACCACCTTTACTAAATCTTATACTAAGAATAGTAAAGTTACTAAATATAGTAACTTTCTAAAAAAGGAAAGTTTCCCGAAATAGGAATTTTCTCGAAATAGCAACCTTGCTCAAAATAGTAATGCCACTTAAAGTAATACGTCATACTAACATACTAACCGGAAGTTGTGATAACAATAACATAACAAATTCTAATAACAATGTTCATTACTAGTACAATTATTATCATACAATTGTAAAGGTAATAAGGTAAGTAATACAATAATAATACTAATGTTAGCATTAATAATAAACAATAATAATGTAGAATGATAATAATTATAATAATAATAATAATAATAATAATAATAATAATAATAATAAGAACACCAAGAGACCATATTCCTACAACTCGACAAAACCCACGACCCATAACCGCAAAACACCAACAGCCCACTTACACCACCCTAACGGCAGCCTTACCGAGCTAGAACCACCACCCATCCATGGTAGTTGTGACCACTGCACCATGACGTACCTAAAGGCACTGACCACCACCCTTGACTCAACTCCGACAGCCCTCGACACGCACTAGCCCAAATCACCCTAGTCAGCAACCGCATTCCGTCGCACTGTTATACCGAACCTTCATAAACAGCCCCATAACTTTCTGCTCACACCACCACTAACCCAACCTACCACCAACCGAGACACCTCATATTACCCACGAGCCCCTGGTGCCAACCACTAACCCTCGGCAACACACAACCCTCTGAAACAACCATCCCAAACCCCCTGGACACACACCCGCCTGTTTCTGCACTTCCCATTACCCTTCCTTAAACACCTGTCACCCTCGACTTCTCGACCACTATATACCATCGTAGCACCACCAGTATACCCTACTAACTCCCAAATACCAGGAAATATGAACCCATAGTACGAATCATCACTACAACATGATTAAACACGAAACCAAACAAGGTAGAGTAACATGCGCCAAAAACAGAGTAGGAGAACGTTATAGCTAGTGTCGACATTATGGGGGTTGTTGTAGCAGTCACGGTGGTCCCATGGTGGTTTAAAGATGATAGCCATATTATACATACTACAGAGATTACATATCACCATAACATTCAGATAAAACGACATGAAAAAGTATCATAAACTACTTACAAAAGCTCTGTCGCGAAAGGTAAAACGATGATGGTTAGGGGCTGAGTTTGCTGCGTCTTCCTTTCTCCTTTGCTTCTTCTTCACCTCACGACATACCACTCTTGTCTTTAGGAGTAGATGGAGTAGGAGGCAGGTGAAAATTTGGGTGATTAAGGTTTTGCGAGGTGGTGGAGGCAGGTTATGAAGTGGTGGTGATTAGGGTTTGTTAGTTGTGTAGGTTGACAGGTGGAGGAAGTATATGTCAGAGGGTGTATGGAGTGTACAAGCTTGGGTTTGTATTAACCTTATATTAAACACACATATAAAACATAATATAGGTCCAAGCCCATCACACCTTTATCTATGATCCCGTTCTCAACCGGTAGTTTAACTTAACAAAAACCGTAACTTAAAATAACGACACATATAATTAATATAATTATTATAGAAATTAGCAAAATACGTATCGAATAAAAATAATTATACCTCGTCTTGATAAAAAAAAATATAAAACAACTCATTAATACGAACAACTCATTAATACGAACTATGAAAATACGGGGTATTACAGTCTTCCCTTCTAAAATGAACTTCGTCCCGAAGTTCGCCACCCCGTAACGATAAGGACACACCCAACCAACATGAAATAGCACAAGTAGAGCTTATATGAGTTCCAAAACGCGAAATATTACATTCTACCCCTCTAAAAAAAAACTTTGTCCCCAAATTTTAACATATGACAGAAATACATGACACTTAAAGAACCACAACATTGACTAAAACATAACAAATTAATCAGGAAACTCCATGTATCTCAGTCAAACCAATCCTGACGTAACAACTAGCCATATCGTAAGTCATCAAGATTTTACAATCATATCCTCCTTAAGACATGGTTACGTCCCCGTAACCCCATTATAGAATCTCAGCTCATAAACCGTCTTACTCATTACTTTATTTCATACCATCTTACTTCAAGTAACCAAGTATCGCACCCGTCGTCGAATCTAACACCAAAGACAAGGGGTGAGTGAACTGGCTGAATAACCGCAAATCCATACTTCCATCTCAATATGAATATCAAACCCATAATATAACTCAATAACCAAGGTCACACTGGACCGAAAACACGATATGGCACAACGACCTAACAACTCATAACTCAACACCAGTAACCAATTGTCATCTCAACTTCGATGTCAATATTGTGAAACCTTCTATTAAAGGAACTACTCCACATTTAGAGAGCAAAACTCGAAGCTACTCTCCCCCGAGTCTGGGTCAAGGAATACGACAACACGATAAACAATGAACTGCAATCTCAATCTCCATACAAAATCAATATCAATATCATTATCGTCAAGGTTCACAGAATTGTGCTCAGCACTTAAAGTATGAACTTTAAGCTACTCATCCACAACTTAAGGTCGAGAAAACGTTTATAAAAAAATTTCATTACTAACTAAACACATCCCATATATATCAATCCCCTGTAGCCCGTATAATCCAATTTGGTCATAACAAGCGATATAACGATTCTCAAACAAGAAATACTCGTGTTCATATGTAACACAACCAAGCTAATATCAATATTAATATATTGCAAGACAATTTCCATCTGCAATCTAGCCAAATGCTCACAATAAAAGCACAATCGACGACTCATAACATATGGCTACTTCTATACATTCAATAACATTCATAATAACGACCCCTCAATAATTACCAACACATAATTAGTCATCATACATGTCAAGCTTGAATGATGATTGAAGCACCTAGACTCCGACAAATCAATGAATACGTATACATATATCCCGTACAAGACTAAATTAATAAGATTAATAGAATCATGTTACGCAGTAAAACAGAATCAGAATAGCCAACACTTACGTGCCCTTGAAATTTTTAACTCAAACTCAGCCTATTTCCACCAATGTAGACAATCAGCAAACTCGCATGTCATAAGTGACAATTTAAAACATTTCATGTTCATTATCGTATTATAGATCCAAATCATGTTTTATAAAATACATAGAGCAAAATTAGTTAACGTAATTAAACAGGGAGCATTGACATATCTCACAAGATATACACAAATCATAGAGTAATAGACCGTTTAACATCCTAGATATCAATAGGTTAAAACCACTTAGGTACATCCCTCATCCACTCACATTACAACATTTATCATGAAACTGGTAATATATATATATATATATATATATATATATATATATATATATATATATATATATATATATATATATATATATATATATATATATGTCTTGCAAATTAAGGGGTTTATATAATATGCAGCAATTAAACATCCGGGTAGGATTTCGTCGACACGTAGCTACATAATTTGTCATGTTGCAAACAATCACGATAATTATCAAAACATCAAGCGTTATCCTGAATAATCATCACTTGGAAAACATTTTGAACTTTGGAAACCTTGAAGTGGTAATTTATAAACATGAATCAAAAGAAAATTTTACAAATTATAGATCGAAACAAGACTATACAGAGACATTCTGACTCTCATTTACTAAAACATTATTCTTGTAAATTGTAGCTCATGAATTATGAAAAGTTAACGATAAAGTAAACGAATTCGCAAGACTAGTACTTCCATAAATCACATGTTAACCAGTTAACAACTCAATATATTATGATCAGATTTTAAATATAGCAGATGCAATTCAGTTTGTGACATAACAAGATACATGAAGGTGTTATAAATATTATTAGCTCAGTGAACTAGACAACGATATACCCTAAATATATGAAAGAACGTCAACTCAATTCACATTGTTCAAAATAATCACCATTACTTCTAACAATTAGATTGCTATATCATGTCAACAAGTTTACCAGTTAAATTTCATTCTGCCACATGGCAAGACTCTTCTCAGATAGTCATGCTTTTGACATCACATACGAGGAGCACATAATTATTTTGAGGTCGTAATATTAGACATATAATTGAAACGATTCTATATTAACCTTGACGAAATAAACAAGGTTACGTTATCATATAGTTAGGGTTCATACTCATACCATACGCCTACTATTCATGTTACTAATGCCGTATCAGGATATCACGTGGTCACATCACATAATTCACATTTGATTAAACTTTTATATGAACATCCATATCTCACAATTTGAACAATTAAACATTATGCTGCAACTTACCAAATCATAATTAAATAACAGCTTAGCTAACGTGCGAGCGATTATAGTTTTTAGAAAATATAAAGGACTAGCTAATCATAGGAAAAGAATCGAATGCATATCTCAAGGAAATTATTTAATACTATTCTCATAACTCAATCGGTCTGAACAAGAACTTTACAGCAATTCAACAGAAAATTAGGCAACTTGCAAGAATCACAATTAAATAGCGACTCATTAAGATTTTACACGGCTTATCATCTTGAAAACGTAAACACATATTCTGAACAGTAGAGGTGGAATTATGCATAAACAATAACCAAGTCTTAAATGATTTCTTTTACAAAAAGATGGGTCAAAACGGGACTGTGCAGTAACAATCTAACCACTGTCAACTAAAAGATTTATTTCTCTCAAAATATAACTCCTGTTAACATAAAACCAAAAGCATTGTAAACTAACTCAGGAGGTTATCATACATAGAATTTTCATAATCAAATATGGAACACCTTTAATATGACAGCCCGTACAATCAAGGTAAAAAAAATTCAGGAAGTTTATTAAAATTTGGTTACGTTACAATTTCTTCACACTATCACATTTAAATATAACCATTATTTTTCCAAAACATGTTGACACGTCATTTGAAACATTGGCATCCCATTGTACCAAATTAATATCGTTATTTCAACCGAAATCGTCATCTACACGACGGTAAGATTGCGAAGTTGAGAAGTAACATCATAAAATAATTCATTAGTTATACATGTATGAATAATACATTAGTTCCTACCATCGCAACAAACACAACCTAATAGTATGTAAATATGTATACAAGAAATCACCAAGGTGCCACTTATTGAAACATGACACTCTAACTAAACTTAGTACGATCTAAGCAACACATAACCCTATAGCATTCGTGGCTTGGGGTAGCAGATTCCGCATATCACTAGACATGGATTACTATAACATCTGCATCCGATCATTCATATCTAAATTCCAACCAATATATTGCATAGTTATGATAGTCAATTACTAACCATTTACCATAAGAACATTCCAAACTCCAACATACTATGATCACGCTACTCTAACCATTGTTCACAATTGCACCTCTAAACTCTTAAAATTTCAATTCCATCATCCAGATTGATCCACATATCATATTACACATATCTTTCCAACTGACATCATTAATCATAACTCAATTATTACTTACCTCATTCTTCTCCTACAAGAATGTTAGTACAAGATAACTAGGTCACTATATAATCTACCCCACTCTTCAATTACTCTCATTGGGTTCCCGAGACAGAAACGAAAGGGCCCAGGTTTGGTGTGAAGGGGCCCCTAACTCATCTCGTTCCTTTTTGGGGCTCCTATCAGTTTCATCTCATGGTTCATTTTATTTGACTCTTCATACATTCATTATCATTCATTTGGTTTGGCCTGAGGATCGTTCGCTCTAATACCACTTTGTAACACCCCCATTTATTCAAGGGCCTTTAGCAAGACATTCTCGAATAAATAGAGAAGTTATCATCTCGGAAAGCCCGAGGTAGTGAATAACAAAGTAAAACAATATAAAGTACTTTATATAAAACCGATAGAATTTAAACTTTTGACGTTACAACACTACGTATAGAAAAGGTACAACTGATTACACCTCTGTATGTGATCTAATTCTAAGTAGGTCCAAGCCATGTCTCTCTCCATGCCCGTGCTCCTAATCCAACTGTCTCTGACCTGTAAATCTACTCCCCATTCCGGATCATCGTAGGTGTCACACGAATACACAGGGTCAACCATGAGGTTGAGTAGGAAAACATCAATAAAACATAAATGACAATAGATCATAGCACCACACCGTCTCCATATCACCAGCCATCCACTTCACCTCCATCACACCACTCCTTCCATCACACCACACCTTCCATCACACCGCTCCTTCCATCACCCCACTCCTTCAATGGCCATATCACAAGTCCCATATCACAAGACCCATTTCACAAATCCCGTTCTCCACAATAATCGATAATAATCAACGATTCAAAATACATTCACAACCAGTTATATCAATCTTATAATAAGCAACACATATACGTCATGTCAATAACGCAACCACAGATATATATATGTATATATTTATATATGTATATATATATATATATATATATATAAATATATATATATATATATATATATATATATACATACATATATATATACATATATATATACATATATATATATATACATATACATATATATATACATATATATACACATATATATATATGTATATGTATATGTATATATATATATGTATATATATATGTATATATATATGTATATATATATATATATATGTATATATATATATAAATTAATGACATAATTGGATTCGGCATGGAATTTTATGGCCAGAGAACATATTTTTTGGTCTAGAAAATAAATACTAGTGGCGGAAAAATGATAGATACGAAAAAATAGATAGTCGGTGCATGCAAATAAATAAAACGTATCTCACCTTGATTTCCGTCACTAGTATTTATTTTCTAGACCAAGAAATATGTTCTCTAGCTATAAAATGTCATGCCGAATCCAATTATGTCATTAATTTTTTTTTAAAAAGTCCATAAGGTAGAGTTCTCACAAAGTTCTCATTGTAAGGTGGTTCTCACCGGATCTCAAGTCTATATGTATATATATGTATGTATATATCTCTATATATATATGTATGTATGGGATCACATGAGTCCACCCTAAATATTTGAGTCCATGAGTCTAACAATGATATCATAAGTTATATAAAAAAGTATCACGTTTTTTCAATATCAATTTTTTTTCCTTTTTTTGTTTTTTTGTTTTTCAATATTACTTTTTTTGTTGCCTTTTCTTTTAAAATGACATTTTCTTTATTAAAAAAATTCCCTTTTTCAGTATGCATTTTTTTTAAACAAACACGTTTTTTTAATAAAAAGGCGTTTTTTCTCGAATTTTTTTTTCATTACAATATCACAAGTTACTCAATACAATATCACCGGTTCTTCAAAATAATATCACCAAAATAAATTCGAGAAAAAAAAATTTCGGAAAAAAAATTCGAGAGAAAAAATTGAAAGAAAAAATTTGGAAAAAATATTTCCGGGAAAAAAAGTTCTTCAAAAAATTTTGTGATATTGTTTAATATAGTGCGTGATATTGTTTAACAAAAGGCGTTTTTTCTCGAAATTTTTTTCGATTTTTTTTCATTACAATATCACAAGTTACTCAATACAATATCACCGGTTCTTCATAATAATATCATAAAAAAAAATCGAGAAAAAAATATTTCAGAAAAAAAATTCAAGAGAAATAATTGAAAAAAAAAAATTCGAAAAAAATATCTGCGGGAAAAAAATTTCGTGATATTGTTTAATATAGTGCGTGATATTGTTTAACAAAAGGCGTTTTTTCTCGAAAATTTTTTTCAATTTTTTTTCACTACAATATCACAAGTTACTCAATACAATATCACCGGTTCTTCAAAGTAATATCACAAAAAAAAATTCTGAAAAAAAAATCGAGAAAAAAAATTGAAGAAAAAAATTTTGAAAAAAAATTGTCGAAAAAAAAATGTCGGGAAAAAAAGTTTTGGAAAAAAATTTCGTGATATTGTTTTATATAGTGCGTGATATTGTTTGCTGTGATATTATATTGGAAAGGTTGTGATATTGTGATATTGTAGTGTAAAAAAAACATGATATGTTTTAATACAACTTGTGATACTCTAAATGGACTCATGGACTCAAATATTTAGGTGGACTCACCGGATCCCGCCTCTATACATATATATATATATATACATATATATATATAGAGTCGGGATGCGGTGAGAACTCATATATATTTGAGTATTGAGTAATAATGAATGAAATCAAAAATTTCACGCGCAAAACAAAATTTCGCAGGACATACGGCTCGAACCCTTGACCTTTGGGTCGGCAACCAGCTACACTTACCAACTGAGCTACTTTAGCTTAATTTATGAATAATGCTTCAGTAATTTATATATGCGTTAATTATTTAAAGTGCAAAAGTTACACCTTTTTAGTATAAATATTCGTTAATTATATAAATATATCTTTTCTTATTTTTTGCTTTTGTTTTCTTTATGTATTACGTTTAATTATGTTTTTTCTCGGTATCATTTTTTTAAACAAATTTTTTTTTAGTATCACGTATTTTTAATAAGACGTTGTTTATTAGAAGTTGTAATATTGTTTTCAGTATGTAGTGATATTGTTTTCAGTATGTAGTGATATTGTTTTCAGTATATTGTGATATTGTTTTCAGTATGTAGTGATATTGTTTTCAGTATGTAGTGATATTGTTTTCAGTATGTAGTGATATTGTTTTCAGTATATTGTGATATTGTTTTCAGTATGTAGTGATATTGTTTTCAATATGTTGTGATATTGTTTTCAGTATGTAGTGATATTGTTTTCAGTATGTAGTGATATTGTTTTCAGTATGTTGTGATATTGTTTTCAGTGTGTAGTGATATTGTACGTTTTCAGTATGTAGTGATATTGTTTTCAGTATGTTGTGATATTGTTTTCAGTATGTTGTGATATTATTTTCAGTATGTAGTGATATTGTTTTCAGTATGTAGTGATATTGTTTTCAGTATGTAGTGATATTGTTTTCAGTATGTTGTGATATTGTTTTCAGTGTGTAGTGATATTGTTGTTACTATATTGTGATATTGTTGTGATATTGAGTAACATGATTATTATGTATGTTATGATGTTGTGGTTAAATAATTTCGAATACCAACTTTTTATAATGAAAACTTCATAGAATACTATAAGTTGATACAATTGCTCAGAAAATTTGTTATATCTATACAAGTTACGGAAAATATACAAGCTACTTTGAACGTCAAGCTTGTCAATATAGTTTCCGCCCTAAGCAAGCAACTATCACAGCCCTAAGCAAGCAACTATCACTTTGAGTTGTCTGAGTCAGTCCGCCTCTGCTATAGAAGAGTCGGTCAATCAACTGACCCTGCAAAAATTCACAAAAAATCTCAAAAGTTAAGCAATCATCATATAGTTATATTCTAGGCATTTGCAATATATTATTTAGAACTAAGACTCTTACTATACATACAAGTATAGTGATACAAAAGTTGCTGAAAGAAAGTGATACACAATAGCACCCACTAACAAGTGATGAGTCCACTTGGAACCAGGGAACTCGGACAATCAAAACTCAAAACTCATCGTATAAAATGTCACTAGTTTCGCAAATCATCACAAAAACTGACATAACATTTGACAAAACAAAAGACCAAAGTCCAGAAAACAGCTGTACTTAGAGAAAAAGAGAGCTTATCAGGAATAGAAGGACCATGAGTAACAACTTCAGGAAGTTCGAAATTGATGCCTTCCTTACACATTATCATACTTATTCATGATCATCCTTAAACAATCCCTGACACTCCCACCGACATCCTTAAACTTGTGATAGGTCCTCATCTGATAACCGGCAATGGGGTTGGATTTAAACCAGATATCTTAGACATGGATGTCATACTATATCAGTCGAAGATCAAAATTTAATCAATCAAACTTTTAGATCAAATTATCAACCAATTTATCAAACACACTGCAAAAATTGTATCTTCCAATCACAAAAACGACATATAATCATACAGTGCTAACAATTAATTTGGCAATCAAATCTAGCAGGGTTCTAAATCTAGAAAATAAAAATCTATGTTCGTAGTTGTAATATCAATTCAATATTAGAATACAATCATGAATTTTCGATTCTGATATCGATTCTAATTGCGATTGCAAATAGCAAGTAAAAAATAGGTCGAAATCTTACCTTTGATACCCGAAGATGTTCAGCGCCGTGGTTTCATTTCTCCGACGATGGCCTATTTACGGTGCAATCGATGGTTGGAGTTAATGTCGTCGGTAAAGTAGTTGGGTCGTCGTCGGTGTTGTTCGCTGGAGGTCGGAGGTGCTGTCATTAGAAGTGATGGGTTGCTGAGTGCGAATGGATGGAGGGGGAAGCGAGAAATATGCGCGTTTTATTAATTTAGATATGATAGTATTGGATGGGTTGGATAGTATTAATACTCATTACTCAAATATATAACTCATACTTACATGATCCCAATTCTATATATATATATACATATATATATATATATATATATATATATATATATATATATATATATATATCCCCTACATCAACCGCAGAAAGACAGTCAACAACTCCTCAAGATGTTTCACGCGGAAACCGTCACCTAACATATATTATTCAACGATTAGCACCTTTACCAAATCTTATACTTAGAATAGTAAAGTTACTAAATATAGTAACTTTCTAAAAAAGGAAAGTTTCCCGAAATAGGAATTTTCTCGAAATAGCAACCTTGCTCAAAATAGTAATGCCACTTAAAGTAATACGTCATACTAACATACTAACCGAAAGACGTGATAACAATAACATAACAAATACTAATAACAATGTTCATTACTAGTACAATTATTATCATACAATTATAAAGGTAATAAGGCAAGTAATACAATAATAATACTAATGTTAGCATTAATAATAAACAATAATAATATAGAATGATAATAATTATAATAATAATAATAATAATAATAATAATAATAATAATAAGAACACCAAGAACACCAAGAGACCATATTCATACAACTCGACAAAACCCACGACCCATAACCACAAAACACCAACAGCTCATCCCTTTAACAGCCCTCAAAAAGCCCACTTACACCACCCTAACGGCAGCCTTACCGAGCTAGAACCACCATCTATCCATGGTAGTTGTGACCACTGCACCATGACGTACCTAAAGGCACTGACCACCACCCTTGTCTCAACTCCGACAGCCCTCGACACTAGCCCAAATCACCTTGGTCAACAACCGCATTCCGTCGCACTGTTATACCGAACCTTCATAAACAGCCCCGTAACTTCCTTCTCACACCACCACTAACCCAACCAACCACCAACCGAGACACCTCATATTACCCACGAGCCCCTGGTGCCAACCACTAACCCTCGGCACCACACAACCCTCTGAAACAACCATCCCAAACCCCCTGGACACACACCCGCCTATTTATGCACTTCCCGTTACCCTTCCTTAAACACCTGTCACCCTCGACTTCCCGACCACCACATACCATCGTAGCACCACCAGTATACCCTACTAACTCCAAAATACCTGGAAATATGAACCCATAGTACGAATCGTCACTACAACATGATTAAACACGAAACCAAACAAGGTAGAGTAACATGCGCCAAAACCAGAGTAGGAGTACGTTATAGCTAATGTCGACATTAGGGGGGTTGTTGTAGCAGTCACGGTGGTCCCATGGTGGTTTAAAGATGATAGCCATATTATACATACTACAGAGATTACATATCACCATAACATTCAGATAAAACGACATGAAAACGTATCATAAACTACTTACAAAAACTCTGTCGCGAAAGGGAAAACGATGATGGTTAGGGGCTGAGTTTGCTGCGTCTTCCTTTCTCCTTTGCTTCTTCTTCACCCCACGACATACCACTCTTGTCTTTAGGAGTAGATGGAGTAGGAGGCAGGTGAAAATTTGGGTGATTAAGGTTTTGCGAGGTGGTGGAGGCAGGTTATGAAGTGGTGGTGATTAAGATTTGTTAGTTATGTAGGTTGACGGGTGGAGGGGTGGAGGAAGTATATGTCAGAGGGTGAATGGAGTGTACAAGCTTGGGTTTGTATTAACCTTATATTAAACACGCATATAAAACATAATATAGGTCCAAGCCCATCACACCTTTATCTATGATCCCGTTCTCAACCGGTAGTTTAACTTAACAAAAACCTTAACTTAAAATAACGACACATATAATTAATATAATTATTATAGCAATTAGCAAAATACGTATCGAATAAAATATAATTATACCTCGTCTTGATAAAAAAATATAAAACAACTTATTAATACGAACAACTCATTAATACGAACTATAAAAATACGGGGTATTATAGTCGTTCACAATAATCCTGATTGAATGATAAAGCTCCGAGCATCCAGCAATCTGGTTTACCAAAACAATGCAATCTGATGAGGCTACAACATGTCGAATCCCCAAGGAAGCAGCAACCGATAAACCCTTCCACATCGCATATGCCTCGTCTTGGAGCGGTGACAGAGACCAGAAGGGGGCAGCCCCTTGAGAAAGTGATGAACCATCCTGATTACGCAAGATCCAACCAGCTACAGCCCGAAAGGAAGGGCGCCACGCAGCATCACATTTAATTCGAATACAAGAAGTACAAGTCGAATTACCAACCATAATAACTGGGTAATAATTACGAATGGCATCAATATCAGAGAGCTTTGATAAAGAAGAATGCGGGAGAGTAACAGGACATTTAGACTTTTCTAAAGCAAACCCCAGTATAGTAAAAGACTCAAACTGAATTGACCGCATAATCAAGGAAGGTTGTGGAGCAGCGGAGTTAAAAACCATCGAGTTCAGAGAAGCCCAAATATGCCACAAAATATAAATGAAGACAATGGAGGAGGAAAGAGGGTGCTCCACTTTTCCTAAAAACTTAAGCCAAGAAATAATCCAGTGTTGAATGGATAAATATGAACCATTATCAGCCCTTATTGCAATCGGCGAAGCAAACCAGAGCCTCTTAGCGTAATCACAGTCTCTGAAAAGATGCTCTAAAGTTTTAACATAGGTGTTTTGATCACAAAGATGACAATAAAAATTCCAAGAACAATTTCTCTTAGATGCTTCCATCCCAACAGATAGTGAATTTGACATAATCTTCCAAACCAACTGTGGGGAATTTCAGTATATTCACCCTTAAAATTACAGGATTATAACGAAAAGTTTACATGTGAATATAGTCATAAGATGAAAAACAAACATAAACGAAAGTAGAGAGTACAACCTTAGGTCCTTGCGCGAATGGCCTAAGAACAGAAATTAATAGAAATTCCCTCCTATAAGTTGCACCCAAGACCCGTCTAAGATGATGCCGCGTGTGCTAGAATTGCTCTCCAATTGCCTTACAATATGGGGAGAGCTTTTGTGAGGTTTAAGATGTGAGATCTAGGTTTTGGGAAAAACTGTTCTCAAAACCCTAGTTTTTTTTGAATAATCAAATACCAGTTCCAGTAGTCTGACAAAAGGAGAGTTCTTCTACTTTTGTAACTCTCATGGCCGGCCGAAATTAGGTCTAGGGTGAGAGTGGGCTTTCCACTCTTACCTTATTCTCTTGCGTGATTCGACCCTAAAGCTAAAATATAATCCGCGGGTTTTAATTATAAATCGTATACATGTTATCAGATATTAATGCAGTCGATACATTAATAATGGTCTGATAAGAAATACGATATTGTATAATTAGCTCAATTAATATAACTGCTTATATTAATACACAAATTCAATATTTAATTAAATATAACCGTTTATATTTAATTTACGAATTAATCATGTAATCCGTATTAGCTAAAATTATTTAATCCGTATTAAATAATTATCTCAACATCTCATTGACTAATTTAATAGTCAATACCTCTGACTAACTGTTTAGTCGTATTCAGCATAAATGTGACTGTATTTTCATACCTTCACATCTCTCAAACGTGTCCTATAGGTGTGACGTATAAGGACCAGTTGATCACCGTCATCCGTATGACAATAACGTAAAACTTATCTAGCAAGCCAACCGTTATTGATAAACGTGGATCAACTGATAATAATACCAAAGTATACCCTTGTGATCCTTTAAGAGATTTAATAAGTCATTGTACTAACTATCAAGGACACCAGCCCCAACAATCTCCCACTTGTCCGTACAAGTTTATGTGCAATGACGTTACCAAACTACATGTGGAGGACACCAGCTCCAACAAACTCCCACTTGTCCGTACAAATGTAGGTGCGATAACCGATTCTCATATCCTTTTAAAATTTCTCCCACTCAATGTAAAAAACTTTGCAAATCCGTATTCGCAAAGGTCGTATTCTACAATCGATCTGCATTAAGAGTGGTTTCCTGGACTAGAGAGTAACTAAACTGATAAAACGAATCCGTATTCGAGCATGGCCATGCATTTCAGTTACTACTCCTCGAGTGGCCCTGAGAAATGATAAAATTCTGATAAGGGTTTGGATATTTCCCTCAACTCGAATCCTGCAGATGTAAGCGCAGCATGAAATAACCCAGAAAAAATCCTTTTGGCCCCTGTTACGGAAGACCGTGGGAAAGAAATCAAAGTTACCCAAAATCTGCCTTAATCTCAAGAGACAGTTGAAAGTCAAAAGAATCGACTCTAAGGAACACTATGGAGGTCCTATCCACGACCTGGCACCCAATGTTATAAAACATTTAGGACTCCATAGCGTTGTCACGGGGTGTCCTACGAGATATCCGTATAAATCGCTTTTGTGATTGGTCAGCCAACTGTTTGAGTTATGGCTCGTTGAACCCACCATCAACCAACGTCACAAAATGATTACCTGAGTTATCAGCTCAAGTGGGTCATCAAGGACCAAAAACGATTTAATGTTAATCAGTTCACTTTGTGGTGTTCAAAATTGTCGTACAATTCCACATGAAAAACAAAACATAAAATATCATAACGATGAGGTTGTAATAGAGTACACAAGAAAATGAATTATAAAATGAATTCATAAAAGAATACTACAACTCAGGAACACGTTTAATTCCCATGGAATTCACGTGCCCTTCATGTTTATCACGTCGTAATGCTTTAGTGAGAGGATCGGCTATGTTATCATCCGTAGCGATCTTATCAATATATCTCTCCTTTTTCTCCACATAATCTCTGATTAGATGAGCTTTCCGGAATACATGTCTAGCTATGTTGCTAGACTTATGCTCCTTAGCTTGGAAAATGGCACCTTTATTGTCACAATAAACGGTGATCGAGTCATTCAAACTAGGCACTACTGATAGTCCTTGTAAGAATTGACGCATCAATATTGCTTCCTTAGCTGCTTTCGAAGCGGCATAGTACTCGGACTCAGTTGTAGAATCTGCTGTAACACTTTGTTTAGAACTTTTCCAGCTGACAACAGCGCCATTAAGAGTAAAAACGAATCCAGACTGAGATTTCGAGTCGTCTCGATCCGTTTGGAAGCTAGCATCTGCGTAACCGGTGGCACAAAGCGTCGTGTTGCCTCCATAAGTAAATCCCTAATCTTTAGTCCTCCGTAGGTACTTAAGAATGTTTTTCACGGCCATCCAGTGTTGTTCACCTGGATGTGCTTGGAATCGACTTGTCATACTCAATGCATATGCAACGTCTGGACGTGTGCATATCATGGCATACATGATCGATCCTATAGCAGAAGCGTAAGGAATCCGACTCATGCGCTCTTTCTTTTCCAATGTTTTAGCTTCTTAAGACTTGCTCAAGTGAAGCCCAGTAGCCATAGGAAGGAACCCTTTCTTGGAGTTCGTCATGCTGAATCTCTCTAGAATCTTATCTATATAAGACTCCTGACTGAGAGACAACATCCGTCGTGATCTATCTCTGTAGTATGGATGCCCAAAATTCTTTGTGCCTCTCCCAGATCTTTTATCTGGAAATGGTTTATCAACCATGCTTTAACCGAAGATAGGAGAGGTATGTCATTCTCAATTAGGAGTATGTCATCGACATATAATACTAGGAAGACAATCTTGCTCCCACTCGACTTGATATAGAGATATGGTTCCTCGACTGATCGAATGAAACCATTCTCTTTAATCACTTGGTCGAAACGATGATTCCAACTCCGTGATGCTTGCTTAAGTCCATAAATGGAACGCTTAAGCTTGCAAACCTTCTTAGGATGTTCAGGATCAATAAAACCTTCGGGATGTACCATGTACAACTCTTCCTCCAAATAACCGTTTAAGAAGGCGGTTTTAACGTCCATCTGTCATATTTCATAGTCATGATATGCGACAATCGCTAAGATAATCCGAATGGAACTTAGCATGACTACGGGTGCAAAGATTTCATCGTAGTGCAAGCCTGGCACTTGGGTGAAACCTTTAGCAACTAGTCGTGCCTTATGAATATCTTGTTGTCCTTCCACGACATGCTTTATCTTATAAAGCCATTTGCATTGAAGGGGGCGTACCTTTGCAGGTAGGTCCACAAGATCCCACACGTCGTTCTCATACATGGAGTCCATCTCGGATTGCATGGCTTCTAGCCATAGCTTTGAGTCGGAACTAGTCAGGGCACCTTTATGGGTTGTGGGTTCATGACCCTCTAGGAGTAAGATGTCATCTATGTCATGTTCCTCGACCATACCAATGTATCTGTCCGGAGGAATAGAGAGTCTTCCCCACCTCCTAGGTTCCTCAGGAATATCTACCGCGGCCGAGGTTGAAGGAAATGCTTCCTTCAATGGTTGTTCGGTAGTTGGTTCTTGAATCTCCGATAGATCGAAGGTTCTATTACTCGACTTGTTCTCGAGAAATTCTTTCTCTAAGAACGTCGCACTAGCCGCAACAAATACACGTTGTTCGGTTGGCGATTAGAAGTAATGACCAAAAGTTCTTTTTGGATAACCTATAAAGTATGTCTTGACCGATCGCGGGCCGAGCTTGTCCTCGTGTCTCCATTTGACATAAGCTTCGCAGCCCCAAACCCGAATAAAGGACAAGTTAGGGACCTTTCCCTTCCATAACTCGTATGGAGTCTTTTCAACAGCTTCAGACGGACTTCGGTTAAGTATTAGAGCGGCTGACAGAAGAGCATAGCCCCATAATGAATCAGGCACAACGGTGTGACTCATCATGGATCGAACCATATCAAGTAGAGTTCGATTTCTCTGTTCGGACACACCATTTAATTGTGGTGTTCCAGGTGGAGTTAACTGTAGAACGATGCCACAGTCTTTAAGGTGTTGATCAAACTCATGAGAAAGATACTCGCCACCACGATCTGATCGTAGTGCTTTAATAATCTTTCTACCCAGTTGGTTATGTACCCGATTCTGGTATTCTTTGAACTTGTCAAAGGATTCACTCTTATGTTTCATTAAGTAGACATAGTCATATCTATTCAAATCATCCATGAAAGTGATGAAATACCTATAGCCTTCTCGTGCGTTGATCGACATAGCGCCATATACATCCGTGTGTATGAGTCCTAATAGGTCGGCAGCGCGCATTCGAACACCTTTGAAGGAAACACGAGTCATCTTACCGATGAGACATGATTCACACGTGCCATATGATTCGAAATCAAAGGCCGAGATATCTCCATTCTGTATGAGCTGTTTTACGCGTTTCTCATTTATATGTCCCATACGGCAGTGCAAAAGGTGGGTTTGATCTTTGTCACCAACTTTTAACTTCTTGTTATTCACGTGTAATATTTCGGTGGTTTGATCTAAAACATAAATTCCATTCATGGAAACTGCCTTGCCATAAATCATATTGTGTAACGAGAAAATACAGCTATTATTCTCTATTACAAATGAAAAACCAAGTTTGTCAAGTGCAGATACAAAAATAATGTTTTTGGATAAACTAGGAACATAATAACAGTTATACAAAGATAACTCGAATCAACTAGGAAGCTGGATCACGTATGTTCCCCTCTAGACTGCAGCAACTCGTGCTCCATTCCCGACACGCAGGTCAACCTCACCCTTTATGAGGGGCTCGAGGTTTCGGAGGCCCTGCACATGATTACACAGATGAGAACCACAACCAGTATCTAGTACCCAAGTTCCGTAACTTGCATGGTTAATCTCAATCATGTGAATAAAAGAAGAATAAGACATACCAACAGGAGTAACGCGGCCTGCCTTAATGTCCTCGCGATACACGGGGCACGTGTGCCTCCAATGCCCAGTCTTGTGGCAATGGTGGCATTCCATGCTTGTATCCTTGCTCTTTGTCTTACCCTGTGAGTTGCTTGACTCACCGGGCCCACTCTTAGCAAATCCTGACTTCTTGAACTTAGGCTTACCTACCGCTAGGTCGCCTTGAGCTTTCGCTTTCCCTTTACCTTTGCCTTTACTGGAGATCATGAGAACATCCTGCTTCACGCTCCCACTCAATTTCAGATCCTTCTCGGTCTGTACGAGAAGTGAGTGGAGCTCATGAGGAGTCTTCTTCATGTCGTTCATATAAATAGTTGGCCCTAAAGAGGGCGAACCCATCATGAAGCTAATGAAGCATTCAATCAACGATTATGTTCTCACTGATCTTGCAGTTTAAGGCCTCCAGTTTCTCGATATTCTCAATCATGTTGAGAATATGTGGGCTAACAGCTTGGCCCTTCTGGAGTTTCGCTTCAAAGAAGCGACAGGCATGCTCATATGAAACGATTCTCGGAGCTTTCGAGAATTCGTTTGTGAGCGTGGTGAAAATCTTGTTTGCACCATGGGAAATGAAGCGTCTTTGCAAATTGGATTCCATTGCATAGATAAGTACATTCTTTATCGCACCCGCTTCTATGACGAAGTCGCTATGAGCGCGAACTTCGTTAGCTCTAGCCCCAGTTCCTGGGTGTGCCGGAATAGGCTCAGTCAAGTACTTGAGCTTTCCGTTAGCAATGGCAGCATTCCGTAATGCTGCCTCCCAGTCAGAGAAGTTTGACCCATCATTCTTCAGTCTAGTAGACTGATTCATGGAGTCAATGAAGGCTTTAAGCCAGGATTCTCGTGCTAGTTTGGCGCTTGGCATTGGGTCTTCACCAGCCATTTGTTATTTAGCAGTTTAAATTTGTTCGTGTTCTACACTGAAAAGAAGATAAAACAAAACGATATAAGCAACTCGTCGTTGTGATTTAAGTCTATTTTAAATTGAATTTAACCTCGTAGACTCATGCATTTATATAATTGATCTCCCTCAAGAATTATATGAACGATCCCAAGACTCAATTTCCGTAATTGATAAGCCAACTGCTTGGCTAGTTCTACCGTTAGAACTCTTGGTCGATAGATTTCCGTAAATCTCATGTTTTAGTCCATCTTAGTTGCTAGATAGTATCTAGTGACCACGATGTTGAGATAAAATAAATCATCTGTTCCCACTTACCCGACGTAGAAGGGGTCATAGTATGCCTACCGACGAAGAAGGGATTCATGGGAGTCTGATTTATAAAGACTAGTCTCAATTTTTGGTTATACGAGGAAGACCCCATAAATTGTATTTATTCATTTTAAGTGAACTAAAATCTAGCATTGCGTGAATGAATAAAATTAAGAAATGGCTTAAAAATTGACAAATGACATCTGTATGTCAAAGAAAACTAACGCGCGACCTCTACATGAGTCAGTTTTCAGGCATGTTATAGGTGGTTTGGTTTTAGGCGGAATATGATGCAAACTATTATCGATGAAAGCATAAATGAAAGCAATAAACGTAAATAAAAGTCCTAGTGTGGCCTATCCTACCAAAATAAACATTAAAACAACTTGGAATCCACCGTTGGACCCGAGCAACTTGTCTTGATGTTCCATCTTGGTCTTTGCAGCGGGAGTGAGCATCCGGTCTCCGTCTTTGGTCTTCACAAAATTACTAATTTATATTACAAATATAAACCTATTTACATTCTAATTTAAATACAAAAGTAATTACAAGGGAAAACAAAAACGGAGATGCGAGATCTCAAAATTACAACCAAGACTATGTTCCATCATTATGGAAAGACAATCTACTAAGGCCACACTAAGTTACAACCGTTTGCAAAATTAAATACGTTATAAAATCATTCATAAGCATTCAACAAGACGATAAATAAAATGCATCAACTAAAACAAATTCATACGTGACATAATACCGTTATTATATTTAATAAATTTTACCAAACCACCTCACGAGGTTAAAATTATGTGATTAAACTGTTTTAGTCACATTAATCTTAATAAACATATAATCCAATATTTTAAACCGTTTTAAAATAATATGTATCTTACGAGTGTGAACCGTTTCACAAAAGACAATATACTATTTCTGTATATAGTATATTACCATGGGCCAAGAGAAAATAAAATAAAAATTTATTTTCGAAATTCTGCAAAAACAGGGTTGCTCGATCGAGTCACTAGAGTACTCCATCGAGTAACCTTGACAGACGGGTTTGCTCGATCGAGTAAAACAGGTACTCGATCGAACCAAAACTAATTCCAGAAAACCAAAATTTTCAGAAAAATAAAAATTTCCAGAAAACCGCTCGATCGAGAGAAAACATGATCGATCGAGGAACAGTATCACTCGATCGAGTACAGCATGTCTCGATCGAGTGACGGGTTATCGAGAGCCTACGAACGAGTAGTAATACGCTCTTTTGTAGAATCCAAATATACTCGATCGAGCCAAAAAGTGCTCGATCGAGTGACGGGTTACTTCAAGAACTGCTCGATCGAGCCAAAACATGCTCGATCGAATGACGGGTAGCAGAAGAAGACCACGAACGAGTAGAAATACGCTCGTTCGTAGAATCCTACATACGCTGCTAAATACGAAAACAAAACATGTATTTATTCTTGATTTAATACGTGTAAATCAATAACAAACACCAACAAGTGATTTACATACTGCTAAAAAAATAACGATTAAACAACAACATGCAAATCAAAATCGAAAAACATGATCGATTTCCCACAATAAAAGGCACACGGCCGAGTCATCAAACGGGTTTTAAAATATCTTATGAAAAACACAATTGTAAAATTTTCGTAGCCTTGGCTCTGATACCACTTGTGGGGAATTTCCATATATTAACCCTTAAAATTACAGGATTATAACGAAAAGTTTACATGTAAATATAGTCATAAGATCAAAAACAAACATAAACGAAAGGTAGAGAGTACAACCTTAGGTCCTTGCGCGAATGGCCTAAGAACAAGAATTAATAGAAATTCCCTCCTATAACTTGCACCAAGACCCGTCTAAGATGATGCCGCGTGTGCTAGAAATGCTCTCCAATTGCCTTGCAATATGGGGAGAGCTTTTGTGAGGTTTAAGATGTGAGATCTAGGTTTTGGGAAAAACTGTTCTCAAAACCCTAGTTTTTTTTTTAATAATCAAATACCAGTTCCAGTAGTCTGACAAAAGGAGAGTTCTTCTCCTTTTGTAACTCTCATGGCCGGCCGAAATTAGGTCTAGGGTGAGAGTGGGCTTTCCACTCTTACCTTATTCTCTTGCGTGATTCGACCCTAAAGCTAAAATATAATCCACGGGTTTTAATTATAAATCAGATATTAATGCAGTCGATACATTAATAATGGTCTGATAAGAAATACGATATTGTATAATTAGCTCAATTAATATAACTGCTTATATTAATACACAAATTCAATATTTAATTAAATATAATCGTTTATATTTAATTTACGAATTAATCATGTAATCCGTATTAGCTAAAATTATTTAATCCGTATTAAATAATTATCTCTACATCTCATTGACTACTTTAATAGTCAATATCTCTGACTAACTGTTTAGTCGTATTCAGCATAAATGTGACTGTATTTTCATACCTTCACATCTCTCAAACGTGTCCTATAGGTGTGACGTATAGGGACCGGTTGATCACCGCCATCCGTATGACAATAACGTCAAACTTATCTAGCAAGCCAACCGTTATTGATAAACGTGGATCAACTGATAATAATACCAAAGTATGCCCTTGTGATCCTTTAAGAGATTTAATAAGTCATTGTGCTAACTGTCAAGGACACCAGCCCCAACAATCTCCCACTTGTCCGTACAAGTGTATGTGCAATGACGTTATCACACTACATATGGAGGACACCAGCTCCAACACCAACACCTTCCATTTTCCGCGAATAGGGAAAGACCAAACTTTCTTTTGACAAAAAGACGTAATCGAAGGATTAATGCTCTGTCGATCCTTCAAAGTCACTTGCTCCTCCCAAATCTGCTGAAAAGCCAGCCAGTATCCACTTTTAACAGAGTAAAGGCCATTTGAATTGAATTTCCAATATATCCTATCCGGAGTTTCAGACGAAGGCCCACGGATGGCGAAAATAATAGACGAAATATCCGAGGGACAAAGATTCTGAATAGTCATAGAATCCCAATTACCGTCAGAGTCCTGAAATTGAGCCACGAAAGTAGTATGTGGCGCAGATGGAGAGGCCCCATTAACATGCAACATCTGAGAGATGCTTAATTCATTGACCCAACAATCATTCCAAAAATCTAAAAAGGAAGGTAGCCCAATATCCCAAGCAAGGCCCTGTTTTAGAAGAGATAAACCCTACAAAATACCCTTACAACCCCAAGAGAGGTTATACTTTTTAAAACCGTCATGCAAAACATTAGTGGTACCAAAACCCAAATGGCAACCAATAGGCCTATCAATCAAAGAGTATGGATCTTTCAGAATACGCCATCCAACCTTAGCAAGAAGACTTTGATTGAGACAAGCAACATTTCTAATACAAAGCCCACCTTGAGTTTTAGATAGACCAAGAAAGAGTTTACTACACCAGTGAATGTTTCTCCCATCCACAGAGCCCTTCCACCAAAATAGCGACAGCAAAGAATCAATCTTACTAGCCACACTTACCAGCAGTTTGAAAGCCGATAGAGAGTAAATATATGAGGAAGAAAGGACAGAAGAGATAAGAGTAAGACGACCAGCTGGTGATAAAAGCCTATTATTCCAAGAAAGTGCCCTCTTTCGAACATTCTCAATAGTATAAGCAAAAACTTCTTTCTTAGAAGATCCAAAATCAGTCGGGAGACCCAAGTATTTCCCCATGCAGCATTGTTTTTTAATTTTTAAAATATTGAGACAACATCTAGTAATATACATAGTACAGTTAGGGCTAAAAATAGACCTGTCAAAACCTGACCCGACCCGAAAACCGACCGTAACCCGACCCGTAAATAACCCTTAAATGACCCGGTTTTTTCAACCCGAACCCGAAAGATACCCGAACCCGTGTTTACCCGTAAACAGTGGGTCAAAACCCGACCCGCAGCGGGTTGACCGTTGGGTCAAGTCAATATATCGTCTTTAAAATATACAACGTCAAATAAGTATTGATGACTTATAAATTTTTGAGCAGACATATGTATATATATGCGGTATGTCACGTCATCACCTCAAACAACATGTCACGTCATCACCTCAAACAACATGCCACGTCATCACCTCAAATTGTGTGTCACACCGTCACTTTTACCGTAGTACGTCAAATTGCATTCCACGTCAGCAGCGCCAACTCATCACCTCGAACCACATGCCACGTCATCACATTGAAGTGGGTGTCACGTCGTCACTTTTAGTGTAGTACGTCAAGTTACATTCCACGTTAGCACTGTCACCTCATTATTTCGACGGACCACATATCACGTCATTACATCGAAATATGTGTCACACTATCACTTACACCTCATTCCAGATAATTGCCTAGGACCACATGCCATATCATCACCTCAAAATATGTGTCATACCGTCACTTTCACCGTATTACGTCGAACTGAACCGCACTTCGCGTCAACACTTCCACCTCATTACCTCAGATCACATGTCACATCATCATTGTTATCTTATTTGAGTCTCATTATCGTACTTAGCGAGTTAGTAAGGATGATGATGATGACAACGATGGTGATGGTGGTGGTGAGGGCAAAAATGGTGACAATTAAGTTAACTAAGACAAGCAAGAGGATAAAAAAACGTATAAAGGGTAGGAATTACGATATAAAATAAGTTTTAAAAAATGCGAGGAAAAGATGTTGATTGACCCGTATTTTTACCCGAACCCGACCCGGAACCCGTATAGACTTGACCCGTATTTTACCCGACCCGAAATACACCCGACCCGTATTTTACCCGAACCCGTATCTACCGGACCAGCAACCCGCCCGTTCGACCTGTTTGACAGGTTTAGCTAAAAGTTATAGCTGATTTATCACTGTTCAGACGCTGTCCCGAGACCGAGCAGAAGGTCTTGATAATACGTAAAAGAGCACGGCAATACCTTGGTTGCGCTTCCATGAAAAAAATAGCATTGTCAGCAAACAGGAGATGTGAAATCGGCACATCAATTCTGCACATTTTAATACCCCTAATTGATTTGGTTTTTTCAGCTTCCGAAATAGCTTGAGAGAATGCTTCAGTACAGAGAGCAAATAAGAAAGGGGACATTGGATCTCCCTGTCTAATACCATTTGAAGGACTAAAGTAATGTCCCGGAGTCCCATTAATGAGAATATTATAGGAAACCGTCGAAACACAATTCATGACAACCGAGAAAAAAGAATCGGGGAAGTTCATAGAAATAAGGGTTGCCCTAATGAAATTCCATTTTAGCCTATCATAGGCTTTACTCATATGAATTTTGAGGGCAAACTCTCCTTTGCATCCCTTTGTCTTCTTAGATATTCAATTAAAAAGCTCATGAGAAATAAGAATATTATCTGAGATATTACGGCCGGGAATGAATCCATTCTGAAAATCATTAACCAAGAAACACATGACCTTCTTCAACCTATTATAAATGCACTTCGTAACTATCTTAATTACCACATTACAGAGACTGATAGGCCGGAAATGGTCATAACGTTCAGGTGCAGATAATTTCGGGACCAAAACAATGGACGTGCGATTGAAGGATCGAAGAATATGGCTAGAAGAAAGCATATGAAGAGTAGCCGAAATAACACCATTCTTGATAATATTCCAATATTTTTGATAGAAAATCGCCGGGATCCCATCAGGACCAGGGGATTTTAGAGATCCCTGTTGAAAAACTGCAGTTCTGACTTCCTTTCGTGAATAGGGTCGAGAGAAAAGGTCCATTTGATCAGGTGATAACTTATTCTTGATATTCGAAAAGAAGCTTCTATGAGAGTGGAAATAGTCCTCAAAATCCTCAGAAGGAAAACCAGAACCAAAAAGGTTCTGAAAATAGGACTCAAAAACCAACCTGATCTCACATTCCTCATAGATCCATTCGTTATTATCGTTCTTGATACCAAAAATAGAATTCTTGTTAGACCTTCCTTTGACCATATTAAAGAAGAACTTAGTACATGAATCCCCATCTTTAAGCCAATTAGTTTTAGCCCTTTGTTTCCAATAAATTGCAGCGGCGTTATTAAAAGCAAGGAAATTAGAATGATTTGAAACATAGGAATCTTCATTTCTACCGTCAAAAATATCCACCAGATATTGCTCTAAACGATTGTCAAAATATGTCCACTTAAAACCCCACTACTGACGGTTCTTAATAGCCCACTTTGCAAGTGCTGATTTCGAACAATCCAATTTTCTCGAAAGCCTAAACGATGAGGAGCCATTAAACTTAGCAAGCCAAACATTTTAACAATATGTGAACATTCCTCAAAATCTAAAACCCAACTTTTCATTTTCAGAGATGAACGTTTTTTACGACCGAAGAAATTAGTATCCAAGATAATAGGCGCATGGTCAGATCCTTGAATATATAGGAAGATGTCTAATTTCTGAATGAGGGAAAAAATCGCTCCAAGTAGATGAAAAGAAAGCTTTATCCAAACGCTCATAAATAAGATGCTTCCCTTTCCGGTTGTTACACCAAGTAAATTTAGGACCTTTAAAAGGTAATTCAAAAAGACCAAGATTATCTTTCCACTCAGCAAATGTTGCAGCCCCTCGCGAAATCCCCTTTGATCCTCCTAATTTATCCTCTAAGAACTCAACTTGGTTAAAGTCACCAAGCACCATATAAAAAGAGTCCAAGGAAGAAAGAAGTTGTTGTAACACAAGCCATAGAGGCTGCCTTGCTGCAAACTCCGAAGCACCATAAAGACAAACAATGTATCAAAATCTATCAGAGCATAGACTAACCTTGATAATAACATAGTTAGGACACTTACAAATACAAGAGAAAAAGAAACTAGACTTCAAACCTACCCACAAGCCACCCTTACTAGCAATAGCATCGACACCATCATAACTATCATAACCAAAAGGCCGAAAATAGGAGGAAACAACCGACACATTACACTTAGTTTCAGATAAGAAAATAAGATTAAAATACATTCTACTATATAAAATCATCGCTCTTATTTTAGCGATTGCAGGAGAGAGCGGATCACAAATACCCCTGCAATTCCATGCTAAGCACTTCATTTTCTGTCAGGGGACTAATGAGGTCCAATCCCCGCAAAAACCAGGTTCATGTCCTTTCCATGACCATCAGAATCTGATGAAGAAACAAACTGCTCTTCAGACGAGAGAGCAACCTTGAAAGGAGTAGTACTTGAGCCAATATTATCATCAGTTGGACCCTTAGCCCAAGATCTCATTTTCTTAGCTAAACTTGTAAGAGTAGGATATTCCTTATCATAGTTATATAAGTCATGAAAAGATTCAGAAATAGGTCCTGGATCAGAAAATGATTTGTGTTTGCCCTGAGCAGAAGAACCAATGTCCACTGCTGAGTTCTGAGCAAGTAATAGGGACATATTCTTACCATGACCATGTTTACCCAACATCACCGCCCTCTCGCTACTCCCATTAACAGATTCAACAGAGAAATGGTCCAAATCCTCATTAGTAGCCAAAGCATGTTGATTACCCATAACAATTTTACAATGAACACGGGGAATATCAGCACCAACCGAAGCTGCATCTACATCTGTTACATTCACCAAGATGGTTTGACCAGGAGAAGGTAAACTTTCAGGAGCATCATGAAAAGGAGGATTATGAGAAGGGGAAGACAGTATAGCCACCATACCAATAGGTGAGGGAGAAGAAGACGAGAAAAAAGGCCACTCAAGGGTGGACGCGTCATTTGAAGAATCACTAGGAAAAGACCCAGCCTGCATAAAAGGATTCGGTATACCGAACTCATTAAAAACATCGTCTGCAGGAATCCAAGCCTCATTAAAGAAGAGAAACATGGCATCCGGAGCCTCGATCATTTGATTAAAACCCTTAGAATCGTCCTCCCGTCTAGCAAATTCTTCCCGCCATTCCACACGTGAATGAATAGAATTAAGAATAAATTCAGACTCATTATAGCAATAAACTCTTTCACCATGCCCTGAGAAAGGAGCATAAGGATCTCCTGAAGGCCAATTAAAAAAACCATGTTACTTTTCCTGAGAGATGAATCGCAGATCCTCATTAGGAGAAAAGGAAAAAGCTTGCGTTTCTACATTCACGGGGTTCTGATTAGATGGAATAGGATCCAAATTCATAGTGAGATCAGTAAGTGATGTGTGCATTTTATATAGACCTTTTAGGCCGTATTAGCACACATTTCTATGCTTATTCCGTGGTATTTTGCTACAAATATCCCCCGAATAGTCTACTTTGGTTTGTTTTGCTATTTTGCAGATATGAGTCGGAGAAGATCATAATCAAGACTAAAACATGTCCTTATGCATGAATTTAGGATAAGAGTTGAGTCGGAGCTTGTTACTACCGTTTTGAGATGCGCATAGGAGTAATGAA
Organism: Silene conica; assembly: GCA_029255685.2. Classification (NCBI taxonomy): domain Eukaryota; kingdom Viridiplantae; phylum Streptophyta; class Magnoliopsida; order Caryophyllales; family Caryophyllaceae; genus Silene; species Silene conica. Next base: position 73,613,431 of record CM055311.2, read on the forward strand.
AGTCTATCAAGCGAAGGAAGAACTTCAATTTGCTAATACCTACTTTGGAGAGTAATATCTCGCGTTCTACAACATATAATAAGGTGATTCCAATTGGAGATGAAAGCTTATCCTCTTAGCTTTCCAACGCCACCACGAACGCTTGATTTGAGCGAGTAACGAAGAAATGACAGCCATTTAAAGTTCAGTGCTCAGTGCAGGAAATACACGCTGAGAAGTGCTCGATCGAGAGCTTTACTTGGTCGATCGAGAGCTTTATTTCGTCGATCGAGAGCCTTTCTTCTCGATCGAGGGGTTTTGGTTGTTAAACTCCTCTATCGAGAGGTTTTTGTTCCTAATCTTCACGATCGAGAACTTTTCATAGCTATTCTTCTCGATCGGGAGGTTTTCCACTCGATCGAGAGCCTTGTCGGGTGACTGCTCATTTTCCCGAGAGCTTTTGTCAGTTTTTCTTTTGTGTCTTATATAAGAACTCGTTTGTGAGTTCTTTTAGGTCATCTATCTTTTTACAGAACTCATTTTCTTTACTCTTGTCAGCCGTCACACGATTTCTTTACTAAATAATTTTAGTTTTTCTTCTTTTTATGCTCAAGGATTGTGTATTTTCGTTCTAAGCCGGATTCTAATCGTAATTCTTCTTTCTTATATCCTTTATACTTTTTTATTATTATTCTTAATCCGTACCTCCTGTTTTGTTATTTTCGTTTTCGTTTGCTTCGTCGCGTATACTTGTACTCTGTTTTTCATACTCCGTTCCATCGTCTGTTTCTCGTTCGTTTCTGTCCCTGTTCACCGCTTATTGCTTCTGTTCTCCCTTCCCTTAATCATCTCTGATATCATCTAGTATAGTCATATAATATTTCTGTTTAGAATCAATTTTTGTTACGATTTTGTATACTTGTTTTCGCACCCCTGATTCCGTTCACAAGCCTCGAAATTCGCCTCTCTTGCTCACTGATTTTATATTCTGATTTTGTTCACTTATCACCATGTCGCATATTAGTATAAATTTGGTAGTCATAATCGTTTATTATTACGTTAATATGTCGGGATGAGGGAAACTGTGTCTTATGCATGATAGGTTATAACCGGGATGGGTAGTTTTGCGGTAGGAATTATCGTTAAGCAATATAATTGTATTTGGTTGAATGACTATACGCAGAAGACCATTCGTTTAGTTAAACCCCGACCTAGACCGGAAGGTTGGAAGGGTAAGACTTGCTTAATTATAATAACTAGTTTTTGTGAGGGCGGAAGTCAAGCATAAATGACCTTAGGGCGACTTAAGACCGGAAGGTATAGTCGGGTTAGAGACGTGACTCTAATAACCTAGCCCTTCCTACCAATAAACTGACCGACCTAGTTATACCGATAGTGCTGACGACACAGTGACCCGAAATCCTAGCACATTCCGACAGACCATTTTAAACGGATAACTAGCAACTTTGCCTCCCTGTGGAGATCGACCCTACTTACCGCTGAGTTCTGTTAGTATTACTTAGGTATTTATTTTTGGTACTGAAACGACCGTATCAGTAAGCACTGAACCCCTTCTAAAACGATATTATCAATATCAGGAGTAGCAGAGACAATAGGAGGATCATCATCCCGGATATCAATCGAGGGAGGGACAGCTCTAGTAACAGGATCAGCATAAGCATTGTAACCCATACGAACCACATTCTCTAAGTGCACCTCAACTTGGTTCTCCATATGATCGTGACCAGTAGCATCAGCCGCCACCTCTTCATGGTTATTATTAGTAAGTACTTCAACAATATCCTGCATGCCCTGATCATCCCGATTAACATCATCAATAGAAGTAGGGACAAGTGAACCATCATTAGAATCTGCATGCATACTAGTAGAAGCATGAAGGACTGGTTCTCCATTAGAAACAGCCAAGTTAAGATTAACATTATTCAAAGGCAAGAAAGGAGTCTGTGCATGACCATTTACACCACCATCCACTGCATGTACATGATTAGGGATCTGAATAACCAACACATCCTCATTAAAATGAGGATCTAAAAATACATAATCCTCTCACACCACACTACCATTAAAATTTTGAGATACCAAATGATGAGCAAACCCATTAGCCACCGGAGCAGATTCTGAATGGTTTGGAATAGGCAAATGATCCACATGCATGGGCACATTATTACTAGTTGATGGATGTGAACCATTTGCAGAGTGATTAGCAACAACAGCACCCCCACCTTCCTGATCATCAACATGCATGTGAGATCAGAAGACTGCGAGTTCCTTTTGATGATTATTACCCATGTTATTACTAGCACCCGGTACAGATGGCGCAACTCCCTCTTGAAAAATAACTGGACTTGCAAACGGGAGAACAGTTACCGCAAACTCCATGCCAGGGAAAATACGACCACCATTAACAAGACCTGAATCAAAATCAATCATACGTTCAACCAGGACGTCCGCAGGTACTGTGGATCCCTGATACTCGCCCAGCCTTAACTTAGAAGTAACATATTTAGTTGATGAAGGAAGAGCGCATAGGTTGAGATTGAACATTGTGTACTTATACCTCGTTTGGAAAACAGCAAAACCACAATCCACAGCCAAAGACAAAGCCGCATTAACATTAGATACAACATCTTGAATTCTCTCAACACGTTGAGATACCTTATGACCTATCCTACCGCACTTAGTACATAATTTGAAGACATCCTCATACTTAAACTATTTCAGAGAAGTTTATTCTGACTGCATGCAAGGAAAAACCCTGGGTTCAGAGGATGCCCTAGACGCGCAGTAGTCCTTAAACGAAGATAATCATGATCCGGAAAAAGATTAAAGTCTTCGATCTCCGTCCCTTCACCCAGAAGTTGGGCAACCACATTAGCAACATTGTTGTTCAAATACTCAAAAGGGAGACCATATACTCGAACACAGAGTTTTGTTGTAGGGAATCTAACAGTACGAGGAACCGTTCCTGGACGCCATTTCTTCAGGACCATAAGGGCTCTATCCACAACAATATTATCACGCTGAAGAACATCATGTATGTCCTGCATGTCGTAAAAATGTATAATGTAGATGTACCCCATGCGTTTAAGATTCACATGGCCTCTAGTTGCCAGTTATCTTCAATGATCCTATTAATATTATAGGCTCGAATAAGACGGTAATCAACAAAATATCCTAACAAACAGCGATTCCAAAAGGAGAAAGAATCTCCCAAATCATCCGGATTAGGTGAAACAACAGCCCCACTTCTAGGAAAGCGCCATTCATGCACCAAACCAGGAGTAGCTTCAACTTCCGTACGGAAATTAATATCATAAAACACATTCTCCAAATGTTCATTCCTATCTTCTGAGTAAAAATTGTAGTTATTTTCCATTTATAAGAAAGAAAGTAAGTGAAAAGAAAGTAGAATCTTTAGAAAATTGTTAATGGAAAGAGAATAAAGTATAGAGAAAGATGAAGGTATGTAAAAGAAGAACAGATAGAAAAGAACGGAAAAAAGGTGACAGTTAAAAGGAAAGAAGAGGAGACACCAATATCCAATCAAAATAATGTTCTCTAATGATTAGAAATGCATGAATAGGGGAAAGAAAAGATTTTGGAAGTTTAAACATAAAGGAGCTGACAATAGCATTAAATGCAAATATAAGAGAAAGGGTTGGAAAGGGATAAATTACACGGTTGGATAAAGTTAATGGAATAGAAGAAAGCAAAAGGAATGATTGGCAAAGTAAGAAGAGAACGGTTTATTTTTGATTATTAAATGAGACTCTCAAAAGAGAGAGAAAGACTTTCTTTTAGACATGAAAAGAGAAAATACCACATTGAAAATTCTTTGTTTTCTGCTTATGTGAGAAGTTTGTTAATGCTATTGACGAGGGAGAACCATTTCTTATAAGAGTTATAATACAATCATTTTTCTCCATGAGAAATTGGGAACTCCATCATCTCATGGTCAACCAAGCAAAGTATTTAAACTGACCATATTCATAAAAGCTTGCGTATTAACACAATACACTATGAAACTCTTGAAGCTTCCCTTATGGTAAAATTATTGCTAGTCTTGAGACAAGACGTTAAAGTCTTGCGACAAGACTCGCTAAAAACTATCAATAATCTATCAAAATTTTAACAAAGTTTTAAGTTGAGTCTTGAAAATCCAAGATCCGACTTAAGACTTTGGATGGGTTTTGACTCCACTTTCTATGAAAATTATCCAATGATCTGAGTGCTTGTCATGTGTCATTTCTTTTTGTAAAAAAAAGAGGTAAGGTAATAAAGTAGAGTCTGAGGAGAGTTTGACGGATAATGTATAAAGTCTGAGGTGGGTCTGAACAATAAAGAAATAATAAAAGTTAGTGGAAAGCTGATGTGACACAGTCTTAAGACTTTGGGAGCAATACTTTTACTTTTAGGTTGTGTTCGTCGGGCTGTCGGGCCGGCTCCGCCCAAGCATGAGTTATTCCATTTTGATGAAACACAACCCATCCCTGAGCCCGGCGTGTTGTGCTCATGCAGTCCCGCTATAGTCCTGTGGGCCGTGCTCAGGTAGCCTGTGTGTCTAGGCCGAATTTCCTACGCTAACGAAAACTAGACCAATTAAAGTATGGTTCAATCTAGACCAAATTTTGCGATCCGATTTGATCTTTAATCCCGACAGATGGAATGAGTATATTGTATGGTGTATATCCCTAATAAAGAGTTTAAAAAAAGGGACGTGCTAAATCCCGCACATCATTTTACTCAATCATACACATTTTTCACATTTATACCAAATTTACCCTCTTCATTTTTACAATCCCAAAAAAACAAAAGAGAAAAATCCCAAACAAGAGAGAAAAATTCCAAAAATCGGATCCTTCTCCGACATCCTCTCCCACCACCCTGAAAATATTAGTTATAAACTAAAAGAATCAAAATTAGAAAAAGGAGGAAGAAAAATCAAAAATCAAAAATTAGAAATCAATGTGTGAATCATGTGCTACAATAAATTCAAGAATCACGAACCGCAAGGTGTTACACTAAAGTCAACGGCCAAACCCACTTCCCCACCTGCCACCCTCCTACGTCGTCCGTTAACCACCTTTTTCCGACCTGCCGTCCTCACAACTACCCATTCATCCACCAACACCAATCCAATCCCTAATTGTTAAAAAAACCCTCTTTCTAGAAAAAAAAGTATCAACTAAATTGAATAAAAAAATAGAATTTAATAAAAATTAAACAACGTACTTACGTTTGATATGTGCGAATTACAATACATAATTGTCGAACGAATAAGAGATTGATTAGATTTAAAGAGAGAAGTTTTTAAATTCTTTAAAAGTTTTTTTAATTCTTTTTTTACTAACGGAAATTATGGAAATTTAGGGTAAAAAAGTGTTAAATTAAGTATATTAGAGTGTGGGATTTAGCAAATACGTAAAAAAACGGCTGCGAAAATTTAAAATTGAGTCACAACTCATAAGAATGAAGTTTTGCTTAAGACGAGGATTATTCGTCTTAATCAAGACAGGTTAAATACTACCAAGTGGGGTAATAAAAACAAAAGATTTTTTAGGTAATTAGTGGGGTAATTTGGTACGTAATTGACCCATCATACACTTAAATGGAGAATGACGGTTTGAAACGAGAGTTTTTGAAAAGAAAATACAGACAAAAAGTTGCAATCTGACAGACGCAAACACAAATCCCTAGGTGGTTTTATCCTTCCTTTGTAATGGAAGATGTTGGAGTTACACCAAGTGTAGGAAGGGTTTGCTACACTTCAATAAGAGGCTGTCATGTGTCATTTTTGTTGGAATCTTATTTTTGCATCTTTTAGGAGATTCGCTGCATTAAATGTCCACTAGCATAATTAACCCACCTAATTACCTACTTAATAATAGTTTAACTTTTTACTTTTTCTAACACTTTTTGTTTTTGAGAATACATTTAAGGTATTTTGTATTTAGTTTACAATTTCTACAGTATACGGTATACGTATTGCAGGTCGTATTTATACGTTATACTGTATTTTTTTAAAAAATATTTTAATGTTGTTGATTATTTTAATATATTACTTTATCTAATATACGTATACCTATTTCCGTATTTTTGTACTTTAATGTTGTATTTATACGGTATACGTTATTTTTCTTTTGTAATTTGATTTTTTATTTAAATTAATAAAATAATAAATATACTTTTTTTGTAATTTCTTTTTATAATAGATGAAAAAAACATAGATTATTATTAAAAAAAAGTAGATTATCTTTTTTTATGTTTACTTCGTATTTTTTTGCCCATCTACAGTATATATTTAAAAATTATTTTTAAAATAAATGAAGAAAAATAAGTAGATATACTTTTGTAACGTTTTTTTTCCCCACTAATCACGTCCTCAAAAGTGATTTTATTTAAAAAAGATTGTAAACTAATCAGTTGTTCACAATGGCTAGGTTGGTTGATTGTTATTTGTTTAAGGTATTGTTTGTTCCATAAGTCCTGTGTTTAAGTGCTACAAGTATGTTTTATTTTTTATTTTTTACTTAACTTGTGTTTATTTTTTTTATGTCATTCGTTTTTTTGAGTGATTATGTCATTATTTTTTATAGCATAGCTTAATATTAGAAATTGAATTAATATTTTTTAAAAAAATATTTACAAAAAAACACCGTTTTCATTTGTTTACGATTTCAATTATTTGTTTTTTTTAAGCATTGACAAAAATGTTTTTTTTAATTTCTGCAAGTTTTCAATTAACTGTTATTTTTTAAAAGTTTACAAAAACGACTTTTTTTGAACAGTTTACAAAAACGACTTTTTTAAAAAACGAATATTTTAAAAAACGAAAAAATGACTATAGTAAGATTTGAAAGATTAAGTTTTCAAGTTCGATTTGAAAGATTAAGTTAAATTTACAACTTTGATTTGAAAGATTAAGTTTACAAGTTGGATTTGAAAGATTATTTGTTTTTTTTTTCTTTTTATTTCATTGGTTTTGGCAAATTGTGAAGCTTACTGTGGAAATTTAGCTTAATAATAAAATAATATTATTACTACCTAAGTCATTTCTTTAAAAAAACTATTTTTTATTTTAAAAACCGACTAGTTTTATAAATTGACTATTGAATTTCTTTAGAAATTGAATTAAAAACGTAGTCCGTCTTGCTTCAAACCGCAACTATCGTCTGAAACAAAAAGACCTCCTACAAGTGGAAATCACATGGATAGTGAGACATCCCATGTGCTTTCCCACTCAATCCCTAAATGAATATTTTGTGAGAGAAAATGATATCCGTCTTATTATTCCAGACGGATCTTGCGGTCTGAAATAAGAATTAGTGAAACGAATATATGTTCTTTTGTTATCATTCGTTCATAGTTTTAATATTGTTGTACTAACTTAGTGAAAAAAAACGACTTTTTATTTTAAAAAACGACTAGTTTTAAAAAATGACTATATAAATTCAATAAAAAACGAATATTTCAAAATAGTAACGACTATTTTAATTATAATTTTATAATTTGCTTAAAACGACTTTTTATTTTAAAAAACGACTAGTTGTTTTTTAACAGTTTACAAAAACGACTATTTTAAAAAATGTCTATTTTAAAATACGAAAAACGACTATAGTAAGATTTGAAAGATTAAGTTTACAAGTTGGATTTGAAAGATTAAGTTTACAACTTGGATTTGAAAGATTAAGTTTACAACTTGGATTTGAAAAATTATTTATTTTTTTAATTTTTTTCATTTCATTGGTTTTGGGAAATTGTAAAGCTTATTATATTGTAGAAGCTTAGCTTAATAATAAAATAATATTATTAGTACGTAAGTCATTTTCGGCTATTTTTTGTTTTAAATTACGATTTTTTTAAAAAAACGACAACTTTTAAAAAATGACTCCTGAATTTCTTTAGAAATTAAATAAAAAAATTAATATTTGAAAAAACTACTTTTTATTTTAAAAAACGACTAGTCTTAAAAAATGACTATCGAATTTCTTTAGAAATTGAATTAAAACAAATATTTTTAAAAAGAATATCATATTCTAATATAGTTAGATTTGAAAGATTAAGTTTACAACTTGATTTGAAAGATTATTTATTTTTTATTTTCTTTTCATTTCATTGGTTTTGGAAAATTGTAAAGTTTATTGTGGAAGCTTAGCTTAATAATAAAATAATATTATTAGTACGTAAGTCATTTTCCGTTATTTTTTGTTTTAAATTACGATTAACTGTTTTAAAAAATGACTTTTTATTTTAAAAAAGACTACTTTTAAAAAATGACAAAATTAATATTTTAAAAAACTACTTTTTATTTTAAAAAACGACTAGTCTTAAAAAAATGACTATCAAATTTCTTTAGAAATTGAATTAAAACAAATATTTTTAAAAAGAATATCATATTCTAATATAGTTGGATTTGAAAGATTAAGTTTACAACTTGGATTTGAAAGATTATTTATTTTTTCTTTTCTCTTCATTTCACTGATTTTGGGAAAATTGTGATGCTTATTGTGGAAGTTTAGCTTAATAATAAAATAATATTATTAGTACGTAATTTTCGGCTATTTTTTGTTTCATATTACGATTAACTGTTTATGTTTACTTCATGTTTTTTTCCCATCTACTGTGTAACATCCCGTAATTTCCAAGTCTTTATATATTATTAATATCTTATTTTATTAATAAAATTGTTCCACAATAAATAAAATTCCTTTTAAAATTTAGCGTTTTCGATAATGATATTAATATGTCCGTCTTAAAGTTATACTTCTTAAACTTTTAAAACGTTACTCTGTCCTTGTTGTTAATTGTAAGATATTTTAAAGGCATATATAGCTTTTGCTTATAGAATAAAAGTTGTAGCTCATTTGTGTAGCTTTCCAACGCCACCGAAAACACGTCAATACGAGTTCTGTAGAGGAAATTATGCCGAAAATACGAAAGGCTGTCACGGACCATCCGCAAACGAGACCCACGCTCGTTGCTTACTCTTTACTCTTTTCCACATGTCCTTTGGGACACTTGGCTAAGTATAGAACTTTGCCTTGTTGCCCAAGGTCATTCCTTCTACTTCATTCCTTCTTCATTCCTTTACTTATTTTTTCAGCTAAGAACACAAAACTCAAAACAAGAAGAACACCATTGTTGTGCACCTCAACCGTAAAACGGTCTTAAAATCTTCGTTTCTTATCCGTTTTCGACGATTTTCGCGCCTATCTCTTCCTCTCCTGGTCCTCCATGTTTCTAGGTAATAAAATTATAATATTTCTTCCTTATAGTCCTCTGTTCGTGGCCTTTAAGGCACGGTTCTCTTAGCTAACCTCGTTTATTTGTGTGTAGCTAGTTCGGTTGTCCAAACCGGAGTGGCTTTAAGTTCAAATCATGCTTATTGAAGAGTTATAAGGTAACGGTGATGGGTTACTCGACTTTAATCGTCTTTGTTTGCATGTGTTCTATATGCTAGTAATGTTTTTTTTTTTGACAAGATTCATGAAAACAGAATAATAGGTCCGAGCTTTTTTAGCTAGACCATGAGCAATTCTGTTCAGATTTCTAGGACAGTAACTGATAGATAAACAATGAAACGATGCAAATAACGAAACTAAGCTCCTAAGAGTTTTCTTGCACGCATTATCCCAACTTTCCAAGTCTGCCACCTAAAGGACTAGCGAGATACAATCAGACGAGATATTCACATGTCTTAACCCCCTCATAGCAGCAAAATTAAGTGCCTTCAGTAAAGCAATGGCTTCCGCATGTACCGGTGATTGAGCCCAAATAGGTGCTGATTCCTGAAAAACGATAACGCCATCTGTTCCAAAAACTACCCAACCAGCACCACCTTTAGAAGAGACAGACCAAACCGCATCTGATTTTACCTTATGGGAATGTGAGCATGAGCCTTGGCCAATAAGCTGGAAAGGAAATGAATTCCTTATTCTGTCATAATCAGACAACTCATCCCAAGAACACATAGGATGAACATTAGAACCATTATTATCATTCAGAGCCAAGAAGACCACATCAGCTTGTCGTCCAATTTTCATGATCAAAGTATTAACATTAAGCTGGTTGGAGTTAAAGGTATTTGAATTTCGGTTTAACCAGATGGACCAGAGTGTTGCAATAAAGAGCAGACTACCATTGCCCGAAACATCGTGCTTACCAAGAAACAAGAGCCAATTAATGACACAAACCTGTAAAGACAGGAAGGAATCATGATCGACCCGGATAGCCAATGGACAAGCATACCAAATACGGGAAGCCAAATGGCAGTCCCGGAAAAAGGTGTTCAGATGTTTCAAGGACTGCACAAGCCGGGAGGCAAGCTTTACAGTGAGAGTCCCATGGTAGACCTCTTTTAGCAAATTCATTACCAATTGGAAGTGTATTTGTCAATATTTTCCAGATAAAATTTTTCCATTTCCCAGGAATATTCAGCTGTCAAAGCTTAGATCGACAGAAGGAAATTGACGTAACAGACAAACGGTTTAGATCAGTAGCGGTAGCCTTCGAGTCCCACAAAGCAGAAAACGCTAAATTGTACCCCTCCTTAACTGAATAATTACCCGATCTTCCAGGGTGCCAATAAATATCATCTTCCATCTCTTCAAAAGGTAAAGAAACCGCCAAGATTTTATCAGTAATATATGGCGTACAAAGAGAATTGAGAGCACTATCATTCCAAGAACCATGCTCAGTTTGAAACTGTTAAACAAAGGTATTATTAAAGCAACCAGAACCCTGACCCTGCTCCCCATGTAACTCAGCAACTGATGTTCCCGCAACCCATTTGTCTTCCCAAAAGTCAAGTAGAAAAGGCAGACCGACATTCCAGGCAAGGCCGTGTTTCAACAGTGAAATACCCCAGACAATGCTACGACTACCCCAAGACAATCCAAATCGCCTCAAGGTACCGTCCATGACATTATATTTTGAAACATTAAGAAGATGACCAATTGTATTGGAGATAAGAGATTCAGGATCAGAAATAATACGCCACCCAACTTTCGCAAGCAAGCTCATGTTGAAACACTCCACATTTCTAATGCCCAACCCACCCTTTGATTTTGGTTGACTAAGAAACAACCTACTGCACCACGGCACATAACTTCCACCCAAGGATCTTTTCCACCAAAAAAGTGACAACATGGAATTAACCATTGAGGCCACTCTTACCGGCAACTTAAAAGCCGATAAAGAATACAAAGAGAGAGAATAAAGGACTGAAAGGATAAGAGTCAGACGTCCAGCCGGCGACAGAAAGGAATTGTTCCAGCCCAACACTCTTTTCCGTACCTTTTCCACCACAAAAGCGAAGATTTCCTTTTTACAACCCCCAAAATCAGTCGGCAGTCCAAGATAATTACCCAGTGGGTTATTCTTCCTAAATGATTATTATACTAGAATTGTGTTTGGTTAATTAGTTGCATGATTAGTTTTATAAGTCATATGTTTGGATGATTTTCATCTTGCATGGTTGTGTTGGATGATATTCTAGTTGTGGAAATTCATTAAGGATTGTATGGTTAAATGAGTTTGTGATCTTTGAGGATGATTAGTTTGATAATCTTTCAAATTCATAATGCTTGGTTTACTTTAGTTCTTTGATAAGTTTCAGCACCTTGACAAATCTGTCCATTGTCTTGTACAATTTATTTCGACATCTTAGAGTATCCGTCTTTGAAAATGTTGAGAAGAAACCCCTGTTTATTTTGACTGTAGAGTCTACCTCTGAAATTTCGTAATTTTCTTGCATGTCGTTTGTTCACAATAAATTATTTACGAAAATTGCGTTGAAATACTCGCAGAATGGACAGTAGCTCAAAGATTGTTTCGAAAACCATTTTTATACTTTGAAACTATTCTGGTCCATTTCAATAATTAAACTTTGAAGAGTTTAGATGATGTTAAGAGTTTGTTTTGCTCCAAAATGATTTGTTAAACCCGTTTTATAAAGCAATACATTTTGTGTGACGATTTCTGACACACTGTAAAGATCAAACAATAAACCCCTGTTAAGTTCGTATTTTGAAAATGTTTATTTGACAAATATTGTAGATAAAAGTCTTATTAATCTGAGCCAATTGGTCTTGTATCATTTAGATTTTATTTGAATTAATTATGAATTTTACGGCAGAGGACAGCTGAAATGTAAAACGCTTTTAAGACTTATGTTTTATTAATCAGTTCCGTTTATTCTTCTCCCGTATAGAATGGACTTAAGTGTTGTCTTATTCATCTTTTATTGGCTAATGTATGTTTAAATGAGTGGGTTAACGGTTATGTTATCCTAAGCTTGTGTAGGTGACGGTTATGTCATCCTTAAATTGTGTTGGCGACGGTTATGTTGGCTTGACATGTGAATAGATAGTGGTGGTACGATTTGTGTATCACTGTAATGAACTAACGTCACCCATGCAATGGGAATTTATCTATGTTCGGGATTGGTCGGAGGCAGTGGTTATACGCTCCGGTCCCCGTGTGTCGTTCGGTGTAAGGCATTACATCGAGAGGTCTGGCCAGGTCTTAGGCATATAGGCAGTGGTTATACGCTATACATAGTATTCGGAGGCAGTTGTTATACGCTCCGTAGCTGGAGGCAGTGGTTATACGCTCCTGTAGCCAGAGGCAGTGGTTATACGCTCTGGTACGTCAGAGGCAGTGGTTATACGCTCTGACGGCGTTCATCCTATTCAGGTGTTGTTTGATAGTTGTATGCTTTGTAATCGGAGGCAGTGGTTATACGCTCCGTAACTGGAGGCAGTGGTTATACGCTCTAGTAGCCAGAGGCAGTGGTTATACGCTCTGGTATGTCAGAGGCAGTGGTTATACGCTCTGACTATGTGTATTCTTTGTTTGGATGTTTCCTTGATTTTGATACTATCTCATATGCTGGCTTTAATTTTGTTATACATGTTTATTCATGCTGTTTTCACATGTTTTTGACTAATCGCCCACGCATTGATCATGTTGTTCATGTTTGATAATATATATGATTGTTTATGAATTATATACGTGTTCATATGTATAAGATGTTTAGTATTACCGTTTACATGTTTTCTGACGTAAAGTGGCTGGGAGAACCCTGAGTTACTCCCCACTAACTGTGGCGTTCATGTTTCATGAATGTAGGTTGGTGCTGTTTGGGGAAGACGTGTGCCTAGCGAGCATTGTTGATAATTCGACAATTACCCTTACGCTTAGTTTAGATTTAATTCATGTTGTTATCATGGGATACCTTATCCCTCGTCTATTTAGGTTATTTTGTATAATTTATACTTTCGCATTAGTTTTTAGTCTTCCGCATGTTGTTTTGATATTCCGCGAAAAAGCTTTAATAAATATGTCGAAAAGTTTTTAAAAGTATCGTATTCCCGCTGCAAATTATTTGTTTATTTTTATGCTATATCGCGGGGTGTCACATACTGTATATATTTAAAAAAAATTATTTTTAAAATAAATGAAGAAAAAATAAGTAGATATAATTTTGGAACGTTTTTTTTCCCCACTAATCACGTCCTTGGTACTGAATATATTTAATAACGATTGTAAAGTAAACAGTTGTTCACAGTTGCTAGGTTGGTTGTTTGTTGTTTGTTTTATAGGTCGCGTGTTCGAGCCCTATTTTGTGATAGTATGTTTTATTATTTCATTATATTTTTTTTACTTGACTTGAGTTTTCATTCGTTTTTTTGACCAAAATTCTAGTTTTTCCTGTACTTGTGTTTATTTCAATTCATTAATTTATTTGCAAGAATTGATACACCAAACCGATTTTCTACAACTTGATTGATACGTTATTTTCTGTGTGTATAAATCGCTGAAATTACATCCTAAAAATCAATTACATGGTTCAACCAAACCTACTGTAATTAGTGTACAAACAATTGGAGTATTGCGACCATTATTGTTGAGAGTCGGAGAACTGCGAAAACGAGTATTACGGCCAATACCGCTGTGACTTGGGTACCGTTGGCGTAGTTTGAGATGCTGCAAAAATCGGAGTGACGTCCGTCGGAGTATTTTTTGTGTCACTGAAACCGCTCATGTACGAGGATCCTTCACCGTTAGGGGCTTGGTTTGCTCGGGTCGTATTCGTGGGTAGTATTATTTGAATTACATGGCTAATTTCAATTACTTTTTTATTTTTTAAGATTTTGAATTAATGGGCTCTCGTACTATTTTAATATACTTTACTAGATTTAAAAAAAGAACTTTCTAATAGAAATTGAATTAATATTTATTTTTTTAAACATTTAAAAAAAACACCTTTTTCATTTGTTTACGATTTGAATTATTTGTTTTTTTTAAGCATTGACAAAAACGTTTTTTTTTAATTTCTTCAAATTTTCAATTAACTGTTAGTTTTTAAAAGTTTACGAAAACGACTTTTTATTTTCTAACAGTTTACAAAAACGACTTTTTTAACAGTTTAATTTCCTTTGAACAATTTATTATAGAAAACGACTACAGTATTTTAGAAAACGACTATTTTAAAAAACGACTATTCTAATATAGTTGGATTTGAAAGATTAAGTTTACAAGTTGGATTTAAAAGATTAAGTTTACAACTTGGATTTGAAAGATTAAGTTTACAACTTGGATTTGAAATTTTTTTTATTTTTTTATTTTTTTTCATGTCATTGGTTTTGGAAAAGTGTGACGCTTATTATATTGTGGAAGCGTAGCTTAATAATAAAATAATATTATTAGTACGTAAGTCATTTTCGGCTATTTTTTTGTTTTAAATTACGATTAACTTTTTAAAAAAACGACGAGTTTTAAAAGATGACTCTTGAATTTCTTTAGAAATGCAATAAAAAATTAATATTTTAAAAAACTAATTTTTATTTTAAAAAACGACTAGTCTTAAAAAATGACTATCGAATTGCTTTAGAAATTGAATTAAAACAAATATTTTTAAAAAGAATATCATATTCTAACATAGTTGGATCTGAAAGATTAAGTTTACAACTTGAATTTGAAAGATTAATTGTTTTTTATTTTCTTTTCATTTCATTGGTTTTTGCAAATTGTGAAACTTATTGTGAAAGTTTAGCTTAATAATAAAATAATATTATTAGTACGTAATTTTCGGCTATTTTTTGTTTTAAATTACGATTAACTGTTTTAACAAACGACTTTTTATTTTATAAAAACGACTACTTTTAAAAAATGACTCTTGCATTGCTTTAGAAATTCAATAAAAAATTAATATTTTAAAAAGCTACTTTTTATTTTAAAAAACGACTAGTCTTAAAAAATGACTATCGAGTTTCTTTAGAAATTGAATTAAAACAGATATTTTTAAAAAGAATATCATATTCTAATCTAATTGGATTTGAAAGATTAAGTTTACAACTTGGAGTTGAAAGATTATTTGTTTTTTATTTTCTTTTCATTTCATGGGTTTTGGGAAATTGTGATGCTTATTGTGGAAGCTTAACTTAATAATAAGTTTATAATTTGCTTAAAACGACTTTTTGTTTTAAAAAACGACTAGTTTTAAAAAATGACTATAAAAATTCAATAAAAAACGAATATTTTAAAAAACTACTTTTTTAAAAAACGACTAGTTTTAAAAAATGACTATAGAATTCAATAAAAAACGAGTATTTTAAAAAACTACTTTTTATTTTAAAAAACGACTAGTTTAAAAAATGACTATTGAATTTCTTTAGAAATTGAATTAAAACAAATTTGTTAGTTAGTAAACAAGATTAATATTGTTGAAGATGAAAGGATACTTTTAAAAAAAAAAAATCTTTTGTTACCATTCAATTGTACTTTAACTTAGTGACCAATCCCTAAAGAACAAGCACGATTTCAAAATTTCAGGATTGAAACCACCTCCTTCATCAGGGTCAGTTGTTCTTCACGAGTGAGGCTTATTGTAGCCTCGTAGCTTTCAATCAACTTAGCCATGTCTCGTTTTAGGAAATCAATAATTAGGGTTAGGGTTTTGTGGGAAAGTGAAGAAGAGGGTTTGTAGAGAGAAGATGAGGGTTTGTAGAGAGAAGGATAAAGTGAGAATAAGTGAATAGAAAATGGTGGAGATTTGGATGAATTTTCTGAACTTGATTGACAATTAAAAAAAAACAATTGAGTATATTTGTTTTTTTATTGTGACCCTTGGGGTGGCTTGTGGAATACACTTAGCAATTGATATGACATTATAAATAAATGGCCAAAATCTTCTTGAAATTGATGTGTATCATCAAATGAATGGTTAGAGCATCAATAACAATGGATAGCTTTTTCTCCATCTTTTTTCTCCATCTCTTTCTCTCCATCTATTTTTCTCCATCTATTTTTCTCCAATTACAATGGACGGTTTTTTCTCCGTAATTCTCTCCATTATGGGACCTACTTTTTTCCTACTCAATTTTTTAATCTATCTACCCCACCCACAATCCAATTATCTTTTACTTTTTATTATTTTTGATAACTAATATAATTGTTAAGTTGAGTTCAGTTGAGTTGAGTTCAGTGTACAAATTAGAGTTGAGTTGAGTTCAATTGAGTGTACAAATTAGTGTTGAGTTGAGTTCAATTGAGTTGGGTTTAATTTTTTTAATGTATATACCCCACAACTACCCCACATTCCCTCTCCTTTTTCTCCATCTTTTTCTCCATGTTCATGGAGCTCCACCATTTTCTCCATGAACATGGAGATTTTCTCCATGGTTATTAAAGAGGTGGAGAGTTTTTTTTCTCCATAATGGAGGATGGAGAGGTAATTCTCCATTGTTATTGATGCTCTTAGGATTTGATTTCAATTCTACTTTCACTTTCAATTAAAATTTTACGTCTACTTTAAATTTAAATTTAAATTGTATGTGGTACATACAATTAAAATTAAATTTTTATATAAAATCAAAATTAAAATGGAACTTATTTTCTAAAATTAAAATGTATCGTCTAATATATATTGATATACACAATTGAATTTAAAATGGAACTTATAATTGAATTAAGTAGGATCGTCCAAAAATTGTAATTTAAATTGAATTGTAAATTTAATTTATAATTGAATAAAGTAGAATCGTAACATCCAATGATCCAACAAACGAATTATTTATCGCTACAACAGATACTAAAAAAGTTAGACGAACAATGAAAATGAAAGATGAAAAGATCAAAATATGATTCTAAAACTTAAACATTTACAATAGGACTTACTTTCGTATTATTCATTTTTATCATTTCAGAAGGGAAATCATAATATACGATTCTAAAACCTAAACTCTAAACACGAACCCGACACCAATGACATGTATAAATTAAAATATTAGATGAACGATCAAAGTACGATTGGTAGTATCTCTACCTTTACAACAGGTACTAATTCGCAACAATTAAGTTGTATCGACCAAACGTAAAAAACGTAAACCCTAAACCCTAAACCCTAAAATGTTAGATGAACGATCTAAGATACATCAACGTTCATGTAACCCTAAAATCCTGATCCTAGGTAGGATCTTAATTTTGTAGGATCTTACGATTCAGCTTCCGTCACAAAGTGGTGACCGATCCCGATCCTAGGTAGGATCTTAATTTTGTAGGATCTTACGCTTCAGCTTCCGTCACAAAGTGGTGACCGATCCCGATCCCTGGTAGGATCTTAATTTTGTAGGATCTTACAATTCAGCTTCCGTCAGAAAGTGGTGACCGATCCCGATCATAGGTACGATCCTACGATTATACAATTCGATCCTAAGATCATAATCGATCCAAAGTAGGATCCCGATCCTAACAACATTGCTTTCAACAGAGAAACTACAATATACTTTAGTATACCCTAAACCCTAAACCCTAAACCCTAAACCCTAAACCCTAAACCTTAACCCAATAAAACCCTACACCCTACACCCTGAATGTTACCCTAAACCCTAAATGTAACCATTTATTCAAAAAAACATGTATTTAAATTCATAACCATTACAAAACACATTAACGGTAAAATTCTATTGAAATTATAATACTTCGTACAAGTTATTTCAAATTATTCATTTTTAACCTTAACCTTCCTATAGGGTACTAGTAACTTTCGAGTACGTCTATTTTTCATACGTTATTCGTTTAATAATAAAAATTGAATTACTAATAACATTCCCCACCCCACCACCCCCACCACCACTATCAACTTTAAAACTCAATTATTAACAATTTCAAATATAAAAAACATTATTCGTTACTTTAAAAATAAATTTCGCTAATCTCCAAAAATAAATTTCGCTAACTAACCCTCTCATATTCACTATTATTTAAATAACAAATATTTAATAATAAGTATGTTTAATCCTACAGATTGTTTAGTTATTTGCTGGCACTAGGCTGGTGGTAAGGACTTCGGTAATGTAACTGCATATCATATGTTTAATCCTACACATTGTTCAGTTATTTGGCACTAGTCTAGTGGTAAGGTCTTCAATAATGAAATTGCATGTCACAGGTTCGAATCCTACAGTTAACTATTTTGCTTTGTTGAGTAAACAATTATTACCCATAAGACGTACAAAATATTTTTTTTGGTTTTTTAAAAAAATATAAATATTTCGAATAAATAAGACAAATAATACAAATTTCTTTTTTACAAAAAAAAATACAAAAAAAATATCATTTATCATTTATTATATTAAAGCAGCTGCCAGTAACCGTCAGAATACGTCTAAATGCTTACGTGTCAGCACCACATTCATCAATCGTATTTATACAGTACATTATACAGTACATTATACAGTATTTAAGAATTAATACAATAAAATACATTTTATGTAACATCCCGTATTTTCGTAAAATCTAATTTAAGCATTTTAAATTATTTTAAGTAATAAAATAATATTTTAATAATTTAACTCGGAAGATTTTAATTTAAAAAGTAAGATCCGTCTTAAGAACCTCAAGTCCTTAAGACGAATACAAACTTGGCAACATTTAAATATCCGACTTAAACATCCGTTCTATTTTATCCGACCCGTTTCATAATACGGAAAGGACACCTCATTGTACCCTACATATTTAATATGTCGACATCTTCATCCTTCAACATTTCATTTCCACTGTAAACATAAACTTCCTAAAACCTCCATAAACCTCTCCTTCTTTTGAGAAATTCTTCATCATCCGTTCATCGATTTGAGGTAACAACCACATTTTCGGAATCCTCATTCAATTTCCAAGTCATCTATCACTTCGGTTTCTCATTTCCCCATTTCGAAAATCTGGCCTGTTTTGTACAAATTCCGTTTTTGTGTTCTTAAACCGGTTTTCTGTGTTTTCAGGCGAAGGATTTGACAACCCGGACATTGATAGCTTCATACTCGAGGAAGATCTTTAGCCGGATTAGCTTGAGAGGTGACGATAATGAGAAACTCGGCCTTTATGTGTATATTAGCATATTTGTTGTGATTTTTGTTTGGTTTCTGTTTTTGTTGATAAAGATTGATCAAGGGACTTAGTAACATGTTTAGGATGATGTTATTGTGAAGAATTCATGCTTGAATCGATTGTTATGTGTTCTTAAGCATATTTTCAGTTTTTCTCATTTTGCGACGGATACATGTTAAATTCGTTTGAGGATTGTTATGGGACTTACTTGCTGATAGATTAGTAGTATTTGGTGTTTGATATTGTTGGGTAAACATCTTGTGTAGCAATTTTGAAGTTTGTAGGTCGATTAATGAAGTTTTCTTCATGTTGCGTTTTTGCGATTTTGGTTACAGGCTCTCTGAGCCGGTCGACCGACCGGCCGCCGGTCGACCGGCTGGGGGAGCATTTTGGTGTTTCTTGCGTTTTGAGAAAAGTGGCCTAGGACTGCCAGCCGGCCAACCGGCTGCCTGCCGACCGGCTGGTAGTCATTTTGCCTTGTGTTTTGTTGCGAAGAACTTAGAATAGGAAGGGAGCCCAGCCGGTAGACCGGCCGCCTGCCAGCCGGCTGGGAGTGCATTTGGGGATGGTTACGAGTTTTTGTGTGAGACTTGGGAAGGTCACCAGCCGGCCGACCGGCTGCCTGCCGACCGGCTGGGAACCCTTTTTCTTGAGTTTTCGGTTTTAAGAGAAAAGGAAGGCTGAGAGGTCACCAGCCGGCCGACCGGCTGCCTGCCGACCGGCTGGGGACCCCCTGATGAATTTTGTTGTTTTTCGATCGTAACTTTGGAACGGTTAATCGGTTTTGATTGAAATTCGTTTTGTATACCCGTGGTATATATTTGAGGTCCCCGGTGGATGGGCAACACCATATTGGGTTCGGGAATGGAGTGAGGATAGAGACCCCCCCCCCGGTCGGGTAACCGAAAGGGAAACCGGCTCTCCCTCAACTTAGTTCCCGGGGTTAATTAAGTGTTGATTAGAAATTAAGAATAGTAGAACTATAGATTAGTTCATAGACTTTGGTTGATATTGCATTGATGCGTATTAAGTTATGCCTTAAGCTGGCCTCTGAACTTAATACGTGAGTTGTTTGTCATATATGGGGATATGCCTTAAGCTGGCCTCTGAGCCCTATATGTGTATGTTTGTCGTGTCTGGAACATGCCTTAAGTTGGCCTCTGAGTTCAGACATGTGTGATAGTGATCGCGTTGGAACATGCCTTAAGTTGGCCTCTGAGTCTGACGAGTAGAGCAGCTGCACAACGGGGTAGCTAAGGAACTGACACCTTGCCCGGAGTGCAGATGTTTGGTGCTAGAACATGCCTTAAGCTAGCCTCTGAGTTTAGTACATTGTGATGTGGTGAAGGGACATGCCTTAAGCTGGCCTCTGAGTCCTTTACTTTTGGATGCTAGTCTATGCCTTAAGTTGGCCGCTGAGTCTAGTGTCTTGCTGATTGGCAGGTCCATGCCTTAAGTTGGCCTCTGAGTCCTTGCTTGCTGAATGTTTGGTGTTTAGGTTATGTCTTAAGTTGACCGCTGAACCTTTACACTTGCTGATTGATTTGGTATTAGGTTATGTCTTAAGTTGACCGCTGAACCTTTTACTTGCTGAATTTATCTGCTTGCCTTGATTGGGTACGTGTCAGATATAGATATCGATAGTGATGAGTAAATGTATATCTGTTGAGTTATGGTTTGATCATCCAAGGCATTGGGTGACTCTTAGTTCGGTTTCATAAATAGTTGGATTGAAAGACCCCCCGACTGGGTAACTAGTAGGGAAACCGGCTCTCCTTCCTAATTGTTTATGAAGTTGGTTGAGAGCCGTGCATTGTAATCGCATGATAGTAAGAGATCAGATGATGAGATGTTTATGCTTCACATGTTGTTATATGTTGGAGTATTCTGTATTGTTTTTTGTGTTACGTGTTTTCACAAAAGGTGGCTAGGAGAACTCTAGTCACTCCCCACTGATTGTGGCGTACATGTTTTCATGTATGTAGGTACATGCAGGTTGGAGATGGGTTCACGAGAGGGCTAGCGAGTGATGATCCTGCTGTCATCATATGACTTACCTTATATCGCATAGCTAGACTCTTAGACTTTTGTTTCATTTGTTCTGGTGCCTGTAGGGATGTTCCATCCCAGGCTGATGTATATATTTGTTTCCGATACTTAGAACTGTTACTTATCTATTTTGGTTTTAATCCAGTTTCAGTTTCTGTTCAGTTTAAGACTTCTCGCATGTTGTTCAGTTTACTTTAAAAAGTTTTAAATTCCGCTGCATTTTTGGTACTTTTGTGTGTTTACATTTTCGCTTTCGCGAGGGGTTTTACAGTTGGTATCAGAGCATTATTGCTCCCGACGCACTCATGTGACCCCCAACCTTAACTTGACCAGATAAACAAATAATGAATGAGAGATGGGTAGATCTAAGGACTTATTTTGTAGTCTATTTGTGATTGCTAATTGTTAAGCTAATACTTGTTTTCTCTTTTGAAGGATGGTGAGACCTAGGGCTGCTGATAACATTGTGCTGCAAGCAATTCAGCATTTGCTTTAGACTCAGAGACAGCAAGCAGGGAATGTTCCGCCTCCTCCACCGCCAGGCAACGAGGCTAATCGTCCTGGTAGTTTCTCATGGATAGCTTCGCAGATGTCCCGTAGCCACGTGAAGACATATGGTGGCGAGGTTGATCCGGTAGCTCTTACCGAGTGGTTCAGGGAGATGGAGAGGAGTTTTGCTATGTATTCGGTGGGTAGAGAGGATAGAGTGCGGCTAGCCACTCACTTTCTTACCCTTGAGGCCGATAGGTGGTGGGCGTTGACAGGACCTACTTTCACTCATGATCCTCTGTTCGATTGGGATGCTTTTAAGGATAAGCTCGAGACGAGGTTCTATCCTAAAGAGCTCAGATCACAGCGACTCAAAGAATTCATGGATTTGAAGCAAGGCAAGATGTCAGTTCAGGAGTTCACAGACCGTTTCAACCAGCTAGCTCACTTCGCATCGAGATTTGTTAGAGACGAGGCCGAGAGAGTCTACTTTTACTGTGGCAAGCTAGGGCCACGCATCGAGAGCATGGTTCGTCGAGACTCTACTTCTTTCGTGGAGGTGTATGATGATGCTATTTGGGCCGAGAGTTCTATTCGTGCCATAGATGCTGAGACCCGTGCTGCTACTTCTAGTGTGACTCCTCACCAGAGATCAGTGTACCAGGGGAAGAGACCATTTGTTCCTTCTACTTCTTCGCCTTCTTCTCAGAAGAAGCATTTTGAGAGGTTTTCTGCTCCGGTTGCTAAGACCTTTGTTCACACCGACACAGCTGCTAGTGTTTGCCACCGATGTGGTAAACCTTCTCATCCGGGTTTTGACTGTTTCAAGAATGCTTTCAAGTGCTACACCTACAATGGATTTGGGCATAAGTCTTATGAGTGTCCTGAGAGGAACACCGCACTTGGCAAGGCTGCCACTGCTGCTGCAGCGACTAAGGGAGGAAAGCCGAAAGGGAAGATCTTTGTGATGACTAGGGTTGAGGCAGAGGCTCATCCAGATATTGTTGCTGGTATCTTTTCTGTTCTTGGCGCTGAGTGCCTTATTTTGTTCGATACTGGAGCTTCTTTATCATTTATATCGACTCAGTTCGCCGACCGCTTAGCTCTTGAGTCTTCATTGGTTGAGGAGACTTCTATTTCCTTACCTTCTGGAGACGTGTTTTCCTGCTCTTCGTCCCATAGGGATGTTCCTATTATTATTGGTCAAGCCACATTTCCCGCGGACTTACTGAGATTTCCTCTCGAGGAGTTTGACATTATCCTCGGTATGGATTGGTTATCGCGATACCATGCTCGCTTCGAGTGTCGCGACCAGAAAATCTGCTTGAGGAGTTCTTCAGGAGTTCGTGTTTCCTATAGGGGAACTCGCCCTCAAAGGGGTGTTCGTGTTATCTCTTCGATGAAAGCATCTCATCTTCTTAGGAAGGGTTGTCAAGCCTTCCTGTGTGTTGTTACAGCTACTAAACCATCGCTACCGAAGCTTGAGGATGTAGCCATTGTTCGTGAGTATCCAGATGTTTTCCCAGATGACTTGCCAGGGATACCGCCAGAGAGAGATGTGGAGTTTACCATTGAGCTTGTTCCTGGTACCGGACCGATTTCTAAGGCTCCTTACCGTATGGCTCCGCCAGAGTTGAAAGAGTTGAAGCAGCAATTGGAAGAGATGATCGAGAAAGGTTTCATTAGACCTAGTGCTTCTCCGTGGGGTGCTCCCGTTTTGTTCGTTAAGAAGAAAGATGGTTCCATGAGACTTTGCATTGACTATAGAGAGCTGAACCGAGTGACCGTGAAGAACAGATATCCTTTGCCTAGGATAGATGACTTGTTTGATCAGTTGAGAGGTGCTTCGAGGTTTTCTAAGATTGATCTTCGATCGGGTTATCATCAGATTCCAGTGAGAGAGGCTGATATTGCGAAGACTGCTTTTCGTACCAGATATGGGCATTTTGAGTTTGTGGTTATGCCATTTGGGTTGACTAATGCACCTGCTATCTTCATGGATCAGATGAACCGTACCTTTAGTGAGTACCTTGACACTTGTGTTGTGGTGTTTATCGATGACATTCTCATTTATTCGAAGACCGATGAGGAACATGCTGAGCATCTTCGATTGATTTTTGGGATATTGCGTCGTCAGAAGTGGTTCGCGAAGTTCTCAAAGTGCGAGTTTTGGCTTTCTAAGGTGGCATTTCTCGGACATGTTATATCTAGTGAGGGAGTTATGGTTGATCCCGCGAAGATTGAGGCCGTAGTTGACTGGGAGAGTCCCAAAGATGTTGGGGAGATCCGTAGTTTCCTTGGATTGGCTGGTTATTATCGTAGATTCGTTGAGGATTTCTCTAGATTAGCCCGCCCGATGACTCAGTTGCTGAAGAAAGAAGCCAAATTTGTGTGGACCGACAAGTGTGAGAGTTCTTTCCAGGAGTTGAAGACCAGATTGACTTCCGCCCCCGTGTTAGCTTTGCCAGAGATCGGGGTTGACTTTGATGTGTATTGTGATGCTTCGATGTTAGGACTTGGATGCGTACTGATGCAGAGTGGTAAGGTGATAGCATATTCATCTAGACAGTTGAGAGTTCATGAGGTGAACTATCCGACACATGATTTGGAGTTGGCCGCAGTCGTTCATGCTTTGAAGATGTGGCGTCATTACCTGATTGGATCCCATTGCCGTATTTTCACAGATCACAAGAGTCTTAAGTACATTTTTACACAGAAGGACCTTAACATGAGACAGAGACGTTGGCTAGAGTTGGTGAAAGATTACGACATTGAGTTGTTATATCATGAGGGAAAAGCCAATGTGGTTGCAGATGCGCTTAGCCGCAAGACTTCTCACTCGATGAGTGCTTTGAGGGTATTGCCCGATGAGTTGTGTTCCGAGTTCCGGAAGCTGAGGTTAGAGATGGTGGGTAGTGGTTTCGATTGGTTAGCGGCTATGACTGCCGAGTCGTCTTTGTATTAGGAGATTCGCCAGAGTTTACCTTCAGATGCCGATTTCAAGAAGTTCGAGGCTAAGATTTCGAGTGGTGTTGCACCTGACTTGGTAATTGATGCTGATGGTTTCCTTAGGTTCCGTGGTAGGATGTATGTTCCTGATGTGCCAAATTTGAGGAAGAAGGTTCTTGATGAGGCTCACTTGTCACCGTATTCCGTTCATCCAGGAGGAGAGAAGATGCACAAGGATTTGAGGCTTATGTTTTGGTGGCCTGGTATGAAGAAGGAGATCTTGGATTACGTTAGTAGATGCTTGACTTGTCAACAAGTCAAGATAGAGCATAGGAGACCTGGTGGTTTGCTACAGCCGCTTCCCGTTCCTCAGTGGAAGTGGTAATGCATATCTATGGATTTTGTGACGGCTTTGCCTAAGACTGTGGGAGGCAAAGATGCGATTTGGGTTATTGTGGACCGTTTAACTAAGTGTGCCAGATTCGTGCCGATCAGAGAGACGTGGGATATGGATCGTTTAGCCAGGGCTTATATTGCTGAGATAGTCCGATATCATGGTGTCCCGAGGGAGATAGTTTCAGATCGAGATCCGAGATTTTGTTCCAGGTTCTGGAAGGCTTTGCAGGAGGCTATGGGTAGTCGTTTGTTGATGAGTACTGCTTTTCATGCCGCGACCGATGGTCAGTCCGAGAGGACTATACAGACACTAGAGGATTTGCTCCGCGCTTGTGCCCTTGATTTTCAGAGTTCTTGAGAGCAGTGTTTGCCGTTGGTAGAGTTTTCTTACAACAACAGTTATCATGCTTCCATTAGTATGGCTCCGTACGAGGCTCTTTATGGTAGGAAGTGCCGTAGCCCGATCTGTTGGGATCAGGCTAGTGACGTTCGTGACCTTGGACCTGATCAGCTAGCTGAGACCATTGACCGTGTACAGCTTATCAGAGGTAGGATGAAGGCCGCACAGGATCGGCAGAAATCCTATGCTGATGTTCGCCGTAGACCCTTAGAGTTTGAGGCGGGTGACCGAGTCTTCTTGAGAGTTTCTCCGATGAAGGGCGTCAAAAGGTTTGGCGTTAAGGGCAAGTTGAGCCCTAAATATATTGGGCCATTTGAGATCGTGAAGAGGATTGGTGCTGCTGCATATCGATTGGACTTGCCTCCTAGTTTGGGCAAGGTTCATAGCGTTTTTCATGTTTCCCAGCTCCGTAAGTATGTTAGTGACCCGAGTCATGTTCTGCCCAGAGAGATCGAGAACTTGGAGCCGAGTCTTGCTTTTGAGGAGCGTCCCGTGAAGATCCTTGACCGTCAGGATAAGAAGCTTAGGAGCAAGGTGGTGCCGTTGGTGAAGATCTTGTGGCGTTGCGGTGATGTCGAAGAGCAAACATGGGAGACTGAAGCATCGATGCGTATCGCGCATCCCTCTCTTTTTGAGTGAGGTATAGTTAGTTAGAACTTATCTTCGTTCGAGTTTCGAGGTCGAAACTTTTTGAAGTTGGGGTGATTGTAACATCCCGTATTTTCGTAAAATCTAATTTAAGCATTTTAAATTATTTTAAGTAATAAAATAATATTTTAATAATTTAACTCGGAAGATTTTAATTTAAAAAGTAAGATCCGTCTTAAGAACCTCAAGTCCTTAAGACGAATACAAACTTGGCAACATTTAAATATCCGACTTAAACATCCGTTCTATTTTATCCGACCCGTTTCATAATACGGAAAGGACACCTCATTGTACCCTACATATTTAATATGTCGACATCTTCATCCTTCAACATTTCATTTCCACTGTAAACATAAACTTCCTAAAACCTCCATAAACCTCTCCTTCTTTTGAGAAATTCTTCATCATCCGTTCATCGATTTGAGGTAACAACCACATTTTCGGAATCCTCATTCAATTTCCAAGTCATCTATCACTTCGGTTTCTCATTTCCCCATTTCGAAAATCTGGCCTGTTTTGTACAAATTCCGTTTTTGTGTTCTTAAACCGGTTTTCTGTGTTTTCAGGCGAAGGATTTGACAACCCGGACATTGATAGCTTCATACTCGAGGAAGATCTTTAGCCGGATTAGCTTGAGAGGTGACGATAATGAGAAACTCGGCCTTTATGTGTATATTAGCATATTTGTTGTGATTTTTGTTTGGTTTCTGTTTTTGTTGATAAAGATTGATCAAGGGACTTAGTAACATGTTTAGGATGATGTTATTGTGAAGAATTCATGCTTGAATCGATTGTTATGTGTTCTTAAGCATATTTTCAGTTTTTCTCATTTTGCGACGGATACATGTTAAATTCGTTTGAGGATTGTTATGGGACTTACTTGCTGATAGATTAGTAGTATTTGGTGTTTGATATTGTTGGGTAAACATCTTGTGTAGCAATTTTGAAGTTTGTAGGTCGATTAATGAAGTTTTCTTCATGTTGCGTTTTTGCGATTTTGGTTACAGGCTCTCTGAGCCGGTCGACCGACCGGCCGCCGGTCGACCGGCTGGGGGAGCATTTTGGTGTTTCTTGCGTTTTGAGAAAAGTGGCCTAGGACTGCCAGCCGGCCAACCGGCTGCCTGCCGACCGGCTGGTAGTCATTTTGCCTTGTGTTTTGTTGCGAAGAACTTAGAATAGGAAGGGAGCCCAGCCGGTAGACCGGCCGCCTGCCAGCCGGCTGGGAGTGCATTTGGGGATGGTTACGAGTTTTTGTGTGAGACTTGGGAAGGTCACCAGCCGGCCGACCGGCTGCCTGCCGACCGGCTGGGAACCCTTTTTCTTGAGTTTTCGGTTTTAAGAGAAAAGGAAGGCTGAGAGGTCACCAGCCGGCCGACCGGCTGCCTGCCGACCGGCTGGGGACCCCCTGATGAATTTTGTTGTTTTTCGATCGTAACTTTGGAACGGTTAATCGGTTTTGATTGAAATTCGTTTTGTATACCCGTGGTATATATTTGAGGTCCCCGGTGGATGGGCAACACCATATTGGGTTCGGGAATGGAGTGAGGATAGAGACCCCCCCCCCCCCCCCGGTCGGGTAACCGAAAGGGAAACCGGCTCTCCCTCAACTTAGTTCCCGGGGTTAATTAAGTGTTGATTAGAAATTAAGAATAGTAGAACTATAGATTAGTTCATAGACTTTGGTTGATATTGCATTGATGCGTATTAAGTTATGCCTTAAGCTGGCCTCTGAACTTAATACGTGAGTTGTTTGTCATATATGGGGATATGCCTTAAGCTGGCCTCTGAGCCCTATATGTGTATGTTTGTCGTGTCTGGAACATGCCTTAAGTTGGCCTCTGAGTTCAGACATGTGTGATAGTGATCGCGTTGGAACATGCCTTAAGTTGGCCTCTGAGTCTGACGAGTAGAGCAGCTGCACAACGGGGTAGCTAAGGAACTGACACCTTGCCCGGAGTGCAGATGTTTGGTACTAGAACATGCCTTAAGCTGGCCTCTGAGTTTAGTACCTTGTGATGTGGTGAAGGGACATGCCTTAAGCTGGCCTCTGAGTCCTTTACTTTTGGATGCTAGTCTATGCCTTAAGTTGGCCGCTGAGTCTAGTGTCTTGCTGATTGGCAGGTCCATGCCTTAAGTTGGCCTCTGAGTCCTTGCTTGCTGAATGTTTGGTGTTTAGGTTATGTCTTAAGTTGACCGCTGAACCTTTACACTTGCTGATTGATTTGGTATTAGGTTATGTCTTAAGTTGACCGCTGAACCTTTTACTTGCTGAATTTATCTGCTTGCCTTGAGTGGGTACGTGTCAGATATAGATATCGATAGTGATGAGTAAATGTATATCTGTTGAGTTATGGTTTGATCATCCAAGGCATTGGGTGACTCTTAGTTCGGTTTCATAAATAGTTGGATTGAAAGACCCCCCGACTGGGTAACTAGTAGGGAAACCGGCTCTCCTTCCTAATTGTTTATGAAGTTGGTTGAGAGCCGTGCATTGTAATCGCATGATAGTAAGAGATCAGATGATGAGATGTTTATGCTTCACATGTTGTTATATGTTGGAGTATTCTGTATTGTTTTATGTGTTACGTGTTGTCACAAAAGGTGGCTAGGAGAACTCTAGTCACTCCCCACTGATTGTGGCGTACATGTTTTCATGTATGTAGGTACATGCAGGTTGGAGATGGGTTCACGAGAGGGCTAGCGAGTGATGATCCTGCTGTCATCATATGACTTACCTTATATCGCATAGCTAGACTCTTAGACTTTTGTTACATTTGTTCTGGTGCCCGTAGGGATGTTCCATCCCAGGCTGATGTATATATTTGTTTCCGATACTTAGAACTGTTACTTATCTATTTTGGTTTTAATCCAGTTTCAGTTTCTGTTCAGTTTAAGACTTCTCGCATGTTGTTCAGTTTACTTTAAAAAGTTTTAAATTCCGCTGCATTTTTGGTACTTTTGTGTGTTTACATTTCCCCTTTCGCGAGGGGTTTTACATTTTAAATATTTAAAAATGCAACCCCACTATCATATCACACGTTTCCATCAATAACTGCACTTGAACAGTTTCAGAAGATTTATTTTTAAATATAATATTTGTATCCCACTTTCATATCACACGTTTTCTTCATCAAATACAACTGAATTCCCACTCTGAATTCTTCAACTGCTATTCTGCATATTTCTTATAAAATCAGAAATTATCAAAACATCAAAAAACTACTGCAACAAGTTATAAAATCAGAAATAATCAGAAATTTACAATGGCTCAAAATGTAACTGCAACTACAATATCCAAGTTAGCCAAAAATGTTCGAAACGTAGAATTGAATATCGTGTAATTTGTTTATGGAAACGAGAAAATTACAGAAACAAAGGTAAACTTTTTGGAATCGAAATGATATTGGTTGATGGAGAAGTAAGTCCTCTTTTCTCAGTAATCATTGAATTATAAATGATTCCTGGATATCACTTATATATTTCTTTCATCTTTCCTAAAATAATTTCTTCCTAAAATCATTTCAGGGTAACACCATTCATGCAAGTATCAGCAAATCTCTCTTATACAAATTCAAAAGCAAAATCATTGAAGGGCGTACATACAAGCTCGGCAAGTTCACAGTCGCGGATAATGTCGGGTATATGACTGCAACCAAAAATCCATTGAGGATTTGGTTTGAGTACTCAACTTTTGCAACTGAAACACAAGATGCAAACATACCCAAATACGGATTTCAATTTTCAAGCTTTGCAGACATAATCCATGAAAATGTCAAGCCTGATTCCTACTTGGGTAACTATTTAGAGAATAATGTTGATATATACAACTAATTTTCTATTTTTTGTCTATTTACAAAAACTAATACAACATTTACAGATGTGGTAGGAGTATTCGAGGGTTCACACCCAATTGCCGTGTCAGAGAAAGGAAATGAATGGACACATATTGACCTACTCGACGCTGAGTATGTACTAACAGTAAGTCTATGACTACAAAATTACAATTATCTTAATGACTAACACAACTTATGTTTTACATTGCAGAAACAATAAGTTGCCCTTATATCTGTTTGGAGATTATGTGAAACAAATAGTCAAGATCATTAAAGACTATGCAAATGCAAATGAACGACCAATACTTGCAATACAATGTGTTAGTCGGGCAGAATGGAAGGGTAATTTAATAAACACATATTTATTATATTTAGCTTTCATAGAAAGATGTTAAATACTCCAATTGATTTTTATAATGTTTTAGGCGAAGTTCGTATCACTAGCTCATTTGAGGCTACACGGATTTACGTGAACCCTGATATACCAGAACTCACTACGTGCCAAGAACTATCCAAGACAAGGGGAACAAATTCTGAAAGCCCAATGATCACAAATGCAAGTAACGAAGAACCAACCATTCGTCCAAGGCTGATTTTCAAGACAATTTCAGAACTCAACAACATTATATTGACAAGGTAACAACATTGATATTCTAATTTTTTACTTATTGATTGGTTGATTTTAGACTATTCACCACTAATAAAAATTGTTTTCATATCTAGGCTGGAGTATATAGTACATTTGTTACTATTACTGAGTTAGATGCAAATTTCAAATGGTATTACTATTCATGCAAATTCTGTCGTGGCAAAGCAGCTATAGACGAGGACATCTTATGGAGATGCACCAAAGATTATTGTAAAGGGCATCGTGAAGCAATGTCGGATGCAATTCCTAGGTGCTATATACTTCTAATCATATTAAACTATATGATTTATGTAATAGATAAGAATATTAACCTCTTTGCTTTACCGTAGATTTCAAGTTAGGTACCACATTTCAGATGAGGAAAACAATGACCAAGCAGAAGGAGATGACAGCAATATGGCCAAGTTGTTACTGTTTGAGGCACAACTAGAAGGCCATATCAACAAAAATGCTGCCCAGTGTATATCAGACCTGAAAAAGACAATAAATGGCATTAGCTTATAATTCTTCAATAACATTAAGTATATCCTTATTAATAAATTTGTTTTAAACAGGCTGGAATTAAGGATGGTATACCCGAATAACTAGATATGCTGATTGGAAAACAATGGGTGTGCAAGTTAGAGGTTTCAAGGAGATATAATATTGAGCAAAAGTCAAATTGTTATACAACTCTATCAATAACAGATGAAGAGGAATCAATTGCTTGGTGGAAGGCAAAATACAAAGATGCAAAGGTACAACACATAATAACTTAATGTTTAATTTGTATTATGATATAAAGTTTTTCTTAATCATACATAACTAAAAAATAATTAATTTTAACAGGAAGGAAACAAACAAGGCAACATGACACCGAGTAAGCGCAAAGGCAAAGAAATAATTGACTGTGAGACAATTGCTTGCACCGAAAATGTATCTGAAGAAAAGACATCCAGCACTAAAATTCCAGTGAAAGTGAAGATTGAGAAGGTCTAGGAGACCTAATGTTGACAATCGTATCAATGGATCTACTAACTATTACGTTTTATATTTCATTTCTGATTACCAAGTGTTTTGCTTTTGTTTAAGAAACTATCTGGATTGTTATTCGTATTTCATTGTTGGATTGTTTTTCATATTTCTATGTTCAATTGTTATTTCATATTTCATTGTTGGAGACTTCGTATTACTTTTAAGTTTCATATTTCATTGTCGGATATTCAACCGGTGTTTTTCGCGTAAGCTCCGTCTTTTAAGGAATGTAAACACAAATGTCCATAATACTGGAATACAAAAGCAGACACAAACACAAATGTCCATAATACTGGAATACAAAAGCAGGCACAACAATATGCTTAAAGCCCTATAATAGTAGATCATTTTAACCAAATGTTAGGAATTCCTTATTTAATGTAAACAATAAAATGTTCCTAAAAAGGAACCTACAAAAGAAGTCAAATTTAAAACAAAGAACAACAAATTTCAATGTTTAAACCTCATTAATATTTGCTCAATATATAAAAAACTTTCAAATTACAACATTTTATTATCAATATTTGGACATATATAAAAACAGTTTTTATTAGTATCCTACCCATATATCATAATAGGGCTTTAAGCATATTGACACCCATTGTACCTATGACTTTATTGATTTAAACGTGAGAAATTTCTTCATTATAGTTTCTTATTAGTATCCTACCCACTATCAATGATGCAAATCTTTATTATAGTTTCAATGTTTAAAACTCTCAAATTTCTTTTTTATAATAAAGATTTGCATCATTAATATTTGTTAAAATAATAGTGATTTATTGCTATAATAGATTCCACCTTAAAACTACGAAAAAAGAGGCAAATTTCTAACTTTGACTAAAGACTTGATCATTTTAACATGGGTTTAATTTTAAAAGAAGAATACACAGTTGTGTTCAGAAACTTATCTTTAATTGTATAATTCGAATAATAGCACTCAAAAGTCTTACATCCTGCATTAACCTACACAAGAAATGAATCATAAATTATTAATATTTTGACATTTATATTTATAATACAGTAAAACTTTAAAATAAATATATTAATATATTAATTATACAACATATTTCAACTTTCACATCCATTACTAGGATCCACTACCCACTACCCCACTTATTAAGAACATGGTTAGAAAAATAAAACCACCCACTATTGTGCATAAGAAAAAGTATAAATAAAACTTTTGAGAAGGCATAACTCACAACTTTGCAACAGCTTTTAAAAATAGGGAAAATGACAACCAAAATTATCCAAACAAAAATATCAAAACTTTCACAAAATATTTGCAATGTGGAGCTGAAAGTTAGAGTTGTTTGCTTATGGAAATGCGTTAATCACATGAACAAGGAAGAAATATACGCTATTGAAATGATATTGGTTGACGAACATGTACGTCCATCCACTTTATTCTGCCTTAAGTTTTTGTATTTTTTCTTCATATATTAATATATGCATTCTTTTTATAGGGTCATCTAATTCAAGTAAGTATCAAAAAATCATTGATGTACAAGTTTATGGATATAATGATAGAAGGATGCATTTATATGTTGGGAAAATTTACAGTTTCAGAGAATGTTGGTTATATGACAGCAACTAAAAAGTTATGGAGAATAAGTTTTGAGAATTACACATATGCTATTTTGATAACAGATCCACAAATACCAAAGTTTGGATTTAGCTTTACTAGCTTTCTCGATATAATCGATGAGCATGTTAAGCCAAATACATACCTAGGTAATACCTATATATTTTGTTCAATTCCAAATTGTCATATATATGAATCTTACGATGAAAAATAGTGATAATTTGTAAACATGCATATGTAATTGGGGAATTTGAGACGTTACATCCAATAGCAATATCTGAACAAGGACATGAATGGACTCATGTTGACCTAACTGACCAACAGTAAGTATAATATTAAATTTATTGTAGGTATTATATTAAAAAAATACATTATTTACATTTTCAATAATTGGCAATTTATGCAGCAATAACAGATTGTCATTCTATATTTTTGGAGATTATGTCAAACAAATCGTTCAGATTAATAAAGTCTATAACAGTGCAAAAGAAAGACCAATACTAGCATTGCAATGCGTCCTTCGAACAGAATGGAAGGGTAAGTTTATACAAGATTATGTTTCCTATTTAGCAATGTCATTTGAACAGATTAATTTGAACAGATTAATGTACTATCATTAATCCTAAAGTTATTGTCCATCATATTTCAGGAACTGTTCGAATTAAAACATCATGTGATGCAACCCGTATTCATGTCAATCCGATATACCGGAGGTACTAGAACTTAAGAAAAGAAATAGTTCAAATAGAGCTAATACAAAAAATCAAGAACTTTCGGTACGTCCGAGACTCATCTTTACAACTATAAAGGAGCTGAACATGAATAAAGAGGTACTTATTTTCTAGATTTTTTTTATATAAAGAATTTATAATCAAAATAAAATAATCTTAATAACCCATTCATATATACAGGCTGGTGTTTTTAGCATTCTTGCAACAATAAAAAAGTTAGACTCAAGTTTCAAATGGTTTTACAATGCTTGCAACTTATGTCATGGGAAAACAGATCCAAGGAATGATAAATTATGGCGATGCTCAAGCAAAAATTGCAATCAATATCATGAACCAATGACGAATCCTATACCTAGGTTTATTTATGCCACAAAATTCCTATCAAATTTATGATTTTGCAAATAAACTAAGTGTCAAAGTATACTAACCAATTTATTTATTATAGGTTTCAGATAATGTGTCATATAAATGATGAAGAGCATACCACCAGGCATATTGAAAACGAAGAAGAGAGTGGTGCTAAAATGTTGTTGTTTGAAACTCAGCTAGAAGCACACATTGATACAACAGCGGCAAAATGTCTTTCCGAAACGAAAAATGTAAGGAATTCATTATTTAACAATTTAATTACTTACCATTAACATGATAATTCATAAAATGGCTATTATTATATACAGGCTGAGATGAAGAATTGCATGCCCAAAGAGTTAGAAATGCTTATTGGAAAACAATGGGTATGCAAAATTGAAAAATCAAGAAGTCAGAAACATAGCTATTACACAGCAACTGTTATATCAGATGATGAAGACATAATTGTTTGGTGGAAAGAAAAATATTACGGTGCCAAGGTTTAAAATTATTTTTTCACTTCCCTTTTCAAATAAAATAAATATAAATTTCATAACTATATATAAATTATTGCATGTATATAGATGAATAACTCGGAGTATTATGAAAGCTATGGTTCGAAAATATCAGAAGTCAGAACTCCACCCAAGCGCAAAGTTTTAGAAATTGCAGATTGTGATGAAGTTGAAAATAGTGGGAAATCATGCGTTTTTGGAGGGGGTATCCACAAACAAGCTCAAAAATTAAAGTAAAGATGCCGGAATTCCACAAGCAAGCAAGAAAATGCAGATTCAAGATTAGGATTAGTTTCTTATATGCAAGTTTAATTTTCTGCGTCATTTTTTTAATGTAATTTCTAATTTAAATATCGACAGTTTTTATTTCTGCAATGCTACCTATCCAAGTCAATACATTTTATTACACCAATATAATTGCCTAGATGTGCCATATGAGTCGGGGATTAAACTGAACCAGACAGTACTTATATATTAAAACAGACCTAAACCACTACTGCAGAATAAGCAACTTTATAATAAGGATAATTGCTACGTTTTCAACAAAACTCGCTGAAAAAGAAAATAGTTTGCATTCAAATAAACATTGAGTAAAACAAAGAGATAAACGGCTTAAAAAACTTATCTCGTAGCCTTGGAGACGATTTCCAATTCACACATTAGCCACATTCACCGTTCGTTTATCAAACTACATAAAAGAAGGAAAATTATTAGATGTCTATTCAAACTAATTAAACTAGATAATCAAAAGTATAGCAAATAATATAAACTGTTTAGTATAGTACATGATACAATCCTAATATTTTAATTTGATAGAGATGATCAACTAAATATTTAGTGAATAATACTTATGTGATAACGGTCTAAGCATTAATACGTTTTTGAATCTTACAATGCAAAAATAGTTAGTGAATAATACTTATGTGATAACATATATACATGAATACGTTTTTTAACCTTAATGTAAAGCATAATTTGAAAAACATGATTACTTTTAATTCACTACTAATCACACAGAAATATTTAGTAAATATTATATTTGTGACAACGGGATACATGAATACGTTTTTTAAACTTAGATGTAAAAAATTACTAGAATTAAACAATAACTAACTATACGGAAAAACAACAAACGGACATTGATGCGGGAGCATTATTAGCACGGACTAGAGGTCGTGACCCACGACCCAAAGAGAGATTAAAAATGTTCGATTTGGGTTCAATACGGATTTTTAAGTTAGCTTGGGAAGACGTATTAAAAGAACAAAGGAAGGTAGCGAGAAACTACCTTGGGAACCGTGCCCAACATGTGGGACCACACGATTAGGGTTCCTAATCTTATTAGGTTTTTGTGATTTAATTTATCTTGTTTTTATTTAATTAGTTAATTAATTTTGTTACTAGTTTGTTACAACAAGGTTGTTAAGGTTGTTAAGGTTGTTACAAGGTGGTTACAAAGTTAGTTATTAAGTTGTTAAGGTTTGTTATTAAGTTGTTAGGGTTTGTTACTACAACTTAATCTTTTATTTATTATTTTATCTTTTAGATTAAATAAGGATTATCTTTAATCCATAGGATAGGAATAGAAACCCTAAGAGAAGTAGTAATACACGGTTTTGGTCGAGTATTGGGAACCGTGTAGGGTTCTTCTTTGTTTCCTATTTCGATTCTAGTTTGTACGGATGTCCTTACTATAAATAGGCATCCTTAGTTGTTTGTTTTATTCATTCAAGTTATAAATTAAAAATCTCTTTGTTAAGTTTTACTTACTAGCCTAAAGTATCTGTGTGAGCTTTAAAACCGAAGTATCTGTGTGAGCTTCAAAATAATTGAGAGGGTATCTGTGTGAGCTTGATCAATTATCCTATCCATCGACAATCATAAATCATTCATTCAATCGTTTCACAAATCTTTCAAGTATTAAGTGATGTGCCTTATTACGTTATCAACGATCATCACCAATCAAGAACTTCAAGAAAACCGTCCAAGAACCACCAACGTGACCACCGTGCCACGTCACCATCGACGACCACCATCACCGGCCACCCTTCGTTCATTCTTTCATCATTCTTGGTTATTTTCCGTTCTTTATTCATTCAAGATTGTAATATTTTACAAGTATTTTTATTCCGCTGCAACATACGTATTTTTGTTGATCGTCTTAATTGATTATCACCCCAAATACGCATCAAATCGGTATCAGAGCTTCGGCTCTTGGTCTAATTTTTATTATACCTGTCCTTGGGAAAGTTTATCATCATGGTAGGATCCAAAGACGGAGACGGAGAAGAAAAATCATGGGAGGAGAGCAACATGGAATTAAAATCCGAAATCCAAGAGCTCAAATATCTCATAAAAACAATGATGACCAAAGGAGGTCATAAAAAGACGGGAGAGTCCTCATCTAGAGCGAGTGACTCGGAAGAAGAGGCAGAATTTAAGGGCAAGACTTGGGACAAAAACGAAGATGATAGAGGTCTCAAACTTGACATCCCTGAATTCAAAGGAGACATGGATCCGGAAGATTTCTTGGAATGGCTTAGACAAACTGAGAGAGTCTTTGAATACAAGGAATATGACGACCGGAAACAATTCAAAGTTGCTATCTTAAAACTTACTAAATACGCTTCGCTATGGCACGAGAATCTTGTGAAGCAAAGAAAGAAGCAACGCAAGGAAAAGATTAAGTCTTGGGCAAAATTGAAAAAGCACATGGTAAAGAAGTTCTTGCCAAAAGACTACAACCAAGAAAACTACCTAAAACTCCATTCTTTAACCCAAGATAATATGACCGTCTCAGAATACATTAGAGAGTTTGAAAAGATGACCATTGTATGTGATTTAGATGAGAGGGGGGAGTTAAAGGTTGCTAGATTTATTCGTGGTTTGGTACCAACCCTAGCTTCAAGGGTTGAGATTCAAAACTATGAAGATTATTATGATGTGTGCAGGATTGCTTTGAAGTTTGAGAGACATGACAAAGCAAGGAAGATAAATTCTTATAGGAGCACAAGAGTCGGAGAGGGCTCATCATCATACACCACTAATGCCACGCCTAAAACTAAAGAGGCGTCCAAAGAAGAGGTGGCCGAAAAGGCCAAAAGTACATTCAAGCAAGGTATTCCTGATCCTCGAGGGAGTACTATTAGAAGATGCTATAAGTGTCAGGGCTATGGACACATCGCTACAGATTGCCCTCAAAAGAGAACCTTGTCAATTCAAGAACTTCAAGGTATGGTTCCAAACTTTGTTGTACCCGAATTAATTGAGGAGGAGAAGGTTGAGGAGGAAAAGATAGAAAGAGAAACCATGGGAGCCAAGAGTGAGGACGAGGGGGATTGCCTCGTAGTACGAGCTTTACACGTAGAGACCACGACTGAAGGAGAGGAACAACGGGATAACGTTTTCCATACTCGTTGTAAGGTTGAGGGGAAAAAGTGCGACTTGATTATTGATAGCGGGTCTTGCACTAATGTTGTTTCAAAAACCTTAGTCTCGGAGTTGGAATTAAGTATTAGGGCTAGGGAGAAACCGTACAAATTACAATGGTTAG
This sequence comes from Silene conica, assembly GCA_029255685.2. NCBI lineage: Eukaryota > Viridiplantae > Streptophyta > Magnoliopsida > Caryophyllales > Caryophyllaceae > Silene > Silene conica. The sequence goes on from CM055311.2 coordinate 73,651,982, forward strand.
ATGGGAACCAAGGAGTGCGGGTTGAGAAGCAAGCCTTAATTTCTTTTAAAATTGGGCCTTACGAGGATAAGTTGTGGTGTGACATCGTACCTATGAACGCATGTCATATATTACTTGGGAGGCCATGGCAATATGATAGGAATGTTATACATGATGGTAGAACAAATGTGTATAGCGTTACTAAAGGAGGTACCATCTATGATCTCCAACCGTTGACAAGCTTGAAACCTAGACCTCCTAATTCAAAAAAGAGTTTATTCATGGAGATAGGGGAAGGGTCACTGATGCGTGTCTATTTTATGATGTTTTTCATCTATTTTTACACGCATTTGGTCGCTCATTTACTATGTTTTAGCCCTTATTTCCCAACAATCGTGTACTTTCGTATTTTTATGCACTTTTGCAGATTTATGCGGAAAAGGGACGATTTAGCACCAAATTCATGTCCTCGAGTCTTTTGCATAATTAAGGAACGAAGGAAAGTCAACTAAAGTCTTTATTTAAGTACCAAGAGTCAAAGCGAGAAGAAAACCGAAGAATTCCTGGCGGAAGCGGTCGACCGACCTACTATATGGGTCGGCCGACCAGGCCTAATTTTTATGAAGTCCAGAATCTGAAGAAAAGCCCAGAATTTGCTAAGCCCGTAAAAAGAGGTCGACCGACCCACCAAAGTGGTCGACCGACCTCAGCAAAGCCCAGAAACAGTTTTTCGGAAATAGTTTAGAATTGTGAAGCCTTTAGGAAACTCTAGTTTATGCCCTATATAAACTAATCTTGTGATTAGGGTTTAGGCATTCAATAATTCAATTATTCAGAGATAGATCGAGTTTTATTTAGAAGAAGTTACAATCTAGTTTTATTCCAGCTTTAGTTTTGTAATCTTTCAATAAATCCCAAGCATTCAATAAAGTTTGTTTCTTTCTGCCCTAATTCCGACTGTGGTAATTACTCTTTTAATCTAGTTTTATTATTGTTCTTATTACTATTGCATCCGGTTAAGATAGAATTCCCAAACTTTATTGAATCTCGAATGTTTAGATTATTTACTATGTTTACCATGTTTATTCCCAATTTTATAATCGTCTTAATAACCATGAGTAGCTAATTTTCATATGTTAGGATGTAGGGGATGAATATGCGTAGGTAGTAGAAATTCCGAGACCGACTTGTAGCAGAGTCGCGGTCGGCCGACTCAAATAGTGGGTCGGTCGACCGAGGCGGTGGTCGGCCGACTGGAATAGCTGGTCGGTCGACCAACTCGCGCATGAATCTTGTTTCGTCTTTCTTTGTTGACTATAATATCCTACAATGAGACTGAAAGGAGACTTGTAGGACGTTAGTAATGACCTACCCAAGATTGAGAGATACGGGAATGGCATTGGTTTACACCTTAAGACGGCTATTAGGTATGTGACCTAGGATTTAGGAATCACCCTTATTGTTGACACCCAATAATTGTGAAACCTAGGAACTAATAGCATAGGCCGAAAGGAGCTATTAGGTACCATAGACCGAAAGGATATGTTACACCCCTTACGCGACTGCAATACATGTTGACCTTTGGATTTATATTACCTTAGCTATTTATTACCCAAACATCCTAGCATCCCTTTTATTATATTTTATTCTCATCTTTTATTTCTTGTTTTATTTTAATCTTTGCCTTAGATATAGTAATCAACACAATCAAACCCCAAATTTGTTACCTTTAAACATTAACAACAAACAATAAACATTCCCCACCTCTCTGTGGTTCGACCCTGACTTTCACTATCTATTGTTAAAGTTAGGAATTATAAATTTTATCTTTGGTACCCTCAACGACGAGCATCAAATTTTGGCGCCGTTGCCGGGGAGGTGACGCCAGTGTTTATTGTTTTTGTTTTTGTTTCTCTTTGTTTAAGGAACTTTTTGTTCCTTAAACCTTCTCACCATTTTCTTGTAGTTTCCATCTTATGCGCAGGTCAGTTCAAGGAGAACTCCTACCACTTGACCACGAGCTTGAGAGGACTCTTAGAGAAAGGAGAAAGCAACTTCTAGCGAATCAGGAAGGAGGTTCACCATCTTCCTTATTTCAAGAAGACCTTTTCGAACAACCATCATCACCACCTTCACCAAAAACACCACCTTCACAACCAAATTCACCCAACAATCCACTTTCACCAAGAACACCACCTTTTACCTACTTTCCAGTTTTTCCAAAAGAAGAAGAAAACATGACAGAGGAAGCTACTATCGCCAGTCACTCCATGCCTCAGGCAAATGACCTATACAAAGGGTTCACTTTACCTGCAGGTACTGGGAAGCCATTCGAGGCCAAGCCTACCTACATTACTATGGTTGAAAGAAACCAATTTGGAGGCTCGGCCAATGAGGATGCTGCAAAGCATATTGAAATCTTCACAGATTACATATGCTCTATTGCACCCCCAGAAGGAGTGACGCAGGACCAGATTAAGCAGACCATGTTTATCTTCTCTCTTAGGGACGCTGCGAGGGAGTGGTACAGAGATTTGGACCGGACTGCTGCGGGAGTCACGGATTGGAATACCCTAGCCTTAGCATTCTACAGGAAATACTATTCTGCATCAAAGACCAATGCTCTAAGGGCGCAGATTACAAATTTTAAGCAGGGCCCCAATGAAGACTTTAGTGAGGCGTGGGACAGGTTCAAGAGACTTGTTCGATCCATACCACATCACGAATTCGAACAATGGTTTCTTTATAACCAGTTCTACAATGGCCTCTATGATGACAACAGGGCTTATCTAGATGCTGCAGCTAATGGGAGATTCCAAGATAATTCCGGAGAGACTAAGGGTCTCAAATTGATAGAAGATGTTGCTGTACACCGTGCTGAGCATGGAACTTCCAGAGGCAATCAAAGGAAATCTGAATACAACCTAGCAGCTATTGAGGCCTTGACGGCCAAGTTGGAAAAATTAGAGGCTGGAGGAAAATTCGATCTAGGAAGTGGGAGCAAGGGAGGAATTTATCAAGTGAACGCCGTTCAAGACGGACCCTTTGCTTGTGAGAGGTGCGGTGGAGAAGGGCACGTGTCGAAATTCTGTACTTCATCCAATGAAACATGTGCCGCTTTTCAACACTATCGTGGGAACAATTTCTATGACCCGAATAATAATAATGTCCATCCCAACATGAGGTGGACAAGCCAAAATGTTCTCAATCCACAACATATGCAACCTCAGCAAAATTCCACATATGTCCCCCCACATAAGCAAGGTTTCCAAAAACCACCCTTCAACCCTCAACCACCTTCAAATCCACCACCCAACACGGACACTCTTATCCAAAATCTTATTGGGTTGGTCCAGAAGGAGTCTCAGGCTAGAGAGGCAGGGATGAAGATGTTAGAGTCTCAGATTGCTCAAATTGCGGGCAAGAATGATACTGGGGCTCCGGGTCAACTTCCGACCAAAACGGACCAGAAAAAAGAGAATCTAAACATCATATCCCTACGAAGTGGAGCTAAAGTGGGGAGCGAAAAAGAAAAACAGCCAAGTAGCAGCGAGGAAGGTCGACCGACCGAAGATCCAGGTCGACCGACCACAGAGCAGAATCCGAAAATTTTCGCTGAACAAGAGGGTGGTCGACCGACCGAAGAAGATGGTCGACCGACCGCCGAGGCAGAACCAGAAGCTCCTTTTCGTCCCGAATTACCGAATAACTTAAGGGATTTTCTTTTCCGGGGTGACAAGACCCCTAGGTTTCTGAAAAGGGCTGCAAATACCGAGTCCTCGGCCCCTCCTTTCCCAGAAAGACTCATACCTTCGAAGGATCAGGTATCTTTTGATAAATTTAAGGATGTGATTCGTTCATTAAATGTTCAAGTCCCGTTTCTAGAATTAGTCCAACAGGTACCTTCTTATCTTAAATTTATGAGACAACTTTTGTCAAGAAAGAGGTCTTTAGATAAGGTTGAGTCGGTGGCCCTCACTGAAGAGTCATCTAGCTTTTTAACACATGTCATTGCCCCTCACAAATTAGAGGACCCTGGTAGTTTTTCTGTCCCCTGCAATATAGGAACCTTCCCAGTTAAGAAGGCTTTATGCGACTTAGGTGCTAGTATCAGTGTCATGCCCCTAAGCGTTGCCTTAAAATTAGGAATGACCGAATTTGCAGTAACCAACATGACTGTCCAGATGGCAGATCGTACATCTATGGAACCTGTAGGAGTGTTAGAAAACATCCATGTGCGTATTGACAGGTTTTTCTTCCCAGTTGACTTTGTAGTTTTGGACATCCCAGAGGATGCCCATATACCTATAATACTAGGAAGACCTTTCCTCCACACTGCAGGAGCCATTATAGATGTAGGCACTGGGACTTTGACCTTCAAAGTAGGGAAGCATTCTATTATATATGGCCTATCTTATAGGAAGAAGGATGCTATGACCCCCATCACTTGTAATGCTATCACTTCTGAAAAGAAGTATGAGGTCATCACTACTTCTCCTACCTTATTACCTATTCCTGTATCTGTTTTTACACCTCCGCCCCAGATTGGGAGCAGTATGGAGGACACTTCTATTATGGCTAGTGCAGGAATTGGTTTGGGGAAACCCAAAGTGAAGGAAGTCATAGTCCAGAGAGGAGGAATGGGATGCTTAAGCTATAAAGAAGATGAAGACCCGGATGTCGTGGATCGGGAAGAAAAGAAAAAGAGGAGGCAGGCTCAAGAGGAGAGGTCGTCGCATATGCTTTGCGACGGCGGGAAGAAGATGTGTTTTGCTACTCAAGCAAACACTGTGGAGACTACGGCTTGTCGTCAGAAGCCGTGGTCGGATATTTTCCGCATCTTTAGCGGATAGTTGTCTCAAGTTTAAGTTTTTAAGACAATTTGTTTTTGTTGTGTGAGACTTTTTAATCTGGTTTGCTCGTAGTTTTAGAACTTTTTCCTTTATGCTTGCGTCGTTAAGAACTTTCGACTTGTTTCTGGAATCTCGCGCGTATGTTGGGCGCATATATTTTTCTTGCTTTTTCAGGTTTTTACGAGGAAACAAAGACCGCTGGGACACAGAGGGTCGACCGACCAGATACTCAAGTCGGTCGACCTAACCATGTATCGCTGAAATTCCTGTAAGTTTACATGATGGTCGGTCGACCTATTATATGGGTCGGTCGACCTGCCTGTCCGTCACAGTCAGTTCGTTTCTTCCTCGGGAATCGTGCAACCTGATACGTGTCTATTTTATGATGTTTTACATCTATTTTTACACGTATTTGGTCGCTCATTTACTATGTTTTAGCCTTTATTTCCCACAAATCGTGTACTTTCGTATTTTTATGCACTTTTGCAGATTTATGCGGAAAAGAGACGATTTAGCACCAAATCCGTATCCTCAAGTCTTTTGCTTAATTAAGGAATAAATGGAAAGTCAACTGGAGTCAAAGTCAAAGTATCCAAAGACAAAATAAGAAGAAAATAGAAGAATTTCTTCGGGAAGCGGTCGACCGACCGACAGTATAGGTCGACCGACTGACCCTGTTCTTTAATAAAGCCCAAATCTCAAGGAGGGCCGGAAATAAAAAGAAGCCCAACAAGAAGCGGTCGACCGACCCACATAGTAGGTCGACCGACCACAGCGGAAGCCAGACGATTCTTTTTCGGAAATAAAATAGAATTAGAGTGTTTAGGAAACTCTAAATCTCTTGCCCTATATAAGCTAATCTTGTAGTTAGGGTTTGGCATCCAATTATTATTCAGTTTGAGAAAGATTCAAGAATTCGGTTATTTATTCAGTTATTATCAAAGTTTGTAATCTTTCAATAATTCCCAAGCATTCAATAAAGTTAGTTTCTTTCTGCCCTAATTCCAATTGTGGTAATTACTCTTTTAAACTTGCTTTATTATCGTTCTTGTTTTTATTACAATTGTTAAGTTAGAATCCCAAGCTTTATTGAATCTTGCATGTTTAGATTATTTACTATGTTTACCATGTTTAATTCCGTTTTCATAATTATCTTAACAACCATGAGTAGCTAATTTTCATATGTTAGGATGTAGGGGATGAATATGCGTAGGTAAATAGAATTCGAAAGACCGACTTGTAGCAGGACCACGGTCGGCCGACTGGAATAGTTGGTCGGTCGACCGAGGCCGTGGTCGGCCGACTGGAGTAGCTGGTCGGTCGACCACTCGCGTATGTTTTCTTATTTCGTCTTTTCTTGTTAATTATAATATCCTGCAATGAGACCATAAGGAGACTTGTAGGATGTTAGTAATGACCTACCCAAGATTGAAAGATACGGGAAGGGCATTGGTTTACACCTTAAGACGGATAGGTTACTAAAGGCTGAAAGGTATGTGACCTGGAATTTAGGAATCACCCTTATTGTTGACACCCAATAATTGTGAGACCTAGGAACTAATAGCATAGGCCGAAAGGAGCTATTAGGTAGCATAGACCTAAAAAGATATGTTACACCCCCTTACGCGACTGCAATACATGTTGACCTTATTAGGATTTATTTTACCTTAGCTGTTTATTACCCAAACATCCTAGCATCCCTTTTTATATATTTAATTCTCATCTTTATTTCTTGTTTTATTTTAATCTTTGCCTTAGATATAGTAATCAACAATAAAACCCCCAAAAATTGTTACCTTAACATTAACACCAAACAATAAACATTCCCCACCTCCTTGTGGTTCGACCCTGACTTTCACTATCTATTGTTAAAGTTAGGAATTATAAATTTTATCTTTGGTACCCTCAACGACGGGTATCAAATTTTGGCGCCGTTGCCGGGGAGGTGACGCCAGTGTTTATTGTTTTTGTTTTTGTTTCTCTTTGTTTAAGGAACTTTTTGTTCCTTACACCTTCTCGCTTTTTTCTTGTAGTTTCCATCTTATGCGCAGGTCAGTTCAAGGAGAACTCCTACCACTTGACCTCGAAATTGAGAGGACTCTTAGAGAAAGAAGAAAGCAACTTCTAGCAAATCAGGAAGGAGGCTCACCATCTTCCTTATTTCAAGAAGACTTTTTCGAACAACCATCATTACCATCTTCACAAAAAACACCACCTTCACAACCAAATTCACCCATCAATCCACTTTCACCAAGATCACCACCTTTTACCTACTTTCCAGTTTTTCCTAAAGAAGAAGAGAACATGACAGAGGAAGCTACTATTGCCAGTCACTCCATGCCTCAGGCAAAGGACCTATACAAAGGGTTCACTTTACCTGCAGGTACTGGGAAGCCATTCGAGGCCAAGCCTGCCTACATTACTATGGTTGAAAGAAACCAATTTGGAGGCTCGGCCAATGAGGATGCTGCTAAGCATATTGAAATCTTCACAGATTACATATGCTCTATAGCACCCCCAGAAGGAGTAACGCAGGACCAGATTAAACAAACCATGTTTATCTTCTCCCTTAGGGACTCTGCGAGAGAGTGGTACAGAGATCTTGACCGCACTGCTGCGGGAGTCACGGATTGGAACACCTTAGCCTTAGCATTCTACAGAAAATACTATTCTGCATCAAAGACTAATGCTTTAAGAGCGCAGATCACTAATTTCAAGCAAGGTCCCAATGAAGACTTTAGTGAGGCGTGGGACAGGTTCAAGAGACTTGTTCGATCCATACCACATCACGGATTCGAACAATGGTTTCTTTGCAACCAGTTCTACAATGGTCTCTATGATGACAACAGGGCCTATTTAGATGCTGCAGCTAATGGGAGATTCCAAGATAATTCAGGAGAGACTAAGGGTCTCAAGTTAATAGAGGATGTTGATGTACACCGTGCTGAGCATGGTACTTCCAGAGGAAATCAGAGGAAACCTGAGTACAACCTATCAGCTATTGAGGCCCTGACAGCTAAGTTAGAAAAATTTGAGGCTGCAGGAAAGCTCGATCTAGGGAGTGGAAGCAAGGGAGGAATTTACCAAGTGAACGCCGTTAAGGACGGACCCTTTGCTTGTGAGAGGTGCGGTGGAGAAGGGCACGTGTCGAAATTCTGTACTTCATCTAATGAAACATGTGCCGCTTTTCAGCATTACCGTGGGAACAATTTCTATGACTCGAATAATAATAATGTCCATCCCAACTTAAGATGGACAAGCCAGAATGTTCAAAACCCACAGCACATGCATCCTCAGCAAAATTCCACCTATATACCCCCACATAAACAAAATTTCCAAAGACCACCTTACAACCCTCAACCACCTTCTAATCCACCACCCAACACAGATGCTCTTATCCAAAATCTTATTGGGTTGGTTCAGAAGGAGTCACAGGCTAGAGAGGCGGGAATGAAGATGTTAGAGTCCCAGATTGCTCAAATTGCAAGCAAGAATGATACTAGGGCTCCGGGTCAGCTTCCGACCAAACCGGACCAGAAAAAGGAGACTCTGAACGTCGTAACCTTAAGAAGTGGAGCCAAAGTGGGGGCTGAGAAGGAAAAACAGGCGAGTAGCAGCGTAGGCGGTCGACCGACCGAAGTTTCTGGTCGACCGACCACAGATCAGGACCCGAAAATTTTGCCTGAACAGGAGACTGGTCGACCGACCGAAGATTCTGGTCGACCGACCACTGAAGCAGAACCCGAAGTTCCCTTTCGCCCAGATTTGCCGAACAACTTGCGGGATTTTCTTTTCCGGGGTGACAAGACCCCCAGGTTTTTAAAAAGGGCTGCAAATACTGAATCATCAGCTGCTCCTTTCCCAGAAAGACTCGTGCCTTCAAAGGATCAGGTATCTTTTGACAAATTTAAGGATGTGATTCGTTCATTAAATGTTCAAGTCCCGTTTTTAGAATTAGTTCAACAAGTTCCTTCCTATCTTAAATTTATGAGACAGCTCTTGTCAAGGAAAAGGTCTCTAGAAAAGGTTGAGTCGGTGGCCCTCACTGAAGAGTCATCCAGTTTTTTAACACATGTCATTGCCTCTCATAAATTAGAAGACCCTGGTAGTTTTTCTGTCCCCTGTAATATAGGAACCTTCCCAGTTAAGAAGGCTCTATGCGACTTAGGTGCCAGTATAAATGTCATGCCCCTAAGCGTTGCCTTAAAACTAGGAATGACCGAATTTGCAGTGACCAGTATGACAGTCCAGATGGCAGATCGCACATCTATGGAACCTATAGGAGTGTTGGAAAACATCCCTGTCCGTATTGACAGGTTTTTCTTCCCAGTTGACTTTGTAGTTTTGGACATCCCAGAGGATGCCCATATACCTATAATTCTAGGAAGACCTTTCCTTCACACTGCGGGTGCCATTATAGATGTAGGCACTGGGACTCTAACCTTCAAAGTAGGCAAACATTCTATTATCTATGGCCTATCTTATAGGAAGAAGGATGCTATGACCCCCATCACATGTAATGCTATCACTTCTGAGAAGAAGTATGAGGTCATCACTACTTCTCCCACTTTATTACCTGTTCCTGTATCTGTTTTTACACCTCCGCCCCAGATTGGGAGCAGTAGGGAGGACACTTCTATTATGACTATTGCAGGAACTGGTTTGGGGAAACCCAAAGTGAAGGAAGCCATCGTCCAGAGAGGAGGAATGGGATGCCTAAGCTATGAAGAGGATGAGGATCCAGACGTCGTGGATCGGGAGGAAAAGAAGAAGAGGAGGCAAGCTCAAGAGGAGAGACCGTCGCATATGCTTTGCGACGGCGGAAAGAAGATGTGTTTTGCTACTAAAGCAAAAACCGTGGAGACTACGGCATGTCGTCAGAAACCGTGGTCGGATATTTTCCGCATCTTTAGCGGATAGTTGTTTTAGTTGCAGTTTTTAAGACAATTTATTTTATGTTGTGTGAGACTTTTTAATTTAGTTTGCTCGTAGTTTTAGATCCTTTCCTTTATGTTTGAGTAGTTAAAACTTTAAGAATCGTTCCGGGCATCTCGCGCATTGTTGGGCGCGCATATTTTCTTGCTTTTTCAGGATTTACGAAGAAACGAAGACCTCCAGGACACAGAGGGTCGACCGACCAGAAACATCAGTCGGTCGACCAGAGTCGCTGTATCGCTAAATTTTCTGTGATTTACAGGAGGTCGGTCGACCTGTATCATCGGTCGGTCGACCTGCTGTCCGCTGCGGTCTCTCGTTTCTCTTCCTTGGAAATCGCGAAATTGACTTGGTTACTTGAGTGGCACTGCTGGCCACCAAAACCTCCCAGCTTACGCTGGTTTGGGGAGGTTTTTCTCATGCGCTTCAAAATCCAGTGAGTTCTTTCCAGTTTTTCCTTAGTTTTTATTTTCGCATCTTTTCTTTAATTTTCTGAAACCTTTACTTAGGCTAATGCACAATGGGGACATTGTGCGGGTTGGTTTGGGGAATGGTTTCGTGTCACATGCATTGCATATCGTCACACGTTTATTGCATTTCTGTCTTGCATCGTTCTTTTCTTTATTTTCCTTATATATACAAAAATCCAAAAAAAATAAAAAATTCAAAAATTCCAAAAAAAATGCACGTTTATTTTAGCATATAGGTCGAGTCGGAACGAAAGTATTTCAAGGATGATTTAGCTATCTTACATATTTATGCCTTTACCATACCTTGTCAACTTGTTTTAGTATGAGAGTCTTTTACATATCTACGAGTTTTTGTTAACTTGCATGTCTTGAGACTTGACTTATACCTTGGCAACCTACTATACATTCTAAGGTTTAGAGCTTATTTCCTGGTTTCATTCTTAAACCAGTTGTCTAGGATGTGAGTAGTACTCCCCTTGGAACATGTTACATCAATATGCATAAACATGAACTTGAATTGCTATATACTTGTTTTACTTTCTCGTTTTGTGAGTCTTGATACGTGCATTTGGGTTCCCTTTTCTCATATTTACCCATAAGCTTCACATAGCCAAAATTGCCTTTTTATTTCCCCAAAAACTACAACCCATACTTAGCCTACCCTTCCAAGCTAGTATTTGTGGTCATTGGATTATTTTTTGAGGCATCTCGGTTTGTATGCTATCATGAGCAAAAAGAGAAAAGAAAGAAAGAAAGAAAGAAAAGAAAAGAAAAAGAACAAGAAAATTTCAGAAAAAGAAAGAAGAAAAACGAAAAAAAAAAATCCTGAAAGCACAGGAAGTCAGTCGACCGACCGCCTTAATGGGTTGGCCAACCACCTGGCATCATCAAATTCAAAATTCGTTCCAAAAATCCCTTTCTTTTATATGTTATCACTCCCATACTTCATTCAAAATTTTTGGGAATCCTTTCTTATATTCAATGTGAGAGTTGTGCCACAAAAAGAGCACTTTCTTAATATCAAAAGTTGTGAAATATGTTGTTGGGAATCGGTCTTACTAGCTTGCCTACTAACCCCACAAATCCATAAACATCTTAAACACTTTTACCTTTTACCTCACATATCTTTCATTACCTCAATTGCATGTATCTAGGCCACTTAATGAGATTGTTATACAAAGTTGTAGAATTCTTGTTCATGTTAGATTGCAGGCATGTTTTCATGGGTCGCAGTTAGGTGAGCGTAATTACAAATTTACTTCTTCCTATCTTTTACATATACTCACCCTTTGCTTCATGAGTGTCTCGAGCGCACCGCGAGAGTCCATGGTATAAGTCTCTATAGTTTCTATATTCGCAAGTTTGACAACACCATAACTCGTTTGCATGGTTTGAATACTATCTCATTTTGTACTTGGTATTGGTCTAGGCTAACATGTAAATTTCGCTCTGAGATTGAATTCGTTCCATTAGTTAGGATCGAGTCTATTTCTTGCTTGAGGGCAAGCAAGGGTTTGGTTTGGGGAATTTGATACGTGTCTATTTTATGATGTTTTACATCTATTTTTACACGTATTTGGTCGCTCATTTTGAAATTTGATGCCCGTCGTTGAGGGTACCAAAGATAAAATTTATAATTCCTAACTTTAACAATAGATAGTGAAAGTCAGGGTCGAACCACAAGGAGGTGGGGAATGTTTATTGTTTGGTGTTAATGTTAAGGTAACAATTTTTGGGGGTTTTATTGATGATTACTATATCTAAGGCAAAGATTAAAATAAAACAAGAAATAAAGATGAGAATTAAATATATAAAAAGGGATGCTAGGATGTTTGGGTAATAAACAGCTAAGGTAAAATAAATCCTAAGGTCAACATGTATTGCAGTCGCGTAAGGGGGTGTAACATATCTTTTTAGGTCTATGCTACCTAATAGCTCTTTTCGGCCTATGCTATTAGTTCCTAGGTCTCACAATTATTGGGTGTCAACAATAAGGGTGATTCCTAAATTCCAGGTCACATACCTTTCAGCCTTTAGTAACCTATCCGTCTTAAGGTGTAAACCAATGCCCTTCCCGTATCTTTCAATCTTGGGTAGGTCATTACTAACATCCTACAAGTCTCCTTATGGTCTCATTGCAGGATATTATAATTAACAAGAAAAGACGAAATAAGAAAACATACGCGAGTGGTCGACCGACCAGCTACTCCAGTGGGCCGACCACGGCCTCGGTCGACCGACCAGCTATTCCAGTCGGCCGACCGTGGTCCTGCTACAAGTCGGTCTTTCGAATTCTATTTACCTACGCATATTCATCCCCTACATCCTAACATATGAAAATTAGCTACTCATGGTTGTTAAGATGATTATGAAAACGGAATTAAACATGCTAAACATAGTAAATAATCTAAACATGCAAGATTCAATAAAGCTTGGGATTCTAACTTAACAATTGTAATAAAAACAAGAACGATAATAAAGCAAGTTTAAAAGAGTAATTACCACAATTGGAATTAGGGCAGAAAGAAACTAACTTTATTGAATGCTTGGGAATTATTGAAAGATTACAAACTTTGATAATAACTGAATAAATAACCGAATTCTTGAATCTTTCTCAAACTGAATAATAATTGGATGCCAAACCCTAACTACAAGATTAGCTTATATAGGGCAAGAGATTTAGAGTTTCCTAAACACTCTAATTCTATTTTATTTCCGAAAAAGAATCGTCTGGCTTCCGCTGTGGTCGGTCGACCTACTATGTGGGTCGGTCGACCGCTTCTTGTTGGGCTTCTTTTTATTTCCGGCCCTCCTTGAGATTTGGGCTTTATTAAAGAACAGGGTCAGTCGGTCGACCTATACTGTCGGTCGGTCGACCGCTTCCCGAAGAAATTCTTCTATTTTCTTCTTATTTTGTCTTTGGATACTTTGACTTTGACTCCAGTTGACTTTCCATTTATTCCTTAATTAAGCAAAAGACTTGAGGATACGGATTTGGTGCTAAATCGTCTCTTTTCCGCATAAATCTGCAAAAGTGCATAAAAATACGAAAGTACACGATTTGTGGGAAATAAAGGCTAAAACATAGTAAATGAGCGACCAAATACGTGTAAAAATAGATGTAAAACATCATAAAATAGACACGTATCACAACCGTTCTTTGGTACTTGAGTGGCATTGCTGGCCACCAAAACCTCCCAGCTTACGCTGGTTTGGGGAGGTTTTTCTCATACATCTTTTAAATCCAGTGAGTTCTTTCCAGTTTTTCCTTAGTTTTTATTTATTCGCATCTTTTCTTTTATTTTTTGAAACCTTTACTTAGGCTAATGCACAATTGGGACATTGTGCGGGTTAGTTTGGGGAATGGTTTCGTGTCACATGCATTGCATTCTGTCACACGTTTATTGCATTTCTGTCTTGCATTGTTCTTTTCTTTATTTTCATTATATATACAAAAATCCAAAAAAATGAAAAAAATTAAAAAATTTCAAAAAAAATGCACGTTTACTTTAGCATTTAGGTCGAGTCGGAACGAAAGTATTTCAAGGATGATTTAGCTATCTTACATGTCTATGCCTTTACATTGCCTTGTCAACTTGTTTTAGTATAAGAGTCTTTTGCATATCTACGAGTTTTTGTAAACTTGCATATCTTAAGACTAGACTTATACCTTGGCAACCTACTATACATTCTGAGTTTTAGAGCTTTATTCCTGGTTTCATTTTTTAACTAGTTGTCTAGGATGTGAGTAGTATTCCCCTTGGAACATGTTACATCAATATGCATAAACATGAACTTGAATTGCTATATACTTGTTTTACAATCTCGTTTTGTGAATCTTGATACGTGCATTTGGGATCCCTTTTCTCATATTTACCCATAAGCTTCACATAGCCAAAATTGCCTTTTTATTCCCCCAAAACTACATCCCATACTTAGCCTACCCTTCCAAGCTAGTATTTGTGGTCCTTGGTTATCTTGAGGTATCTTGGTTTGTAAGCTATCTTAAGCACAAAGAGAAAAGAAAAGAAAGAAAGAAAAGAAAAAGAACAGAAAAAGAAAGAAAAAGAAAGAAAGAAAAGAAAAACGAAAAAAGTCAAAAAACATACAGCCGTCAGTCGACCGACCACCTTCATAGGTCGGTCGACCAACTGGCATCATCTGATTCAAAATTTTGTCCCAAAATCCCTTTCTTTTATATGTTATCACTCCCGTGCTTCATTCAAAAATATTTGGGAGTCCTTTCTTATATTCAATGTGAGAGTTGTGCTACAAAAGAGCACTTTCTTAATATCAAAAGTTGTGAAGTTTTTTGTTGGAAATCAGTTTTACTAGCTTGGCTACTAACCCCATATATCCAAAAACATCTTAACCACTTTTTACCTTTTACCTCACATATCTTTCATTACCTCAATTGCATGTATCCGAGTCACTTAATGGGTTTGTTATACATAGTTGTAGAATTCTTGTTCATGTTAGATTGCAGGCATGTTTTCGTGGGTCGCAGTTAGGTGAGTGTCATGACAAATATACTTCTTTCTATCTTTTACATATACTCACCCTTTGCTTCATGAGTGTCTCGAGCGTACCGCGAGAGTCCATGGTATAAATCTCTATAGTCTTTATGTTTGCAAGTTTGACGACCCCATAACTCGTTTGCATGATTTGAATACTTTCTCATTTTGTACTTGGCATTGGTATAGGTTTACATGTAAATTTCGCTCTGAGATTGAAATCGTTCCATTAGTTAAGATCGAGTCTATTTCTTGCTTGAGGGCAAGCAAGGGTTTGGTTTGGGGAATTTGATGCGTGTCTATTTTATGATGTTTTTCATCTATTTTTACACGCATTTGGTCGCTCATTTACTATGTTTTAGCCCTTATTTCCCAACAATCGTGTACTTTCGTATTTTTATGCACTTTTGCAGATTTATGCGGAAAAGGGACGATTTAGCACCAAATTCACGTCCTCGAGTCTTTTGCATAATTAAGGAACGAAGGAAAGTCAACTGGAGTCTTTATTTAAGTACCAAGAGTCAAAGCGAGAAGAAAACCGAAGAATTCCTGGCGGAAGCGGTCGACCGACCTACTATATGGGTCGGCCGACCAGGCCTAATTTTTATGAAGTCCAGAATATGAAGAAAAGCCCAGAATTTGCTAAGCCCGTAAAAAGAGGTCGACCGACCCACCAAAGTGGTCGACCGACCTCAGCAAAGCCCAGAAACAGTTTTTCGGAAATAATTTAGAATTATGAAGCCTTTAGGAAACTCTAGTTTATGCCCTATATAAACTAATCTTGTGATTAGGGTTTAGGCATTCAATAATTCAATTATTCAGAGATAGATCGAGTTTTATTTAGAAGAAGTTACAATCTAGTTTTATTCCAGCTTTAGTTTTGTAATCTTTCAATAATTCCCAAGCATTCAATAAAGTTTGTTTCTTTCTGCCCTAATTCCGACTGTGGTAATTACTCTTTTAATCTAGTTTTATTATTGTTCTTATTACTATTGCATCCGGTTAAGATAGAATTCTCAAGCTTTATTGAATCTCGCATGTTTAGATTATTTACTATGTTTACCATGTTTATTCCCAATTTTATAATCGTCTTAATAACCATGAGTAGCTAATTTTCATATGTTAGGATGTAGGGGATGAATATGCGTAGGTAGTAGAAATTCCGAGACCGACTTGTAGCAGAGTCGCGGTCGGCCGACTCAAATAGTGGGTCGGTCGACCGAGGCGGTGGTCGGCCGACTGGAATAGCTGGTCGGTCGATCAACTCGCGCATGAATCTTGTTTCGTCTTTCTTTGTTGACTATAATATCCTACAATGAGACTAAAAGGAGACTTATAGGACGTTAGTAATGACCTACCACTACAAAAAAAAACGCGGTGTTCTGACCGAAATACTGACGGATTATACAGTCCGTCAGTTATCTCGGTGTACTGACAAATTTCTGACGGAATATCCGTCAGAAATTTGTTTTGACGGATAAAACGTCACAAATCCGTTAAAATAGCAGACCGCGAAAACAAAATGGGAAGGCGCGAAATTTTGGTTGGACGTTCTGACGGATAGTGCGTCAGTAAACCTTAATGACGGATTCCCCGTCAGGACAACTACTGACAAAAGGCTGACACATCTGAAAAAGTAGAACCAGTTTCTGACGGATAATCCGTCAGAAATGCCACCTAATCGTTTAGTGACGCTTTATCCGTCAGTGTTTTTTTTTTGCTTTTCCTATTTCCAACCACGCCTGCATTCAATACTTTTTCTTTTATTCACCAAAAATTAAACGCTGTCCTGACGCCCTATCCGTCACAAAGTCTATTTTTTGTATTCCTGACGGCTTATCCGTCAGGATTTTTTTTTTAAAAAAAAGATACAGGAGCCCCTTCTCGCGTTCACTTTCTTTCTTTTTTTTTAAACCCCAAAACCCTTCGACAACCACCAACCCTCCCAAAATCCGATTTCTACCCCCACCAATCCTACCACCGTGACAACCACCAACACACTACTAACTCCATCTTGCTAATAGGTAATGTTTTTATGTTTTTTTCATTAATTTTACAGTTTTCTTTTCGATTTATTTCAATTCATAATTGATTTATTTGTACATTGTAGTGTGACAACCACCACCACCGTGACAACCTCCACCACCGTGACAACCCCGCGCCAACACTGCTTTGCAAAATTTATTAGGTAATTGTTTATGTTTATTACTTAATTATTTATTTAAGAATGTGTTAGTTTAGAAAGTAATTAGTGTAACTTATTTAGGTTAATAGATAATTAGTTAGAAATTTTGATTTAGGATAATGCCAATTAGATAGAAAAAGTGACCTAGGATAGTAGCCTGTTAGATAGAAAAATTGACTTAGGATAGTTGCTAATAATTTGTTGTTGTTAGTGTTGTTACTTCTTAATTGTTGTTGTTGTTGTTGGTGATAGTTATTAGTTGTTAATTTTGAATTATTATTTGTTAATTGTTGTTGTTGTTGATCAACGATAATTTTTAGTTGTTAATTGTAGATTGTTGTTAATTGTTAGTTATTGATAATTTTGAATTGTTAAATATTGACCTAGTACCCGTTCAAAAATTACTTATTAGGAGTAATTTTTGAATAGTCCCCATTTTGGGACTGTCTTTGTACGTTTCAAGTCATTTAGGTAGCAAACAAATACTTGTTATTTTTTTAATGAGGGTACAAATTCGGTGACGATTCCTTTAATATTCTCTGAATACATATATGGACTAATAATATAATCCATATTTTGTATTTGGAGAATAAAGGGGAATTGCTGCCGAATTTTTTCCCCATTAATAAATAACAAGTGCGTGTTTGCTAATGACTTGAAATGTACATTGATGGGTTTAGGTTGGAGTGATAAGGACCTAATTCAAAGACTATTTGATTTTTTGACAATAATTATATATTCATTGATGATATTGTTTTTTTTGTGTATTATATGTGATAGTTAATTAATAATTGTCAATTGATTGATTATTTGAATGTAGATACATAATAAGATGAAAAGATTAGAACGACAGTGGATGCATGAAAGATTAGATGAGAAAAAGAAACCTAAGCTTGAATTTGCAAATGGGGTAAAAGAGTTTCTTGAATTCGCTGCACAAAGTAGTGTGTATAAGAATTTAGGTGAAATGAGGTGTCCCTGTAAGAAATGTAATAACAGAGCTTTTAAAAGGATTAAGGATGTTCAACTGCATCTTTGGTCGAATGGTTTTGCCCCATATTATTATGTTTGGACGTATCATGGTGAGGAAATGCCAACCGGAGAAAGTAGCAGTAGTACTGTAGTTAGTGATAATCCTTATAGGGAGCTCGTGGAAAATGCATTACGTGATAATATTGAACAAATAATGGAGGATCGACTCAATCCTGATGACCTTAGTGATGAGGAAGTGCGTCATGAAACCCCAAATCCTCAAGTTTCTTCCTTCTATAAATTGTTAGAAAAAGCCGAACAACCAGTGTATGAGGGAAGCAAAATAAGTTTATTGCAAGCCGCTGCTAGGTTGATAGCGCTCAAATGTGAGAACAACTTATCACTTCGATGCACGAATGGGTTTATGTCGTTTGTTGGTGACATGATTCCAACAAAAAATGACATGTTACGCAATTTCAATGAGGTTAAGAGTGTTCTTAAGGGACTACAACTACCACATGAGAAGATCGATGCATGTCCTACTGGATGTATGCTTTTTTGGGAGGAAAATGTCAATCTCGAGCAATGTACAAAGTGTAATGCATTTCGGTACAAAGGTAACAATAATTCAAGTAATGGGAGGCGAATTCCGAATAACCCCTTAATTTATTTCCCGCTTGCACCAAGGTTACAACGATTATATGCAACCAAGAGCATAGCAGGTGAGATGAGTTGGCACCATAGAAATTCACGATTAAGAGAAAAAGGGACAATGGCACATCCAAGTGATGGAGAAGCGTGGAAACATTTTGATCGAGAGCATCCAGAATTTGCAAGTGAGCCTCGTAACGTTCGGTTGGGTTTGTGTACGGATGGATTTTCCCCACATGGCGGCCAATTTGGGAAAAAATATTCATGTTGGCCTGTGATTGTCACTCCGTATAATTTACCTCCCTGGTTATGCATGAAGAGACAATTTATGTTTCTATCATTGATCGTTCCAGGTCCTAAGAACCCCAAGACAAATCTAGATGTGTACCTTCAACCGTTGATCAAAGAGTTGAAAGAACTTTGGGAAACGGGTGTGCACACTTACGATGTTTATAAGAAACAAAATTTTCAACTGAAAGCTGCATTAATTTGGACTATCAATGATTTTCCGGCATATGGCATGCTTTCCGGTTGGTCCACGTCTGGATACCATGCTTGTCCTTATTGTCAAGACAAGGATCATAACTCCTTTTGGCTTAAACATAGCAAGAAAGTTAGTTGGTTCGATTGTCACCGTGTGTTTTTAAAACCTGATCATCCTTTTCGCAACAACTGCAAGCATTTTCTGAAGATTAGAAAAACTGAAGATCGCATTGCCGCATCGAGATTAACTGGTGAAGAAGTGTGGGATGCGGTAAAGGATATGCCAAGAATTGTTGATGCTTCTGATCAAGAATTGAAAAAATTAAAAGACAAGAATGAAGGATGGTGGAAACAAAGCATATTTTGGCAACTTCCTTATTGGAAAACTTTGTTGATTCGACACAACTTAGATGTTATGCACATTGAGAAAAACATTTTTGAACATCTTATCAGTACGGTGATGAATGAACCAAATAAAACTAAGTTCGGAGTTAATGGTAAAGCTGACTTTAAAGAGCATTGCTTTGTACGGCCCCCATCATCTAGGTTTGTTTTAAACGCCGCGGAGAAAAAAGCTGTATGTGAGTGGGTTGCCAAATTGAAATTCCCGGATGGTTATGCTTCGGATTTGAGTCGGTGTGTTGATCATAAAAGTATGGTGTTGCATTCCATGAAAAGTCATGATTGCCATGTCTTTATGCAACGGTTACTTCCTGTTGCCTTAAAACATTTGCTCCCGACGGGTCCTTGGAATGCAATAACTGAGTTAAGTCAATTTTTTAGAGACTTGTGTACCTCTACGATTAAGGTTGATTCTATGGAACGTCTAGAATCAAACATTGCAGAGATAATATGCAAGTTAGAGAAGATATTTCCTCCGTCTTTCTTCAATTCCATGGAGCATCTACCTGTGCATTTGCCTTATGAGGCGAAGGTTGGAGGACCAGTTCAATATCGATGGATGTATCCATTTGAGAGATTTCTTAATCATATAAAAAAAAAGATTGGCAATAAAGCTCGGGTGGAGGGTTCCATATGCAACGCTTATTTATTAGAGGAAATTTCGAATTTTTGTTCGATGTATTTCGAAAATCACATTGATACAAAAGCAAAAGACTTAGACATTGGTGTGAATTTCGATGACCAGCTCACTTCAAAATTACCTGAGTTATTCAATGATGACATGGGAACTACAACCGGGAAATGTAAAGAGAGGTACTTGAACGAGAAAGAGTATGAAGACGCTCATTTTTATGTGCTAAGGAACTGTGGAAACTTTTTGGAGTCCTATGAAAAGTAAGTTAATCATTATTTTGTCACTTCTACATACATTATTTTAATAATTACATTAAGGTATAATTTTAGTTAATAGTTAATTATTATATATGTTTTACATATAGGGAGTTTGAGGAATATATCAAATTATCATTTCCTGATGTTACTTCTTCTGAAGATGTTTGGACGAAACATGAGAAACGTTTTCCGAAATGGTTACGAAATGAAGTAAGTAATACATTTTCTTTTAAAATAAGCAACCAATTTGAAAGAATCTATAATTAAACATCTTAATTAACATATATATTGTTTTATTGGTAGGCTAATAGATGGAAGGATCCTTTAGTATTAGGTCTATCATTAGGTCCTTGTACCATGGTGAAGACATGGAGACGATATTCTATCAACGGTTATAAATTTCGAGCTTTTAAGGAGGGAGTTGATGTTTCCAAAGCTACCATAAGCAATGGGGTTTGTGTGAATTCTACAGATGGGTTGGATTATTATGGAACTCTAAATGAAGTAGTTGAACTTGCCTATTATACCGAGCACAAGGTTTATAAAGTGATATTGTTTAAATGTGATTGGTTTGATAACTCCCCACAAGGACTTAGTATCCATAAGATATATGGACTTGTAGATGTGAATGAGAAAAGAAAACTCAAAGGACATAACCCATTTGTGGCAGCTTTTCAAGTCGATCAAGTTTGTTATGCTAGCTATCCAACCACTAAGAAAGGTGATCAATGGTCTGCGGTTTTTAAAATCAAGGCACGATCACATGTTGATGCTCCTATTGACGAAATTGAATTCCAAGAAGATGTGGTTCTCAATGATCATTCAATTTCATCAATTTTGGTAGAAGAGACAGATACTGAAGATGAGTATCAAGTGGTTGCAGATGAAATAGGTGAAATAGGTGAAGATGAATATGACGGGAATGTCGCGGAAGAAGAGGATAGAGATTTAGTTCAAAACACCACAATTGAGATAAATGAGGAGGAAGAAGAAGAAGTCGGAATTCTATTTTCGGATGATGAAACTTTTTTAATTTCTAGTGATAGTGATAGTTAGGGGTGATAGGGAGTACTTGTAATTGTTTATTTATCTTTTGAGCATACATTTGTAAGACATGTTTTATTTATCCTTTGGTTATACATTCATAAGAAATATATGAAAACTTTGTTTTATTTTTCATGGGTTAACATTTATTATTGCTAGTGTTTATTTGTATTGTTAGCTTTATTTGAAGCAGGTAAATGTCGAGATTTATACGAAAGATATTGGGGAGTGGATCAGGTAGGCGTTCTCAAAATGAGAACGAAGAAGTGGAGGAGAATGATGATGACCTTCATTTGACCGGTGACAATGTGCCCCACCGAAATCCACCGATTATACTCACTTCTGATCCTTCGGTAGTTAACGGTTGTTGGTAAGTATTTTTTTTTATCCTCCATTAATGAAAAATATATCCTTCAAATTTATAATATTCATATTTATATATATGTGTTTGTTTTTAATCAGGTGGAATGACAAGATTGTAAAGAGATACGTGGTTGCCTCGTTCACTCAAAATCTTACCGATGAGTACTTCACCAACTGGACTGAAGCGAGTTATGCGCAACGAGAAAAGATGTGGATCTACTTTAAGGTAATGTAAAAATAAACAAGCCACATTAGTTTTTAAAATTAAACTAATATTTTCTATTTCTAATAACATTTTATTTTATGGCAGACTCATGTGAGGGCCATTGATTCTCAGTATGACCCTTTTCCTGAGTGGAAGAGGAGGGTCACGAGATTGATTACTCACATGGTGAATGGTGTCAAATACGGAAAGAAGAAGTCGGATTGGGTGCCCGATAGTTGGAAGGAGAAGTTGGACGCAAGGTACGAGAACAATCCTGAATTTAAAAAAAAATCAGACATAAACAAGGCAAATAGAAGGTCTGGTGCTAAGGACGGGAAAGCGTTGGGCACCCACACTCTAGGCCGCAAGAGTTGCTCTGATATTTTCAAAGAAATGGCAAGTATTTCATAAATTTTTAAAATATTAAATTTGGTTAATTAATATTTTATTGTCGGATATAATTAACATATAAGTTTTCTTTGCTTTTTAAAGGGCGAGTCGGCTACACCGTACAAGGTGTTTGAGAAGACGAAGAAAAACAAGAAGGGGGAGTGGATTAACCCTAGAGCTGCTCGGACAAACGTAAGTATTTCTAATCGAGCAACTTATTGTATATTTTTCATATTAAAATGATAATTTTACAATATATTTTATTTATTTTTTATTTAATAATTTCTCCTTTTTTTCAGGCTGCTTACAATGAACTTTTGGGTCAACCAACGCCAACCGGAGAGCCTCGGGATGAGATTCAGACCTACCACGAAGCTGTTGGAGGATTTGACAAAAAAGGAGGTTTTTTTGGGATCGGTCCATTGGGTGAAGAGGTATGGTATGAGAATCCTCGGGACAAAAGAGGAGATCGTCGATCTTGTTCTTATCGACCAAGCATGTTTAGTCAAATGCAAACTGAGAATATGCGTCTTAAAGAACAAGTTGAAAGCACTCAAGCATCTCAAAAACAAATTTAAGAGGAAATGGCGGAAATGAAAAAAGCTTGGAGTGATATGCAGGCTTTCTTTTCCACTCAGTCATGCTCAAGTATGCCAAATTATCACCGACGTGATGACTTCTCGGACGACCCTCATGGCTTTGGATGCAATAACATGTCAGTTGATCCTCCAACCACTTAGCATAGTTTAGTCAAATGCAAACTGAGATTATGACTTATTAACTTTAGAACATATTTTATGTTAGTGTATGAATTTATGAAGACTATTTTATGTAATTCAATTTCTTAACCATGTTTTTTCTTTGTTGTTGGTTCCCGCTTAGCGGTCGACTTGGAAATATAAATCTCCGTTTGGCGGATGATGAATGTTTTGCAGGATTTGGTGATTTGGAGGTTGTAAATATGAACAATGCAATCGCATTGGGCTGGACAGCAAGCAGCTGTTCTCAGCCTATACTGCTTTAAATTCTGACGGATAACCCGTCAAACAAAAGTCAAAATTTGACTAAATTCCTGACGGATAATCCGTCACAAAAGTCAACAGTTGACCAAATTTCCGACGGATTATCTGTCACAAATGAACAAAATTCCTGACGCATTATCCGTCACAAATGAGCAATTACTGACGCATTATCCGTCAGAAATGACAAATTACTGACGGATTATCCGTCACTATAAGTCAAAAAAAATTTGACCTGGAATTTTTTCTTCTACGGGTAGACCGTCAGAAGTCCGTCACAATTAATTTTCTGACGGATAATTCGTCACAAACTTGATTTTCGTGACGAATATTTGGGACGGAAATTTCTGACGGATTATCCGTCAGAAACGCGAATATCCTGACGGATTTCCCCTTTTCTGACGGATTTTTTCGGTCAGAACACCGCGTTTTTTTTGTAGTGTACCCAAGGTTGAGAGATACGGGAAGGGCATTGGTTTACACCTTAAGATGGCTAGGTTACTCAAGACTGAAAGGTATGTGACCTAGGATTTAGGAATCACCCTTATTGTTGACACCCAATAATTGTGAAACCTAGGAACTAATAGCATAGGCCGAAAGGAGCTATTAGGTACCATAGACCGAAAGGATATGTTACACCCCTTACGCGACTGCAATACATGTTGACCTTAGGATTTATATTACCTTAGCTATTTATTACCCAAACATCCTAGCATCCCTTTTATTATATTTTATTCTCATCTTTTATTTCTTGTTTTATTTTAATCTTTGCCTTAGATATAGTAATCAACACAATCAACCCCCAAATTTGTTACCTTTAAACATTAACAACAAACAATAAACATTCCCCACCTCTCTGTGGTTCGACCCTGACTTTCACTATCTATTGTTAAAGTTAGGAATTATAAATTTTATCTTTGGTACCCTCAACGACGGGCATCAGTCACCAATCAAAGAGGCCGAAAAACTTGGTGTTGGTTTGGTTGAGATTCATGGGGGACATGGTGGTTGTGAGGGATTGCCGAGTAAGGAGGAGCACGGAGGTTGTGAGGGTGAGAACGCCGTGAGCGTAAGTGAGTTGGGAGATCACGGGTGTGCTAGTCCCGTGGGGGTGTTTGTCGGAGTTCAAGAAGATAGGTTGGTTACTAACACCAACGAGCACAAGGAGCCTAGGAGCATGGGTTTGATGGCTAGAGGGAATCATGGTCTAGTCAAGACAAGAGCAAGCATGGCTAAGTCGACTCAAGACATACTCGATCTCAATTTGAGGTCAAATTCTCAAAAACTGTAACACCCCTATTTATTTAGAGGCCTGAAATAGGACCCTCCAAATAACCAAGGGTGTTACCATCTCGGAAACCCGAGGTAGTAGATAACAAAGGAGGAACTACAGTACTTTATTTAATAATTTAACGTTACATAAAGTCTCAAAACATTACAACTGGTGAAACTAAAAGACTGATCTAACACTAGACAGGTCTGTTCCAAGTCCTCTCCTCCCTTCCGCATCCATAAGTCTAAACCTGTCATTCTGCTCCCCAATAAATTGGATCAACACAGACACAACAAACAAACAACAAACAGGGTCAACACGAGGTTGAGTAGGTAATATGATTAAACATGAAACATCACAATATACAATTCCTCCATCTCCTCCAAATCAACTCCTCCACATCACCCCAACACATCACACCTCCCATGGCCATATCACAAGTCCCTTATCACAAGACCCTTATCACAAGACCCGATTCAAAACCTCCGTCCTCCACAACAACAGTAATATCAATCAATCAATATATATATTCACAGTTTAATATAAACTTTATACAATAGATATTCTCATGTCAATACACAACCACAAATGTAAATATTCCCCTACCTTGAAACTGCGGAAGATAAAAGCAAGTGCGCGACAGCTACTAAAAGTGTTCCACGCGAAAACCTCCACCTAGACATATATCATATAATTAATAAACTCCCTAAATATCGTAATAGACGTACACATTCTATTTATAGAACCTCCTATACTTAGAAAGTTTCCCAATAACCAAAGTTACCCAAAATAGTAACATCCTAATTATAGTAACTCCTAAAAATGTACGTCATGCTCATATACGACACATTACCCATAAACGTAAACAACACAACTTATTATAATAATATTAATATCAATAACAATAACAATAATAATAATAATAATAATAATAATAATAATAATAATATTGATAATGGTTATATTAATCATTGTAGTAATCATACTAGTTATGATTACCACTAAAATTAATCATACGGAAAAAAAACGAAACACAAAGCTAACACTGCTACAACTCCCGTGAACCAACACTTCCCCGAGACCAACCCGCGACCAAACAGCCCCCTACACCCGCCTATTCACGCCGCGACCTGCACCCATAGCCACCCAGATTCGTACCCCATGGCGCCTGGTGCCACCGTGACCACCACCCACCTGCTCGACTCCCAAGGGCGTGGTGAACCAGAGCCCAAACCAGGCCTGGTTCTCCCTCCTAACCTCCTGACCAGAGCTAAACTCAACCCTCATCGACACCTCTGCCACCATCGACTGCCCCCGACTCAACCACCCATACCTTCCCTAGACTCCAGACTCGAGAGACACGGTGGTAACATCGTGTCGACCTCCCCCGAGTCAGCGATGTTACCACCCCCAACACCCAGTACACAAACCAAACCCAGACGCGTGATACCCAGAAACCCGACACCTTTCTGACAGCCCCTTTTTATCCCCTTATAACACCACGACCGGCAACCTTTAACCACCACGACTACCACCCTTGACAACACCTAACCACTACCCGACTCCAAACGTGAAACCAAAGAAAACAAACTACAGACCCATAAGAAAACGAAGGACAAAGATTATAGAATACAACTCAGACACTTTTCTAAATACGAAACAACTTCCTGCCACCAAGTTAACCACCTGCCACGACGCCCCTAGACGGCCAACGACGCCCTATCACAGCCCATACATACTCACCACATATCCTAGTATAAATTTATGTAAAGACATCAGAGATTAAGCCATATGACGTTCCTCTAATTGCATAACAAAACCATAACACAAAACAGTAACGACCCAGTAGCGTGGTGACTTACCAGATCTTTGCCTAAATCGAACCACCCAACGCTAGGCTATGGCCACCGTGAGCAGGTTCTTCTTCTTCTCTAAGGTGGCGGCTAGGTTTTAGTGAAGGCGTAATTGTGTTTGAATAGGGTTTAGGGTGAGGAATTCCTTGCTATATATGACGGCTGAGAAAGGGGTTGTTCAATGTTTCTGAAATTCCTGCGTGGGCTGACCTATTGTCACGCCTTTCGAAGCCCAAAGCGAGGTACCCAGTGGTCACAAGATCGACACACACTAACACCATGCAACAAATAGTATTACTAGGTACTTAGGTTCCCACTTCGAATCACACCGAAGTCCAAAACGCTTAACAAAATATGAGTACGCACAAGCCTATTAAACGACCAATTAACAAGTAAAACATCGCTTGCCCATAAATTATGATATTTTAATAGTAATATCCCCTAAATTATTATATGTTAATAATAATAATTCGGGTTATTACAAAAACTGAGAGAGTATGATGCGGGAGCATTAGCACGGACTAGAGGTCGTGACCCACGACCCAAAGAGAGATTAAAAATGTTCGATTTGGGTTCAATACGGATTTTTAAGTTAGCTTGGGAAGACGTATTGAAAGAACAAAGGAAGGTAGCGATTAGGGTTCCTAATCTTATTAGGTTTTTGTGATTTAATTTATCTTGTTTTTATTTAATTAGTTAATTAATTTTGTTACTAGTTTGTTACAACAAGGTTGTTAAGGTTGTTACAAGGTGGTTACAAAGTTAGTTATTAAGTTGTTAAGGTTTGTTATTAAGTTGTTAGGGTTTGTTACTACAACTTAATCTTTTATTTATTATTTTATCTTTTAGATTAAATAAGGATTATCTTTAATCCATAGGATAGGAATAGAAACCCTAAGAGAAGTAGTAATACACGGTTTTGGTCGAGTATTGGGAACCGTGTAGGGTTCTTCTTTGTTTCCTATTTCGATTCTAGTTTGTACGGATGTCTTTACTATAAATAGGCATCCTTAGTTGTTTGTTTTATTCATTCAAGTTATAAATTAAAAATCTCTTTGTTAAGTTTTACTTACTAGCCTAAAGTATCTGTGTGAGCTTTAAAACCGAAGTATCTGTGTGAGCTTCAAAATAATTGAGAGGGTATCTGTGTGAGCTTGATCAATTATCCTATCCATCGACAATCATAAATCATTCATTCAATCGTTTCACAAATCTTTCAAATATTAAGTGTTGTGCCTTATTACGTTATCAACGATCATCACCAATCAAGAACTTC
The DNA here is from genome assembly GCA_029255685.2 of Silene conica. Classification (NCBI taxonomy): domain Eukaryota; kingdom Viridiplantae; phylum Streptophyta; class Magnoliopsida; order Caryophyllales; family Caryophyllaceae; genus Silene; species Silene conica. Next base: position 73,679,740 of record CM055311.2, read on the forward strand.
AAGAAAACCGTCCAAGAACCACCAACGTGACCACCGTGCCACGTCACCATCGACGGCCACCATCACCGGCCACCCTTCGTTCATTCTTTCATCATTCTTGGTTATTTCCCGTTCTTTATTCATTCAAGATTGTAATATTTTACAAGTATTTTTATTCCGCTGCAACATACGTATTTTTGTTGATCGTCTTAATTGATTATCACCCCAAATACGCATCAGACATTCTAAGCAAAATTAACAAATTCATGGCCTCAACCCATTACAATAATATCCGAGAAACAAAAAACTGAAACACATTGATGGACACAGCCCATTAACAGATTAACAAAATATTTAATTACAAAAAAAAGTCAAAATAGAATAACTAAATATCTGTGAAACAACCAACTAACAATTATAAAGGTTAGTGGTATCATAAAACTGCCAAAATATTATTCCCACTCTCAACATTACTATTCAAAATATTTAAAACAAATATTCAGATATTATCATATATACAATCTACATTAAAATCTCAAAATTTCAGCAAACATAAAAGGTGAATGTTTTTCATACAATGAAATTCGTATAAATATCAGATTGAGTTTTGAGCACAATTAAAGTCAGCAGGAACAAGTAAGTTTTTTTAGCATATTGAACACATTATAATGTTCTTATCGAAAAGACAATATGAATTAATTTATAATTTTATTATCATCTAAGACAATTTATAAGTTTATTATAATCTAACACAACAATACTGTTTAATTATTGTTAGAAGGAAACTAATTGAAGCATGGAAAGGCGGAATTCGTCAAGTTCAGAGAAACATAATAGGAAGAGAAAGTCTAGAAACGAGACGGGTATGTAATTTAATAATTTTTGTTTAACCATCATATATACTTTGCTAAATATTTTGTATTCATAAATATGAAACGAGTATGTATTCATAATAGGGTATGTATTCATAATAGTGTGCACATAATTTTCTACACTTTTTGTTCATCAAATATTTCATATTTTTTATTTACATAAAAATCCCACAATTTACAACTTATTTACTGATATAATCAATTAATAACTCAAATGTTTAGATCTAAACTTGATAAACAAAAATTAATCTAATTGAACCGACATGAAAAACAATAAATCTAATTAAACCGACATGTAAAGAAATAATAAATGTGAATTGGGTATGGTAGATATTGAAGGAACGAGGCAACTGGGTAACTACTTTTATGGAAGTATACATACATTAATATATATTTACAATTTTGATCAGCGAAATAATGTATCGACGTGCATGTAGATTATGCCACAACTTATATGTTTCACACAGTGACACCTTCTTGCTGACAAATTAATATAAAGTTTACAGATCTAAACTTTTTGTTTATCAAACATTATAAGTCATTTTTGGTGTAACATAATTTAAATTAGTCACAATTCAGTCAATTGATTAACATAAATTAAACTTCAGGAAGCAAAATTACGTCATAACACTCATAAGTGATAAGCATTATAGCTAAAGTTAAATATGTGATCTTAAAAGTGATAACAGTTGGTTGATCGCATTAGCTTAAAGAAATGGCAAATATAAACACACGCCTTGATGTAGTACCAATATATATGTAAAAGCATATAGCAGTTAGTTACAATTGTCTCACCTGATAGTAACAAGAGCAAAGCAGCATTAGCATTACTGCAAAAAGCTGTACACCGTCCTCTTCCCCTGCATCTGCAATCTGCATGCTCTCTCTACCCACTTCTATTCCCATATTAAGTACTGTTGTTCAACTTGAGTCCGCCCCTCGGGAAAACAGAGGAAAAAAATTAATTATGGTGTAGCATAATTTTAAGTTCATTATTAAATATTTGGGATATGGTATGGCATTTGACTCACCATTGTTGAACGTGAGTCCGACTTTCCACCTGCATGTCAGAATAAATATAACAAATGTCATAATTGATGAACACTAAAAAATGATCTAATTAAATCGACATGCAAATCAAAAATTATTTTGAGACTACTGATAACCTATATAAGATATGAATAATGTGATTATTGTACTTCTCAATGACAAAAATACATACAGACGCTAGCTTATATACAACAACTACCAAATATTCCTTGAGTTGGAATCCTATAACTTAGGCAACAAATAATAAAACATATAGCTAATTTACATGGGATATGCTGATATATTATGATATTATACTATAGAAATACGAGAATATGATATGCTAATATATAATGATATTATACGAGAATATTCTAATTACTACCAAGAGCTAAAACAATCGAGACAATTTTAATATAAAAAACAATGAATCTATAAACTTTACAGATCTAAATTATTTGTTGAACAAATATTTCTAATTTTTTATTAGCAATCAGAAAAAAAAAACAATTTACGAGATATTAAATTATCTACTCAATCAACACAAATGTTTAGATCAAATAATGATTATCAATTAAATCTGATTAAACCAACATGCAAATAAATAATTAATGTGAGACTACCGTGAATTAAAAAAAGTAGAGACAATTTAATATAAAAATTAATGGTGTATAAAGTTTACAGATCTACGATTTTTATTGATAAAAAATTTCTAATATTCTTATTAGCAATCAGAACAAAAAGCCAACAATTTACGAGATATTAAACATTCTACTCAATCAACAACACAAATGTTTATTTAGATCTAATAATGATAATCAAATCAATCTAATTAAACTTACATCTGCACCTAACTTCAAAAATGACTTTGATGTTTGGTGAGTACCTACAGGCCAAAAGACGGTTTAGTATGTTAATGAAAAAAAATTAATTATATATTGATAAATAATAAAGGTGGTAAAGTTGCAGACCACAACACACATCTACTCCTAACTTCAACAATTTCTTTTGGCAGAGTCGCATAACTGACGTCCTAATATCTCAATGCAATACGAAATTCATTATTTGTTAACGAGTATTTCTAATTTTTTATTAGCAACCAGAAAAAAAATCAAGAATTTACGAGATATTAAATGAACTACTCAATCAACAACACAAATGTTTAGATCTAATAATGATAATCAAGCAAATCTATTTAAACTGACATGCAAATAAATAATTAATGTGAGACAACCGTGAATTAAAAAATGTCGAGACAATTAAATATAAAAATCAACCATGTTTACAGATCTACACTTTTTGTTCATCTAATATTTCGAATTTTTTATTACACGGAATTAAGACTACAATTTAAGACTTTTTTACTGATCTACTCAATTAATAACACAAATGTTTAGATCTAATCTTTATAAACAAATAAATCAAATTAAACCGACATGCAAATCAATAGATCTAATTAAACCGATTTGTAAATAAAAAATTAGTGTGAGACAACCATAAATTTAAAAATGTCGAGCCAATTTAATATAAATATTAACCATGTATAAAATTTACATATCTAAACTATTTGTTCATCAAATATTTCGAATTTTTTATTTACAAAGAAAAAACGACATGCAAATGTTTAGATCTAATCTTTAGACAGAAAAAAAGTGACATGCAAATGTTTAGATTTAATTTTTATTTAGACAGTAAAAAGCGACATGCAACTTTACAAATCTACACTTATTTACTGATCTACTCAATTAATAAGAAAAATGTTTAGATCTAATGAAATAAATAAATAAAAATAGAGACGAAATATAGTGTAATAAACATATTCCTGAACTTTCATCAATTACCTCAACTATTTACAACAAAAAGAGTCGGTGAAAGGAGAGGAGAATGAGCAGAGAATGAGCGGATAATGAGTAGAGAATGAGCAAGGAGACGAGAAGGGAGGATTAAGACATGAATTTGTCGACGGAAATTATGTTAGAGAGAGGTATGTTAGAGAGAGGGGGAGGCTGTCTTAAAATGAATTAGGGTTAGGGTGAGGGGTGAGGGGGGTTTATATACGGACATCATGTAGGTTTGAGTGATTGTGAAAATTGAAATGGGCCGAGTCCATTACTTGGGCCATTTAATCGAGATTTTTCAACCCATTATTTTCATGGCTTTGGCCTTTGGGCATATTCATATCTACATATTTCATTAACAATTAGTCTATTATTTGGGCTAGTTTTTTGATATTTTATTATCGAATGCGAAATCCGTTATTTTTATTATTTTGGGTCATATCTATATCCACATATCCATCAACTATTTACAACGGATTTATGTATATTTATATTTATATGTATATTATATCTGTAGGTAATGGATGTCAACTAACGGGAAATTTGAGCGGTCACCTACCAAATGATTTTGGTCGTAATATTATATCTCCTTTCGGTGATATAACTAACGGTATATATCTATTACTTTATATATTAAATATTAATATTGTTTAAATACAAATTGATGTGTAATTATATCATGTTTAATGGATATTGTTTAATTAGTCTATGCAGGACCACAATCAGCAAGAGAAAGGAGAAAATCGATTATGGCTTTCAAAAGAAACAATGCCAGATCAACAACAAATGAAACTAATAATTTATCTGCATCAAATATTAATCAGCCAAATGCCATAACAGAAGGTCCGTTCATATATTCATTCAAATATGTGCACGACAATTTATTGTAATTTGTATATAATATTAAAAAATTTAAGAGTGAATTAATAAAATCTTCATACTTCCAAGTAGTAGTACCAGAATAGCTATCTTCGATGAGAACAGCCAAGAAAATACGTCATCTTCTATTTTGGAGACAACACATTCCACATACGTTGAAGATGAAATCCATATTTCTGAACGTAATGGAGTTTCTGAACCAGATCTTCTAGGTTTAATTTCATATATTTATGTTATTTCAAAATATTGAACTAACTCACGACAATTATTTAAATTTCAATTTTAAGTTGAAATTTTTAATAATTTTATTTTTTTAGTGCATGAACATTATTGGGATATTGGTGATCCAACTTATAAGTGCAAACATTGTGGTGCACAAATGTGGTATGGTGAAAGAGTGCGAAAAAACAGGAATTCCTTGCATCCAACCTTCACACTATGTTGTGGAGATGGAAAAGTCGAGCTCCCTTTCTTAAAGAGACCGCCTCAATTGCTCGACGATCTACTTTGCAATCGTCATCCTTTAAGCAAGCATTTTATTGCTAATATTCGAGCATATAACGCAATGTTTGCTTTCACGTCGATGGGTGGGAAAATTTATAATTCAATTAATCGAGGTCGCGGTCCTTACACGTTTAGAATGGGTGGTCAAAATGTTCATCGTATTGGAAGTCTGTTACCCGAAGGTCAAACCCGTCCAAAGTTTTGTCAATTATACATTTACGATACTGAGGAAGAGATTCAAAATCGTAAGAATGCCTTCAGGTATGTTTTTCATATGTAATTGTAATGTTATATTCGTTTTTTCCCAATTGTTTATAAAATAATCTTATATTTAAATTAAACTTAACAGTGATGGTGCTTCGAATAGATTTAACGATGATCTCATATGTTCACTTCAAGGAATGATAGATGAGAAAAACACGTTGGCTAAAATATTTAGGATGGCTAGAGATAGATTGTCTAATGATATTGATGGAGAAGTTAGTATTAGGCTGATATCTCGAAGGCATACAGACGGTAGAACGTACAATCTTCCAACTACTTCAGAGGTTGCTGCACTTATTGAAGGAGATATTGGGCCAACAACTGAGCAAAGGGATATTGTTGTTCAAAAACATTGTGGCACACTACAACGAATATCTGAGCTTCATCCTTCCTATTTGCCGTTACAATATCCTCTATTATTTCCTTCAGGTGAAGACGGTTTTGGGTAGGTATACTACACAGAGAAACTTCTCTTAATGTGAGCAGAAGAAAAAAGCCACGAAATCAATTGACAATGCGAGAGTGGCTTGCATTTCGCATTCAAGACCGCCTGTTATCTCGCGAATATTCGACAATTTTGTTGACTAGCAGATTGTTTCAACAATTTTTAGTTGATACTTATATGATGGTCGAGTATCATAGATTGTCCTTCCTTCGACATAATCAGAAGTTGTTGCGCGCAGAAACATATAATAATCTTGCTAATGCTGTTAATGAAGGAAATATTGGCCCATCTTCTGTTGGGAGTCGTATCATTATACCTTCAAGCTATGTAGGAGTTGATGGATACATGAGAAAAAACTACCGAGATACAATGGCTATTTGTAAGTGGAATGGTTATCCGGATTTATTCATCACTTTTACCTGTAACCCAAAATGGCCGGAAATAACAAGATTCGTTTCTAAGAAAGGAGTTAGGGCCGAGGATAGACCGGATATTTGTTGTCGAGTTTTTCAAATTAAACTTCAAGAGTTGATGACTGACTTGAAAGATCGACACATATTTGGACGAGCAATTGGAGGTAACATTTCAAACTATTCTATTTGTTTTAGAATCTTTTATTATAATGCTCTTTTTATCGTAATGTATTTCTAAAATATTATTTATTATAAATTATCCCGCAGCGGTGTACACCATTGAGTTTCAAAAACGTGGACTCCCTCATGCTCACATTTTATTGTTCTTGCATCGAGATGACAAGTTTCCAGAAGCTTCAGATATCGACAAAGTTATTAGCGTTGAAATACCTGATCCAAATGAACACCCTGACTTACATAGTGCTGTAGCAGATTTTATGATTCATGGTCCATGTGGCGAAGGATTTCCAAACTTTCCGTGTATGATTGGTAATAAATGTGCTCGGTATTTTCCTGAAAAATCTAGCGAGAGGACAACAGTGGATGGTGAGGGGTATCCTATTTATAGAAGAAGAAAAGAAGGTGTTTTGCTTGAGAAAAATGGGGAAACTATTGATAATGGTTTCGTCGTCCCATATAATGCACATTTATTGTTAAAATACCGAGCTCATATCAATGTTGAATGGTGCAATCAATCGAGGTCTATTAAGTATTTTTTCAAGTACATCAACAAAGGAGTTGATCGAGTCACGATGCAATCCTCTCATAGGCGACGCAACGATGAAAATCCAGAGCAAACGGATGAAATACGAAGGTTTTATGACTGTAGGTATATCTCCGCATGTGAGGCTGTATGGAGGATATTTTCTTTTAATATCCATTTTCGCACACCTGCTGTTGAACGATTGCAATTTCACTTGCCGGATCAACAGAGGGTTGTTTTTAACGATGATGATCCTCTCGATGAAGTTCTAGACAGTCCAACAATCGGTATGTCTAAATTTTTAGACTGGATGGAGTGTAATAAACGCGAAGAAGAAGCAAAAGAACTGACATTTAGTCAATTCCCTACTAAGTTTGTATGGAAGAAAGACCTTCGCAAGTGGAGCTTAAGAGAACGTGGATTTTCAATTGGCAGGTTACAGCATGTTACTCCTAATTGTGGAGATTTGTATTTCATGCGTATAATGTTGAACTTTGTTAAGGGCCCTACATGCTACGAGGATATTAGAACAGTTGATCGTGTTGTATACCCTACTTATAGGGAAGCGTGTTATGCCTTAGGGTTGCTTGGTGATGATAAAGAATACATAGATGTTATTGAGGAAGCAAGTCTTTGGGGTTCCGGTGTCTATCTTAGAAGGTTTTTTGTAACTTTGTTACTAATGGGTACAATGTCAAGACCAAAATTTGTATGGGAAAAAACATGGCATCTACTTTCAGACGATATCCTGCATCGTCAACGTCGCATCTCAAATAGACCAGGTCATTTCTCACCTACTCATATATTTACGTTGATTACATTCTTATCCCTTACTTATAAACAAATATTTGCACGTTCTTTTATTTGCGTTATCTTATAGTAAATAAAAATTCACGCGCAGATTTAAGCCTAACTGATGCGGAGTTGAAGAATTATGCTTTGGATGAGATCGAATCATCTTTGCAACGGAATGGGTCAACGTTACGGAGGTTTGATGGTATGTCGTTTCCTGATTCTCTGGCTGCAGTAAATCATATTAATACATTGCTTGCAGATGAACTATCATATGACAAAGAATTATTGCATGAAAAGCATAAACAACTCATATCCACGATCACAGATGAGCAACGTAGTGTATACAACGACATCATGGACGCTGTTCAAATTGGTAAAGGAGGTGTGTTCTTTGTTTATGGTTATGGAGGGACTGGGAAGACATTTATCTGGAGAACTTTATGCGCTGCATTACGTAGTAATGGAGAAATTGTTCTTCCGGTTGCATCGACTGGTATTGCTGCAGTATTGCTACCTCGCGGGACGACAGTGCATTCTAGATTTGGCATTCCAATCAATGCTGTTGAGAATTCTACATGTTCTAGAATTAAACCAGGAACAGATTTGGCAGAATTTTTAATACGAACAAAATTGATAATTTGGGATGAAGCTCCAATGATTCATAAGTACTATTTTGAAGCTCTTGACAAAAGCTTAAGGGACATCATGCGATTCTCAAATAATGTAGACTACGATCAGCCGTTCGGGGGCAAAGTCATCGTGTTCGGTGGTGATTTTCGACAATGCTTACCAGTTGTTCCTAAAGGTAGCAGGGCAGATATCGTGTTTGCTTCTTTGTGTTCATCTGATATTTGGTCTTATTGCAAGGTAATTCTATTTGCATTTGCTTATGATGAGTGGACTACAAATTTGTTTTTTCAAATATTTTTTCCTCATTATTTACATATTATTTTAATGCAAGGTACTAAAATTAACGAAAAACATACGTCTTCAATGTGGAAGCTCAAATTCTAATGCTCATGAAATCCGAGAATTTTCTGAGTGGATTTTGAAGGTTGGAGATGGTATAGTTGGAGAACAGAATGACGGAGAAGTTGATATAGAACTCCCTAATGATATCCTTATTAAGGATGTCGATGATCCAATTGGTGCTATTGTTGATAACACTTATCCATCTTTTGTTACTGAATATCGGAATCCAGATTATCTTCAAGAAAGAGCAATAATCCTTGCGCCAACTCATGAGATTGTGGAGACTATCAATGATTATTTGTTGTCCCTAATTCCCGCTGATGGAAAAATTTATTACAGCTCAGATGAAATAAGCAAAGAGGAGAGCAATTCTGAGATACTTGAAGTTTATTCTACAGACTTTCTAAACTCAATTAAATGTTCAGGTCTCCCGAATCACGAGTTGAAATTGAAGGTTGAGGCAACAATAATGTTACTAAGAAACATTGATCAACGAGAAGGATTATGTAATGGCACAAGATTGGTCGTAACGAACTTCGGTGTTCGAGTTATTAGGGCAACTATCTTAACCGGCAGCAATAAGGGAGAACGAGTTCATATTGCTCGGATCACGTTAAGTCCTTCTGATTCAACAAAATTTCCAGTTAGGTTTGAGAGAAGACAGTTTCCAATAACTGTATGTTTTGCCATGACAATCAACAAAAGTCAAGGACAATCATTATCCCACGTTGGTCTTTATCTTCCTAGACCAGTTTTTAGTCATGGCCAACTCTATGTTGCTATCTCGAGGGTGACCAGTAAAAAAGGCTTGAAAATACTTATTTGGAACAACGAAACTGGCACATGTAATTTAACTTCCAATGTTGTTTATCATGAGATATTTGAGTATTTGGAGTAGTATTTATTTGTTGTAAGCATGCACTATATTCTGTTTTCGGTGTACGTAAACAAGTATGTTTATGAATTTATTAATTTCATAATGTTATTTACAATTGTCATGTCTAATTATTTACTTATGTATGCATCTAAATATTTTTACAAAAGACTTATTATTTATATTATTTATATTATTTATATTTCTCATGTATAAATAACACTTTATGTATAAATTCCTATTATACCCGTGCATTTATGCACGGGTTACCCACTAGTTTTTGTAAAAATAACACAAATAATACACGTACTATATAAACAATGGCTTAAATTAAAATATAACAAATACCGTATAAATACGAAATACATTATAAATACAGAAAAATAAAAATACAATTTCTCAAACTACTTAATGACATAATTAAGAATTATAATATATTAATTAAGTACAAGCATTTAATAGGGGTAATAAAACTACTCCCTCCATTTTTTGATATCACCCAAGGGGCTCTTGCACAAGGATTAATGAAGTTATTAAACAAATATTATATGATGTACTTTCTGCTTTATGGGGAATAAAAGAATGCAAGTGGGTTAGTATTAATTAGGATTAGAGTTATAATTAATGTAAAAGTTACCACTTGAAGTTCCCACCATTTTCTTTGGCTGGAAATTTTAAATTTTCAGCCAATTTTTGCTTCCCACCAAAATGTTTTCAAAAAGTCTAATTTTTCCCACCAAAACTCAATATTACAGCCCGTTTTGACAGCCAGTAACATTGGTTATGATGAGCATTAATTACAAACAGTACTGTTTATGGGTAAATAAAATTACACAAACTGAATTTTTACACCACAATCAGAAGTAAAATGTTGAGTAATATATTCTATATAAGTAATATATTGTTTTATGTTTTAATAATGACAAGTCTAGGTGATTATATTTTATATGCATATGCGTGTAATCGTGCGGTTAAGTGTACAGTTAATTTTAGAGCGAAGATCATAGTTTAGTAAAGTATAATTCAATCGAAGATTGCAAGAATGATCAAGCTCATGTCAAGTGTCAAGTCTTTTTGAAGATTTACAAGATAAAAGCTTCATTACAATATCAAGAGTTTTTAAGTTATGGATCATTCCTATAACTATCGAAGAAATGAGATTTGCGTGAAGTAAATCAAAGCGTAAAGATTTATGCGTGTTATTAATATATTATTATATATTAATCTAGTAATCTTATAAACGGTTTTAAAATAGAAATATTCTTTAGTAACAAGAATTAAAATATTTATCTTATGAGGTAAATATTAATTCTAAAATGCTAAGGATTTTATTTTAACCGTTATTGTCAAAGTTCAATTCCTAGAGAAACGCACTTCGAGAAATATGTCTCGAAGAACGTGCTATGTACGTTGGGAATCGTGCATAGAGAGGCGTGCTACACGTTTCTTTTTACGAACCCTAATACGTTTCATATTATCTTTATGGTTAATTAAATAAATAAACTTGTTTATTTAATCTACTTAAAGATTGACTAGGATTTGATTAAGAATATAATTTATTATATTATTGACAAGAATTAGGATTTGATTCAAAGTAGGATTCTATATTTTATGGTATAAGGATGTTTCCTAAGTCAAATAAGATTATGGAAATATTATCTTATGTCTTAAATTAATATTATTCTATTAGAGTCCTTTCCTAATTCATATAAGATTAAGTTTTAAATATTACCTAGAATTAGTATTCTAGATAAAGTAATATTCCTAAACTATCTAGGGTTTAACCTAGATCTAAATTAGTATATAAAGCTCTCAATATCACACGCCTAATCAATAAAAAAAAAAAAAAAAAAAATCACACGCCTCACGCTCAAAGAAGAAGAACGAACGATACCTCACGTACGTCTCGATATTCGTGCTAATCATTGTCAAATCTCGAAATCAAGACTACAAGCATTGAGGAATATTTTCATACATTCAAGATCATCAAATATAAGAAGTTGTTAAAAGTTTATCTTACTTACTTAAGATAGATTCGAGTATTTAGCGGTACTCATTGTAAGCAAGTATTTAACGGTACTTGTCGTAGCTAGATATTTAACGGTATCTAGATTGAGTTACAACTAACATCAAAGTTGTACGAGTTGGGTTGATAAAATTGTAATCCGGAGAAGGTACTAATTTTATTAATCGAGAATAGTGGACGTAGGTTTCAAAGTGTGAAACTGAACCACTTCAAAAGATCGTGTCTCCTTTATTTTATTGTTCTTACTCGTTACTTGCTATTACTTCGTCACAACAACTCACATCGAAGAAGAATCGAAAAAGTTGGCATACTCAATTCAACCCCCCCCCCTTCTTGAGTATATCTAGGTCAATAGACTCTTCAATTGGTATCAGAGCCTCGTGCTCTTGAAAGCCTTACAGCTTGAGATTGATCCTTCTATTGATTTTCAATGGATTCAAAACACCTTAAGTGTCCTATCTTCGATGGAAAGAACTATAGCTTGTGGAAGAACATGATGACCCACTACGTCAAAGGATGTGACTGGGAATGCTGGAAAATAATTCAAACTGGACCAAAGAAGATATTGGTTGCATCTGCAAATGGAACCACATATGAGAAACCAGAAAGTGACTATGTGGAAGCTGATTACAAGATTGCTGAGAAAAATTCAAAAGCCATGAGTCTACTCCAAAACGGTATGATTACTTCTGAATTTGATCGCTTCTCTTCTTGTAACTCAGCTAAAGAAATATGGGATGGCCTAGAACTTGCCTACGAAGGTACTTCCGTAGTCAAGAAACATCGCATAGACTTGCTCATTCAACGATATGAACTTTTCACTATGGAAAAGAATGAATCGATTGATAGCATGTCTGCGCGATTTTCTTGCATACTTAATGAACTACGGAACCTTGGTAGGAAGTATGATTCTGAGGACATAGTCAGAAAAGTCCTTAGAAGCCTAACCAAAAAATGGCAACCAAAAGTCACTGCAATTGAAGAAGCTCGTGATCTCACGACCTTAACTTATCAAGAACTCATTGGATCTCTAATGGCTCATGAGATCATGCTAAATAGAGATGACAATGATCATTCTACAAATAAAAACATTGCACTACAAGCCTCTACAAGTGGAGAATGTGAACCTGAACTGGAAGATGAAACAGTTCTCTTCGCAAGACGCTTTAAAAAGGCTGTCTTCAAAGGAAGATTTACCAAGCCCAACAATAAAGCAAACGACAAGAAAAAAAGTGATTCTAAGCAAACCTTCTTCAAACGAGGATGCTTTAAATGTGGTGATCAAGGACATATGATCAAGGATTGTCCCAGCTGGGACAAAATAAAAGACAAATCCAAACGAGATAAAACCAAAACTGAATTCAAAAAGGTTATGCTCGCATCTTGCTGGGGAGAATTGGACTCTGACGATGATAGTGACTCAGAAGAAGAGGAAGTTGCTAACCTGTGCCTAAGCAACATAAGTTTGGATCTAATCTCCGACGATCATGACTCATCACAATTCTGCCTCTATGGAGAATCTGATTCAGAAAATGAAGACCAAGAGGTAAATTTTTTACAGCTTAAGAGTCAAGTTAAGAATTTATCTAAGTCTGCTTTAATTAATTATTTCGAACAAACCTTAGACCAATGTCACGAACAAAGTCTTGAATTAGACGAGTTGAAGGAACAGATCCTTGACATTGCAGAGGAAAATCAACTTTTAAAGGCCAAAGCTAAGAAACTGAAATCCAAGGTTAACATTGATACAAATGTTAAGTTGGAAGCAGTAATGTCTGAGAAGAAAATTCTTGAGTCTAAAATTACAGCCAATGAAGCTGTAATCTCAAAATTGAAACTCAACATTAAAGAGCTTGAATCTAAGAGTATAGCCAATGAAGCTATAATCTCAGATCTAAAAAGGTCTAATGAACTTCTAAAGAGTAAACCTGCACCAGTTGTTGTAGATGAAACTCATCTAGAAGAAGTTGAAATCCTCGAGCAAAAAATCATGGATCTAGAATTCAACTTATCCAAAGTTAAAAAGGAACATGCGCAAATCGTGTTCAATTTTAATAAAGACATTCAAGACTTAAAAAAATCTAACAATGCTGACCACTCATCTTGCTTAAAAGAAATAGAGTCTCTAAAAGACCTTCTTCTTCATGCTCGCAAAGTTCATGAAAAATGGGAAGGAAGTACTAACGTACTAAACTTCCTAACTGAACAATCTGATAACAACATGAAGATGGGTCTAGGTCATGAGTGCTATGGTAGGAGAGACCATTCTAAATGTCAACAAAAACCTAATGAACGTGACTTTAGAAAAAGAAAGTATGTAGACCTGCCTGAATACTTGATTTGTACTTATTGTGGTCATAATGGACACCTACGAGAAAACTGTGTAAAACACGCACTCGACTTCAAAACTGGAGTCAAATTTGTTAAATCTCTAGGTATACCAAATGACTCTATATCTATCATTGATAGTGAGGAAGATAATGAAGGGGTTGAGGAAAGAAATAATGACCATAGATGGTTCTATTACATGTCCTTTAATTACGCAGAAAAGAAAAATAGAACCACTCAAACTCATAAACCTACAACCTACAAGAAACAAAAACCCAAGACTCACACTCAACCAACAAAACCTAACTACCACAGTTACAAGAGACCTATAGTGAGACAAGTTTGGGTTAAAAAGGAAGATGTTTTCATTATCACTAACTCAAAAGGACCCAAGTTTGCTTGGGTACCTAAGTCCTGTCTTTAAACTACTTTGTGCAGATAATCGCTAAAGAGAATAATCTATGGTACCTCGACAGTGGATGCTCTCGACACATGACAGGTGACGCCAACCTATTCACCACCTTGGAACCATTCGACGGAGGAAAGGTCACCTTCGGTGACAACAAAAAGGGAAAGGTAATAGGTGTCGGTAAGATAGGCATCTCAACTTCTCACTCTATTAGCGATGTATATCTGGTAAGTGGTCTTAAACATAACTTAATTAGTATATCCCAATTATGCGACAAAGAAAACAAAGTTGTTTTTCATACAGATGTGTGTCGTATAATTATGGAAGGTACAAGTAAAGTTATTCTTGAAGGTTATAGAAAGAAAAATGTTTATATGATTGATTTAAACGTTGTGCCTACTGACTCTCTCTCATGTATGAAAGTTACGTTAGATGATCCATGTCTCTGGCATAAGAGATTTGGGCACATTAGTTCTCCTATTCTTAGCAAATTGAAGAGATGGGACTTGGTCGAAGGTCTTCCCAAGATCAGATTTGATCAAGAAAAGATGTGCGACACATGTGCACGATGTAAACACGTCAGATCATCCTTCAAACCAAAAAGAATAGTAAGTACTAACCAAGCTCTTGATCTAGTACATATGGATCTCTGTGGCCCTATGAAGGTAAGAAGCAGAGGCGGTTCCAGGTATGTTTTCGTTCTAGTTGATGATTATTCTAGATTTGTTTGGCCTATCTTTCTTCACTCTAAAGACGAAACATTTGATGAATTTGTTAGTCTTATGAAACTTGTTCAAAACAAATTAAAAACTAATCTGGTAACTATTCGAACTGACCATGGAACCGAGTTTGACAACCATGCTTTTATAGAATTCTGTAAATCCAACGGTGTTGGACATAACTTCTCTGCACCTAGAACACCACAACAAAACGGAGTAGTAGAACGCATGAACAGAACCCTAGAAGACATGGCTAGAACAATGCTTCTTTGTAGTGGGCTACCTAGAAACTTTTGGGCTGAGGCTATTAGTACAGCTTGCTATATTCATAATCGTGCTATGATTAGACCTATCCTTAAAAAGACACCCTATGAACTTTTACGTGGTCGTAAACCTAATATATCTCATCTAAGATGTTTTGGGAGTAAATGCTTTGTTCATAACAATGGTAAAAATCGTTTAAGCAAATTTGACCCTAGAAGTGATGAGGCAATTTTCATAGGATATTCTGATCATAGTAAAGCCTATAAAGTTTTTAACAAACGTACTTTATGCATAGAAGAGAGCATACATGTTATCTTTGATGAGAATAATGCTTTCGACAAGCCTTTACAGGACGAAGAGGAAAACCTAGACGAACCTGACTTTAGGTTGTCAAGGGAAGATCCTCCTGAAATAGAACATAACAATGAAGGCGAAATTCAAGGAAACAATGATGAACTTGACTTGGAAGGAAATGGTGCGAGAGATGAAACTACAGTTGATGATACTGTAGAAAACTCTCAAACCAATGACTTAGAACCCAGAGTTATAGCTAATGAAGCTACAACTTTGAATCAAAATCAAAGGGAAGAGAGCATAGTTATACCTAACTCTCCTACAAACCCTGGTTTGGATTCAGGGGGAACAAGTCAAAATCCCGAATCAAGCAGTAGCAATGAAAACAATCAATCAAGAAACTGGAGATACAAAGGCTCTCACCCTCTGGATAATATCATAGGAAGCCTTACAGAAGGAGTTCAAACTCGAAGAAGCTTAAACAACTTCTGCTATTTCTACTCTTTTCTCTCTACAATTGAACCTACAAATATAAAAGAAGCTCTTGCAGAACCTGACTGGATAGTCGCCATGCAAGAAGAACTACAACAATTCGAAAGGAATAAAGTATGGCATCTTGTTCCTCGTCCAAAAGATAGATCAGTAATTGGAACAAGATGGGTATTCAGAAATAAATTAGATGACTCTGGAGTAATCGTTCGTAATAAAGCAAGATTGGTCGTTCAAGGATACAACCAACAGGAAGGGATCGATTATGACGAAACTTTTGCTCCTGTTGCTCGCCTTGAAGCAATTCGCTTACTTATAGCTTTTGCTGCACATAAAGGAATGAAATTATTTCAAATGGATGTTAAGACTGCATTCCTTAACGGATATCTTCAGGAGGAAGTCTATGTTGAACAACCTCCTGGATTTCCTGACAACAAACTCAAGGATCATGTGTACAGATTGGACAAAGCTCTCTATGGGCTGAAACAGGCCCCTCGAGCATGGTACGACAGATTATCAAAATTTCTATTGGAAAGCGGATTCAAAAGAGGATCAGTAGATAAGACACTATTTCTGAAAAATGAAAATACTGATCTACTAGTTGTCCAGATCTACGTTGACGATATTATATTTGGCTCAACCAACAAAAAGTTGTGCCAATATTTTTCAGAGTTAATGACATCCGAGTTCGAGATGAGTATGATGGGAGAATTAAAATTCTTCCTTGGACTTCAAATTCAACAGTCGAACGAAGGAATAAAAGTACATCAACAAAAATACGTCAAAGAGCTAATAAAGAAATTCGGAATGGAATCCTCTCATCCTATGCCTACTCCAATGGTAACAGATAAGAAACTCACCAAAGACGAGGACGGTAAGTCAGTAGATGAAACTACTTATAGAGGTATGATCGGCTCACTTCTTTATCTTACTGCAAGTCGTCCAGACATAATGTTTAGTGTCTGCGTCTGTGCTCGATTCCAATCTGCACCAAAAGAATCACATATGATTGCAGTTAAGAGAATTTTAAGATACCTAATCGGAACATCAAAATTATATCTATGGTATCCTATGGACTGTAATTTTAACTTATTAGGATACTCAGATGCGGATTATGCAGGCTGTTCTTTAGACAGGAAAAGTACTTCTGGACTTGCGACTTTCGTTGGACCATGTATTATATCTTGGGCGTCAAAGAAACAAAATTCAGTCGCCTTGTCAACCGCAGAAGCAGAATATATTGCAGCCGCACTGGTATGTTCCCAACTACTATGGTTAAAACAGCAGTTACTTGATTATGGTATTGACGTGGGATGTGTACCTATATTATGTGACAATACGAGTGCTATTATAATATCTAAAAACCCGGCTCAGCACTCGAGAACAAAACACATAGAGATTAGACATCACTTCTTACGTGACCATGTAGAAAAGAAAAACATTAAGTTGGAATTTTGTAGTACGGAAAAACAATGGGCGGATATTTTTACTAAACCTTTGGCTAGGGAACGATTTGAGACTTTACGATTGGAAATTGGTTTAATCGGTGGCACCTAATAAATCTTAAGAGCTGAAAATAACCCAATGATTGACTATGAAAAGACTGAATTATATGACTGTGTCCGTATATTCCGCTGCATGCCTATGTGTGTTATTTTTTATTAGATGCTCAAATGTTGATTATTTCATGCTACGTGTTATACGAACGTACACAACCAATTTCTCAGGTCAAAATAATAATATTCACATATTAATAATTTATGCCCACAATATTATATTCATAATATATATATAAATATATAAGCATAGTTACGTATCTCAAATACGTAATTTATAATAAACCCGTACCAATCAAGTTACCAAACTTACGTAACCGACAAAATCAAAATAAGCTATACGGTTTTACCTAATATTACTTACCTCCTACCTACTCCACGTGACACCTCATCCTTTACCACACAAATCACACCATAAACCGTTTCCCTCTAAAACCAAGAATCCAAGAAAACAAATCACCATTGAAACACCATCAACCTTGACGACAAAGCCTCCCAGGGCCGCTCGTCGATCACTAAGGAAAAAGAACATATCTCCTCCCCCACCATCACCCTATCCTTCACCTCCGCCATCACCAAAACCCGTGTCTATGTCTGTACCCAAATCAGAACCTAGCAAACGTCGTAAAGTGGACAAGGGGAAGTCGGTAATGGCAGAATGATAAAAGAGGAAGTTCTTGATTGTGCTAGAATGAAAAAAGGGGAAAGATGTGTGATAAACTAATGAAGTTGATGGGAATCTTGATAGATGAGCGTGAATTGTTGTTTGGGCGAAATAATGGTAGTGACGAAGGTAGAGTAATACCGTTGGATTGGAAGGGAAACTCGATAAATTGTTTGTGTTGGTTTCTGGCTTAATCAGAAGGCAGAGTATAGTTGTGCCTCTTCATCAGAGATGGGAATGGATTTGTGCGAGTGGATGAGCAAGGTAGACGGAGTTCTTGAAAAGCTAAGTCATGATATCCGGGAACTTCGTGATGAAGTGTTACATGTCAGTGAGCGTCATCAGTTTTGGACGAGTCAAGGTGGTGCGTTGGTGCGTAATAATCGTTTATTGCGTAAGAATGGTGCGCAGTGTTTAGAAGTCGTTAAGGCTCTATCACTTGAATTATTAACTTTGAAAGAGCCATTGATGCGCATGGAAGGAATATTGGTAGTTGTTTAGATCGCCTCTCGACATTGGAATATCATACGAGGCCGGAGTTCGTTAATCTTCACATTATTCACCATCCTGAAGAAGCTTGAATTTTTTTTAAGATGTTCGTACTTTTGATGGGTTTTGGGAAAGTTTAATTGTTGCTGGACTCTGTTTTGGGTGCGGTACGACATGGGTACTCGGTTTCTAACCCGTTCCTTTTTGCAAACCCATTCCAGCCTCTTTTGGTTATTTATTCTTTTCTTGATTTATTCAACCTTTTGGTCCATGATTTTCCTACCTACAAACTTTCGGCCCATTAGGCTCTTATTCGACACATTCGGCCCATATGGCTTTATTTTGTATATTCGGCCCTTTGGCATCGTAGTATATGGTTGTGTGTCGTTTTCCCGTTTGTATTTCATAGTTGCTTGATTTTAATTACGTTTGTGTGTTTGATTTAGAATTGCACACTTAGGTTTGTTTCGTATTATATCATTCTAGTCGTTTTATGTCTTTGTTTCCGTCTTTTCAATGATGTCAAGAGGGGGAAAAGAATGCGACCTAGATTACGAATTTGCCTAAGATTGCTCCTTGTCGTAACGTATTGTCTCTCATAGTTCTTTAAGAAATTGGTTTAATGTAAAAATAGAAACCCTAGTTGATCTATATTATGAATGACCAATATTATGTTGAGGGGGAACGTTACAATATTACACTTAGACACGATTCTAGGTAAAGACTTGCCATCATTAAAAAGGGGGAATTTGTTGAGTAATATATTCTATATAAGTAATATATTGTTTTATGTTTTAATAATGACAAGTCTAGGTGATTATATTTTATATGCATATGCGTGTAATCGTGCGGTTAAGTGTACAGTTAATTTTAGAGCGAAGATCATAGTTTAGTAAAGTATAATTCAATCGAAGATTGCAAGAATGATCAAGCTCATGTCAAGTGTCAAGTCTTTTTGAAGATTTACAAGATAAAAGCTTCATTACAATATCAAGAGTTTTTAAGTTATGGATCATTCCTATAACTATCGAAGAAATGAGATTTGCGTGAAGTAAATCAAAGCGTAAAGATTTATGCGTGTTATTAATATATTATTATATATTAATCTAGTAATCTTATAAACGGTTTTAAAATAGAAATATTCTTTAGTAACAAGAATTAAAGTATTTATCTTATGAGGTAAATATTAATTCTAAAATGCTAAGGATTTTATTTTAACCGTTATTGTCAAAGTTCAATTCCTAGAGAAACGCACTTCGAGAAATATGTCTCGAAGAACGTGCTATGTACGTTGGGAATCGTGCATAGAGAGGCGTGCTACACGTTTCTTTTTACGAACCCTAATACGTTTCATATTATCTTTATGGTTAATTAAATAAATAAACTTGTTTATTTAATCTACTTAAAGATTGACTAGGATTTGATTAAGAATATAATTTATTATATTATTGACAAGAATTAGGATTTGATTCAAAGTAGGATTCTATATTTTATGGTATAAGGATGCTTCCTAAGTCAAATAAGATTATGGAAATATTATCTTATGTCTTAAATTAATATTATTCTATTAGAGTCCTTTCCTAATTCATATAAGATTAAGTTTTAAATATTACCTAGAATTAGTATTCTAGATAAAGTAATATTCCTAAACTATCTAGGGTTTAACCTAGATCTAAATTAGTATATAAAGCTCTCAATATCACACGCCTAATCAATAAAAAAAAAAAAAAAAAAAAAAATCACACGCCTCACGCTCAAAGAAGAAGAACGAACGATACCTCACGTACGTCTCGATATTCGTGCTAATCATTGTCAAATCTCGTAATCAAGACTAAAAGCATTGAGGAATATTTTCATACATTCAAGATCATCAAATATAAGAAGTTGTTAAAAGTTTATCTTACTTACTTAAGATAGATTCGAGTATTTAGCGGTACTCATTGTAAGCAAGTATTTAACGGTACTTGTCGTAGCTAGATATTTAACGGTATCTAGATTGAGTTACAACTAACATCAAAGTTGTACGAGTTGGGTTGATAAAATTGTAATCCGGAGAAGGTACTAATTTTATTAATCGAGAATAGTGGACGTAGGTTTCAAAGTGTGAAACTGAACCACTTCAAAAGATCGTGTCTCCTTTATTTTATTGTTCTTACTCGTTACTTGCTATTACTTCGTCACAACAACTCACATCGAAGAAGAATCGAAAAAGTTGGCATACTCAATTCAACCCCCCCTTCTTGAGTATATCTAGGTCAATAGACTCTTCATAAAAAAACAGAAACTTTGCAAGCTTCCAGATTCTACTTCTTTATCTTCTTAGGCCTTAGTTCTTCTTAAATCTGTTCTGCAAAAAAAATTAGTCAAAATAGAAATAAAAACAAGCAAAATAAACAACAATGGTTAAACATAATCTCACAAATGAAGAGCGCAACAAAATTGGTTGCGCACTACTGGAAAGTTCGAATAAGATGATACCGATTAACGGGCAAATGAATTTACTTGCTGTAAATTTCAATGTCAATAGGAAAACAGTATACGAGATATGGAAGGTCGCTAGACAACAAAGGTTAAATGGTGAAGCATTGAACCTTAACTCAAAGATGGCTGGGGAAAAAGGCAGAAATCCAAAGGAATTCTCAGCTGAACAAATAAAGGCAATAAAAAAGATGGAGAGGGGATCAATGAGCTCTCTAGCGATAGCATTAGGTGTATCAGCGAGTACAGTCTACAAATGGGTTAAATTGGGCAAACTAAGAAGTCATAGCAATGCCCTTAAACCAGGTTTAACGGAGGAAAATAAGTATCATAGGCTCAACTTTGTTCTCAGAAAGTTATGGTGGAATACAATAACAGGAACATTGCAGTTTATTGATATGTGCAATATTATTCACATTGATGAAAAATGGTTCTATATTACCCAAGATAATGAGAAATATTACTTAGTCAGTGATGAGATGGACCCTTATAGGGCTTGCAAAAGCAAAAATTTCATCACGAAAATGATGTTCATGGCGGCAGTTTCTCGACCTATTTATGATGAATGCAACAACCTTATTTTTGATGGAAAAATTGGCATTTTTCCATTTACTTTTGAAGAACCAGCAAAGAGAAGATCAAAGAACAGAGAAGCAGGGACAATGGAAACAAAGTCCATACCTTCAATCAACAAAGGGGTCATCAAAGAAATGCTTATTCAGAAAATATTGCCAGCAATAACATCCAAGTGGCCAGCTTCATTGTCAAAGAATATAATCATCCAACAAGATAACGCAACACCACATCTCAAAAGTAATGATCCATATTTTCTTACTGCAGCAGCGGCAACAGGCTACAACATTACATTGACACAACAACCACCAAATTCACCTGATCTAAATGTCTTAGATTTAGGATTTTTCCGATCTATTCAAGCACTTCAACAAAGGAAAAAAGCAACCAGTATCAATGAGTTGGTGTCGAATGTGAAGGAAACATGGGATGAAGAGCCAGCTTTGTGTTTAAGTGACGTATGGCTAAGTTTACAAGCATGCATGATTGAGATAATGAAGGTTAAGGGGTACAACAATTACAAAGTACCACACATGGGTAAGAAAGCACAAAGACTAGCAGGAACATTGCCAAGGAATTTACAAGCAGAAATTGATATAGCAAGGGACTGCATTGACCATTTAACTTTGGTTGGAAAGGATGACAACTTGGAAGAAATTAGTGTTCCTTTAGCATTTACTGCCTTTTAATTACCTGCTTGCATGTTTTTGTTTAGGTAATGTTAGTCATTCAAGAACAATGCAACTTTTTGTTTAGGGTTTCTTAATGAAAATGTAATGACAACATTTCAGCTCTCATAGCAATTTGCAATCTAATCATGGAGCTTTCATTAAACAGGCAACCGTAGGCATCAAAGGCAACAAGAACTCTCATAGCATTAAGCACTATCATCATTGAGTATACTATAGGCAACAATTAAAAATGACAAAACAATGCAGGAAGTTCAAAACAAATCAATGACATCAATCTACTGCAAATATACAAGGCCTCCAATAATAACATAGTTCTCATGGTTTACATAATTAATCATTGAACAGTTAGAATGATGGCAACTTGTACATGAATAGATTATGTGAACATCAACAAGTTTTGAAACTAAATGCAATTTTTATAGTCAAATTTAAACTCACAGGGCATTATTAAGCATTATCATCATTGAGTATACTATATGAACACCAACAAACAGTTGGCAGCACTAAACAGTAGGCATCAAAGGCAACAACTCTCAGAGCATTAAGCATTATCATCATTGAGTATACTATAAGAACACCAAGAACCAATAGGCAGCACTAAACAGTAGGCATCAAAGGCAACAACTCTCATAGCATTAAGCATTATCATCATTGAGTATAATGTAGTCAACAATTAAAAATGACTAAAACAATGCAAGAATTTCAAAACAAATCAATGACATCAAACTACTGCAAATATACAAGGCCTCCAATAATAACATAGTTCTCATGGTTTACATAATTAATCATTGAACAGTTAGAATGATGGCAACTTGTACATGAATAGATTATGTGAACATCAACAAGTTTTGAAACTAAATGCATTTTTATAGTCAAATTTAAACCAGCAGACTCAACATCAATGTAAATGAGTAAGAATGCAATATCAGACATTATCAGACCATATCAGACAGTATAAGACACCATCAGACCCAACCAGAGTTCTCAACCAGATGCATATATGAATAAAAATGCAATATCTGACCCTTTTCAGACACCATCAGACCGAACCAAAGTACTCTGCAATTTCAGACCCAAACAGACATTATCAGACCATATCAGACAGTATAAGACCCAACCAGAGTACTCAAACATTTATATATTTGAACAATAATACAATTTCAGACACAAACAGTCATTATCAGACCATATCAGACCCATCCAGAGTACTCAACCAGAGGCATATATGAATAAGAATGCATTATCAGACATTATCAGACCATATCAGACCCAACCAGAGCTCTCAACCAGATGTATATATTAATAAGAATGCATTATCAGACCATATCAGACAGTATAAGACCCAACCAGAGTACTCAAACATTTATATATTTGAACAATAATACAATTTCAGACACAAACAGTCTTTATCAGACCATATCAGACCCAACCAGAGTACTCAACCAGAGGCATATATGAATAAGAATGCATTATCAGACATTATCAGACCATATCAGACCCAACCAGAGCGCTCAACCAGATGTATATATTAATAAGAATGCATTATCAGACCATATCAGACAGTATAAGACCCAACCAGAGTACTCAAACATTTATATATTTGAACAATAATACAATTTCAGACACAAACAGTCTTTATCAGACCATATCAGACCCAACCAGAGTACTCAACCAGAGGCATATATGAATAAGAATGCATTATCAGACATTATCAGACCATATCAGACCCAACCAGAGCTCTCAACCAGATGTATATATTAATAAGAATGCATTATCAGACCATATCAGACATTATAAGACCCAACCAGAGTACTCAAACATTTATATATTTGAACAATAATACAATTTCAGACACAAACAGTCATTATCAGACCATATCAGACCCAACCAGAGTACTCAACCAGATGTATATATGAATAAGAATGCATTATCAGACAATATAACACAACATCAAACAAAACAAAGCATACGAAACTTTTGTATTAGTCCTACTTCTAGTAATTAATAGCAAATGTCATCCCCATTCTCCATTAAGCAGAAATATCAAGAATATCCCAAAAACAACAAGTTATTTATATTCCCTAAGGTCGAACGATTCTAGTAACCCGAGTAAACTACCATACACAAATCTTCGACATGTCTTCACTCTTAAACGACAATGAAACAACATTATCCTAAACATTGAACCAAAACCATAACATGGCAGAAAAAATCCCCAGGTACCCTTCCTCAACCATCATATCAACAAAATAAATTTCCCGGCAAGTCAAATTGCCCATTATCAAAAAAAAAATCTCATACAAACATATCAATATCCAAATCCATCAACTTCTCTCATATAATTTGAAATACATATACAACTAATGAACTAGAGCTACTGGATATGTGATAAGTAACGTGAGGTTGGATGACATCTAACTGCGAAATAATATACATAACACGTAGGACGATCAAAATAACAACCACCTCTTAATTTGCTAATCCAAACTTTCTTCTTACTTGGTTTTACAGAAAGAAATGCAAGTTATTAAGCAATCACGAGCTCTTGAATAAATTACCTAATCAGATAAAAAATTCCAACAATTGAACCACAACATTCAACTAAAAGGGATAGAACCTGTACAAGCTCGTCCCCTTCTCCCTTATTTCCCTCTTTCCCACTGCCTCCTCTTTTTCCACTGCCTCTTCCACTGCCTCCTCTTTTTCCACTAGCTCTTCCACTGCCTCCTCCTTTCCCTTGTTCTCTTCCGTGTTGAACATGCAAAAAAATTACAAAATATATCAGAATTTGTACATCACAGACATTTCACGAATAACCTAAAATCGTAAAAACAGAGAGAAATGCATGTACCTTAACTTTATTCTTGCAAGAGCTCGGTCTAAAAATGCGTTAAAACTCTTAGTATATGGAGAGTAATCATCAATAGGTTCAATCTTTTGACGTTTAGGGCTACTTTCACAAGATTTGACAGTGTTATCATCAGATCTTGCGTTCTCGTCGTAAGATCTAGCAATTACTTGATTGTTTTTACCCGAATAATCTTCAGAAAAATCATCTGGAGATGATTCTACAGAAGAAGCATCATCAAAAACATCAAACCCAGGTGTGTTTGGAATTTCACTAAACTCGAGCAGATCTGGTGAGGGAGCAAGAACAGTAGTTGGTTTTTGACATAAAACCTCTTTCGAATCATAATTTCCATCACAATAAACACAGAGACATTGAGAATCAGATGAATGAGACATTGTATAATAAAAAGGGAGAAAGGGAGAAGGAGGCTTAGTGTAAGGGAGATTAGGGTTTTCAGAGGAGAGAAAGAGAGAGAGTGTGAGAGAAGGAGGCGTGGATGAAAGAAAATGGGATTAGGGTTTCTACGGAATACGAAGAAGAGGAGTAAATGGGACGGTTGGGGAAGTGGAACCATCAATGAAGATGGATAAATGATCTTCTGGATCTTTCTTTTTGATGGGTTGGGTAATTGGGTGGGAAATATATAAATGGGTTGGTAAATATGGAGGGAATGGTTAGTAGGTAATTGTGGGTTATTAGTAGTATAGAGGGAGTGATTAGTGGGTAAGTGGAAAGAATTAGGCCCAATAAACAATGGCAATTATTGTAAATATTCAATGTTGGTAAGGATAGAATGGTCATTATACATAACCAAAAAAGGAAAGGTTAGGGATGAGGTGATATAAAAAGAATGGATGAAAAAGGAAATTGGGGTGATATAAAATAAATAAAGGGAGTAATAATTAGGGAAGAGAGTGGAAAAAAAAGATTCCTTCAACGCCAAGTGTCACGCGCTTTCAGTGTAGCAAAACTCTCCTACACGTGGGGTAGAGGTAGCCTTTTTGCTTTGTAATGTTAGGAGTTCAGTCGATTAGTTTGCAGAGTCGAATTTCGCCTTGGATTTTCTCTCCTCAGAATTTATTTGGTCCCGATCCAGGCTCTATTGCCCTTTATCCAACCATACTTTACATCTCAGCTATGTTTTTTTTACTGCAGTAATTCTTGTATTCATTTACCCTCACAATTACATTTGGATATTATTATTTTAGTGAGTATCTATATTTCACTCGGATAATGTACTTAATTTAGTAGGAAGATCGTTGTTGGATTTTTGTTATTCTTATTGCAATTGGTGTTCTGAAAGATTGATTTACAGTAGCTTATGTAAATGAGGCGTATAAGTTATTATAACGTTAGCCATGATCTTAAATTTGGGAATTTGTATTATTTGTGTATGCTTTTTTCCCTCTTCTATGAACTAGGTTTCTTAATTCAGTTTAATTCAGTCTACTACGCAGCGTGACATTTCTGAAATAATGTGGTCGAGCCTGAATTTACAATGCCTCAATCGTTATATTATATTCCATTGGAAAAGCTATACATTTCTTTCATTTTAACCTTATTTAAATCATCCATTGTGAGAACCGTCTTAACTTAAAACGGTCTTAAACAAGAAAGTGGTTTGTTCAATTATTGGTAGGTTTTTTAGTAATCAGGTGACCCTTGCTAGTTGGATTTTGGTGTTCTGTAAGACGGTATTTGGCTTAGTATGATTCATAATTCAGTCTATGGTGTACCATAGGATTTCTGATATAATGTCGAGCTGGAATTTACGATACCCCAACGTTTCTATTATTTCCATCAGAAAAATTATATACTTTTAGATATTGAGATATTTTTGCAACACAAAAGTGAAGGTTGGATTACTATTGTTTGTCGTTAGAGCGGGATATTGCCGGAAGTCATAAGAAATGACGGGTTATCTCATTAAATTTGAAACTGTTTTCAACTATTTAAGCATGATTGTACAGCTGAATGTCTGTGATTATCTTTCAGTTTACTCTACTTTACACCATTGCATTCCTGATGTAATGAGTAATCCTTTACCACGTGTTTACCATTATTCCCATCATTTTCATACTACATAGCCTACATTGGATGCAAATGTCTTGATTATGGAGTAGTTCAACTGACCTTGATTTAATAATTCTGCAGCATTTAATGCACATTTCCCACTCCCTTAAAATACTTGGATTAAATCATCAAAATATGTGTTGGCAAGTTTCTTTCAATTCTAGTGTTTTTCATACTGTATAGAGTACAGACTGTATAAATTATAAAATACTTGCAATCATTAATGCTTCTTAAAGTCTTCTACCATATTTTTAGAAGGTCCATGGACAGTAAGAATCAGTCTTACAACCTTTCAGAGTAATCAAATATGTTACCCCACTTTTTTAATTCTTCATCAGATTTCTGTCCATTGTTCTGCAACAACTTTGATTTTTCTTTTCAACAAATTCTTATTTTTCCAAAGGATGATTCATGTCAACCGACCCAAAAACATTTTGGGACTAAGGCTCTGATGTTGTTGTTGTTGTTGTTGTAACAAATTCTTATTTAAGATGGCTGTAAGCGTGAAACGGATCTGTTTCATACTTAAGATGGTCGTACGAGAGACTTACTATTGATTATTATATTTTATCCTTATCTTCTGCTTACGACTTTCGATGTTTTAAACTGTCTGAAGAAGTCGTAGAAAAACGTAGTTGTAAGCTAAAACCCTGAACCAACTTCATCAGTTTTCTGCCATAACAAAACCTCAGGAAGAACTCTACACCATGGAAACAAAACTGGGTATGGCAGAACAGTCTACATTATTAGCTTTTTTCCAACACCCAGGTTTTGGTTTAGTTAAAGATCCCATTTTTGCAAGAGAAGTATCAGCTTTCATACACTTGGTTCTGTTATTTAGTCTCATTATTGTGTATTTATCCAAATTGTTTCGGAAAAATGCCAATGATCGTCGCACAGTTAGAACTTTTCTCTGTTATAAACCTGTTCTCCTGTCTTCTATTGGTCTTGTTCTGTTTAGTCTAGTATTATGTTGCGGGAGTTTCTTCTGTTGGTATAATACTGGCTGGTCTGATCAACAGCTAGTGACTCTTTTGGATTTAGCCCTTAAGGTGCTTGCCTGGCTTCTAATTTCTGTGTACTTGCACACCGAGTTTTACCATTCAAATGCACTGAAGTTTCCTGTTTTGCTGAGAATCTGGTGGGGATTTTTTCTTGTTGTTTCTTGTAACTGTCTGGTTATGGATATAGTTCAGTGTAGCAAACACCAATCAGTACCAATTCAAGTTTTGGTATCAGATGCTGTGTATGTTATATCAGGGATTTTATTTTGCTGCGGTGGAATATATGGGAAGCTGATTAGAGAGGATAACGATGTTCAAGAGCCGCTTTTGCTTGGTAATGGCACTCATGAATTAAGCAAGAGTATAGGGAGTGAATCAGATGGCATTTATTTAAATGCTGGGTTCTTTAGTTACTTGACTTTCTTTTGGGTAGGCTCTTTAATCTCAAAGGGTTATAAGAAAACCTTGGACCTTGAGGACGTTCCCTCGCTTTCAGGTAAAGACGATGTTAACGTGTCACATATGATTTTTAACAAATTTATGGAGTCGTCGGGGGTGGGCGGTGATAAAAAGGTGTCTACTATGCAGCTTGTGAAATCTTTGATATGCACGCTTTGGGTAGATATCCTATTGACTGGTATACTTTGCCTGGTGCACACATTGGCATCTTATGTCGGACCATCTCTCATTGAAACATTTGTTCAGTTCCTGAACGGGAAGAGGACTTTCAAGAACGAGGGCTATGTTCTAGTTTGTGCCTTTTGTGGTGCCAAGCTTGTGGAGTGTCTTGCTCAGAGGCATTGGTTCTTTAGGCTTCAAGTCATTGGTGTTAGAGCGAAAGCTGTGCTTATGGAAGATATTTATAAGAAGGCCTTGACACTCTCTTGCCAGTCTAAGCAAGGTCAAACAAGTGGAGAAATGATCAATTGTATGTCTGTTGATGCGGAGAGGATTGGCAATTTTAGTTGGCATCTTCATTTTCCATGGCTGGTCATTGTACAAGTTGGATTGGCATTATTACTTCTGTATAAAAGTCTAGGGCTTGCATCAATTGCTGCTTTGATTGCAACGGTTGCCATCATGCTGATCAATTATCCTCTCGCGAGCCTAGGGGAGAAGTATCAGGAAAATCTAATGGAATCAAAGGATAGAAGAATGAAGGCTACCTCTGAGATATTAAAGAACATGAGGATACTGAAGCTTCAAGCGTGGGAGTTGAAATTCTTGTCTAAAATCGTTGAGCTAAGGAACAATGAGAATGGATGGCTGAAGAGGTTTCTGTATGCTCAAGCAATTACAATATTTATTTTCTGGGCTACCCCGACATTTATATCCGTAGTGACTTTCGCGACATGTATGATTATGGGAATTCCTCTTGATACAGGGAAAATCTTATCTGCACTTGCTACATTCAGAATTCTTCAAGAGCCCATTTACATTCTTCCGGACACAATCTCCATGGTCATTCAGTCAAAAGTGTCTCTTGATAGAATTGCCGTGTTCATGAGCCTTGATGACTTGGACCCCGATGCTGTTGAGAGACTTCCTAAGGCTGACTCAGAGGTAGCAGTTGAGATAGTTGAAGGAAACTTTAGCTGGGATCCATCTGCCCCAATCCCTACATTGAAGGACATTAACCTTAATGTTCATCATGGCATGCGAGTAGCAGTTTGTGGTACTGTTGGTTCCGGGAAGTCAACTTTGCTCTCTTGTATATTGGGAGAAGTACCGAAGATATCTGGGATTCTAAGACTGAGCGGATCAACTGCTTATGTTCCACAATCCCCTTGGATTCAGAGTGGTAAAATAGTTGAGAACATTTTGTTTGGGCAAAAAATGGATGCTGAAAAATATGATAGGGTCCTAGAGGCATGTTCCCTGAAGAAGGATCTGGAGATCTTGTCTTTTGGAGACAAGACAGTGATTGGAGAGAGGGGTATTAATCTGAGCGGCGGCCAAAAACAAAGGATACAAATTGCGCGAGCACTGTATCAAGATGCAGACATATATTTATTCGATGATCCTTTTAGTGCTGTTGATGCTCACACTGGTAGCCATTTGTTTAAGGTATCAGCATTCTCTACATGAATCTATTTTCTTCTCTTGTAATTCCTGCAGTAGTTTTCTACATTTGGCATACGAGTAACTGTAATGGTCTATTTTATATGTCAAACCATTTATGATTTATGAATTTAATTTTTCCTTTCTGTCAAACCATTTATGATTTATGAACTTAATCATTGCAGGAATGTCTGCTTGGGCTTCTAGACTCTAAAACTGTAATATATGTCACACACCAGGTTGAGTTCTTACCGACAGCAGATTTGATACTGGTGAGATGTTTTTTTTCCCTTTTCCGTTGGTGTCTTTATTAGGATTTAGCTTCTGATTACTAAAACATATCTCATTTACAAGGTCATGAAAGATGGAAAAATACTGCAAGCTGGAAAGTACAATGACATCCTTGCGTCAGGAACTGATTTCATGGAACTAGTCGGAGCGCATGAACAAGCCATGTCTGCAATCAATGCGATTGAGCCTGGAGAGGTGAAGGCAATAGTTGATGGGTCTCATAGTGACGAGAAATCCTTAATCGGTGAGATCACTGCTGATGACATTGGAAAAGCTGATAATACGGTTGCATCTGAGGGTCAACTTGTCCAAGATGAAGAGAGGGAGAAAGGCAGAGTTGGACTTTCAGTTTACTGGAAGTACATCACAGCAGCATATGGAGGCGCTTTGGTGCCATTCATATTGCTCTCTCATACTCTCTTTCAGATTCTTCAAATATTAAGTAATTATTGGATGGCTTGGGCTACTCCTGTTTCGGCTGATGCTAAGCCTGTTGTGGACGGTAAAACATTGTTACTAGTTTATGTTGGATTAGCAGTTGGAAGCGCCTTTTGTATCCTTGCGAGGTCCACCCTTCTTGTGACCTCCGCATACAAAACAGCAACTTTGCTTTTCACTAAGATGCATTCATGCATTTTCCGTGCTCCTATGTCATTCTTTGATGCTACGCCAAGCGGTCGAATCCTAAACCGTGTAAGCACTCTGCTATTGCATCAACCTCGTCCTATATTACTAGATGATTCCAATTATGAGAAAGCAAGTCACACTACTTTGTGTAAAAAGTGACTTTTAATTTGAAATTAGGTTCTTGTATTTTATCTGCAGATCAAGGTTTCACTATTTGTGTTAGAAATCACATTTTGAATACGTGAAGTAAATTGCTAAGTTTTGCTTGTTATTCAGGCGTCTACCGATCAAAGTGCTGTTGATATGAGTATTTCAAATCTAGTTGGTTCATTTGCCTTCTCTTTGATTCAACTTTTGGGAATTATCGTGGTGATGTCGCAAGTAGCATGGCAGGTGTTCGTTATCTTCATCCCTATCGGGGCAATCTGTCTGTGGTACCAGGTAAGCTATGGATGTCATGTTCTGTTCTATGTTTTTTTACTTTGGCATATTGCCAGTGGTTATTTATATTATTATTCCATCATTCCATGGTATAAATGATGAAGATCAAAATGTCATTGGTCAAGCGTAGGTGAAGTATGACATGTAAACACTTATCTTCCATTTGAAATTAGGATCTAAACTTAGTAAAAGGGTCCTGTGGGTCAGTTCATTATAGGTTTGGTTATTCCGAGTGAATGCGCTTATGGGGTGATTCCATGCTGTTCGGAGCGGCTTGTTCCGGTAGGTCATTTGGGTCATAATTTGTAATTTTTTTATTGGAGTGACGGGTCCTTTTTGGGTCTGGGTCAACTTTGGGTTGTACTTTTCAGCGTTGGTTTTGGTTTGGGTCAGGTCATTTTTGTTTGGTCTATATCTGTTCAATCTTCAAGATTTTCATATGATACTAGTACATTCAAAACATATATCTGACCTCTGTAATTGTTATTTGTCGTACTGGAATTGATTGGTCGTTTCAGTCTTATCTAACTTCTGATCAGATACTTCATGACAGGTCTTTCATTCTTTGCTTTGTTGTAATTTGTGCTCTAATTTCTTCCTGCAGCAATATTATATACCATCTGCACGAGAACTTTGCCGATTGGCTGGAGTGAGTAAAGCTCCAGTGATACAGCACTTCGCTGAGACTATAGCTGGAGTTACAACTATTAGGAGTTTTAATCAAGAATCAAGATTTCGTGAAACAAGTGTAGATCTCATAAATGCATACTCCAGGCCGACGTTTTACAATGGAGCTGCAATGGAGTGGCTCTGCTTTCGCTTAGACTTACTGTCATCAGTTACATTTGCCTTCTCGTTGATACTTTTAGTCTCCATTCCTGTTGGATTGATTGATCCAGGTATGCAATTTTACATGTTAGTCTAATTCTGAGCTGTCTTTCTCTTTACTCCTGCCTGGTTTGGAGTAACCTTTGAACAAGCATCGTTTCTGTTCAGCCATTGCTGGTCTAGGTGTGACATATGGACTAAATCTAAACATGCTGCAAAGTTGGGTTATATGGAGTTTGTGTAACATGGAGAATTCAATCATCTCAGTCGAGAGGATCCTTCAGTATACTTCTTTAACCAGCGAACCTCCACTTGTTATAGAAGAACATAGGCCTGATAGCTCTTGGCCTTCTCATGGAGAAATCAGTATACGCGATCTCCAGGTGACTTTTGATATCTTTTACTTCGTTTCATATCCACTGATAAATTTATTGTCAAAATGCGTTTTGTTGAAAAACATCATTAGTTTAGATGAAACTTGATTTTTTTTGTACCATGTTATCATAGTGAGAAAATTTTCAAGTCTGTGGGTATGATAATGGAATTTGCCAAATCTCTTGGTACCCGAAAGGAAAATATTCCATTTTTATCCGCCATAAGCGAAAGTGTTGAGGCATTCGGGTAAATTGTTGTTGATTCTATTCATTAGAAACTTGGTCCTCATAATGAACACATTTTGTGTGTCACAAATACAGGTCCGTTATGCGCCACATCTGCCGCTAGTACTGCAGGGTATTACATGCACTTTCCAGGGAGGAAAAAAGACAGGGATAGTAGGAAGGACAGGCAGTGGTAAATCAACCCTCATACAAACACTCTTCCGGCTTGTTGAACCTACTGCTGGACAAATTCTAATAGATAATATCAACATTTGCACCATTGGACTTCATGATTTACGGTCTAAATTAAGTATCATCCCACAAGATCCCACCATGTTTGAAGGGACTATCCGTAGCAACTTGGATCCTCTAGAAGAGTACAGTGATGATCATATTTGGGAGGTATATATTTGCATATAGGCCATCTTTTCGTTATGAAACTTTATTTCCTAACTATGATCTTTGTCATTGTTTAGGCTCTCGATAAGTGCCAGCTTGGTGACGAGGTCAGAAAGAAAGAAGGAAAACTCGATTCAGTTGGTTCGTTTTCTAATCACCTTCAGTTTCTAACTAATCTGGGTATTCTGGTTGCTTTATTTTAACAATAGGAAAAAAATCTTAATCAATGTTCATGTTCTGGACTTCAGTTGCCGAGAATGGAGAAAATTGGAGTATGGGCCAACGACAACTAGTTTGTCTAGGGCGTGTGCTTCTAAAGAAAAGCAAAGTATTGGTTCTGGATGAAGCCACGGCATCAGTCGATACAGCAACAGATAACCTAATTCAGCAGACATTAAGAGATCACTTCTTGGATTCAACAGTGATTATTATTGCCCACAGGATCACATCAGTAACTGATAGTGACAGGGTGGTGCTCTTAAGCAACGGACTTGTGGAAGAATGTGATTCTCCTTCGAGGTTGCTAGATAATAAATCGTCATCATTTTCAAAACTTGTTGCAGAGTATTCAACAAGGGGAGGTTAAACAATGAAGAAAGTTCCGTAATGTCCATGTGAGATTAAGTCGATACCCTGTAAAGCGTGATGATGGTAAAATTGTGAAACTGTGAAAATTTTAATCTTCTAGCTTAGTTAATAATGCAACTTGAGAAATCTCAAGTTCGGGTAATTCCTTTTATGTACTCGTCCAGTTACAAATGATGTACATTCATCGTTCTTGATTTACTTGTGGGTTGTTGAGTTATGAAGGTAATTTCCTACTCCTTATATAGCTTCTTTAGGTTGGAGATCATCGACTCGCGCAACCTTCCAGGTCGGTGATATCTTCTTTGCCTGTAAGTTCATCACTCATTCATGTAATTGGTTCTAAGTTCGGGTTACGTGAATGAAAAACCGTTTGTAGGTACCATATTTAGTCATGTCAAATTATGACCCAACCCGATTTTTTCATTTTTCCTGGGTCAAAACCCGAAAATTATGACCTAACGGCCCGTTTGACACGAATCCAAAACGACCCGTTATTTAGGATTGGGTCGGGCGTTGGGTCAAAGGTAAATCAAGAATATTATTTAAATAGTAATATTTATATACTCTTTGCTAGTCTAAGTGTTGTTTCCCCTTTCTATTTCCATGCTAGTCTGGTTTTGGTTCTCTTTTCCTTTTTTGGTAAGTGTTGTATGGTCCAAATTCAATTTCATATATGATAGTGCGTTTTGTGTGGTCCAAATTCGTTTTGTGTATTTTGGTGCCCAAAAAAAGGAATAAACACTTAGACTAGGAAGGGGTATTTATTTTCCCCTACTTTAACTACTCGGCCCCTGAGCCGTATGATCCAACCCATATTTTGACCCAACCCCGGACACAACCCTTTTGACAGGTCTGAACATAACCACAAATTCAGACATAAATGTTTAGGTTTGCCTAGCTAAGTTGGTATTGAATCCGTCTCTGATTCATCTAATCAATCAGTGTTCGGAAATCCAATCATAGGCGATACGACACAAAGTGAGTAGTTGGCCAAGTGATGAGCTCCAAGCTTAATAAATCTCATGAATCATGAGTGATGAAGTATAGTTGAGAGTTGAGACTAGTCAACAAAAGTACATACTTCGTTCGTATTATTGTTGGTCCATACTTATGACTGACTGCAACTTGCTTTGTAAAACACTTTTGATCACTACTTCTCTTTTCCTCAACTAGCTAGGTATTTGTATTTAGGCCATAGGTGGCAGGTCACTCGGATCTTTGGATAGCAAATTATATTAGCAACCCAATCACTGACCCGTTATAATGAATGGCTCACCGACCGCGACTCATCCTTCAGACTATTACAATCACTCATCACTCTGAAACTTGTTTTTTTCTCCACTATAAAACAAATACGAAATGGCAAATTATGTAAATTTTGTTTGCATCAAATTAAATGATCCTTGATCCCCAAGTACCAACTGACTGACTTTTCTTGGGTCTGTTCTGTAAGATAATGACAGCTTAAGTGCAAAATGTTAGTCAGTTATGGAGTACTACCTTACATAGTATTCACTGTCGTATCATCAAGAATACTACTTCAGGACGACTATTTTCACTCCAACACCATATATTTATGGCACTACAATTATTTTGACTTGACTACTTGTAAATTTATACCGCATCTCTTGATTCTAAATTTACTTTTGAGTTAATTTGTAATTCGCAAATACTTTTTTCTATGCCGCTTTTTTAAAAGTTAAAGTGTCTCTACTTATTTTATCAGTATGTTTTCTGTGATCACGGAAAAAAATGAATCTTAACATCGGCATGTCAGGAATCTTGCTTTCTTTTTTCACCAAACAAAACTCAGTTACTAGTTTCCTTAGCAATCCACTGTTTTTAGTAGGATCTTCTGTTATACTACACTTACTTCTGTTTCTTGGTATATCATCTGTATGGATATTTACCATATCACGTCGAAAAAATCACAAAAACAATGAACAATCCAAAGATAAATCCTTCAACTGTAAGCCTGTTGTTTACATTTCTTTAGCTCTTTCAATATATAATCTTGTGTTATGTTTCTTCAATTACTTCTACTGGCATGGAACTGGTTGGTCAGACCAAAATTTAGCAACCCTTTTCGATTTATTGATCCGGGTTGTTACATGGTCACTAGTTTCTATTTACCTGTATACTGAACGCCGCCAGTACTTGAATGCTTCAGACTTTCCATTTTTGTTGAGAATTTGGTGGTGGGTTTACCTTTCTCTTTCCACTTACTGCACTGTCATACACATAGCTCAGTGTATCGAAAATCGAAACTTGCCAGTTCAAGTTTTGGTATCAGATGCTGTGTATGTTGTATCAGGCCTTCTCCTTTGTTGTGCAAGTATGTTCTGGAAGGATGTTAGAAATAATAACGGTCTGGAAGAGAAACTTCTAAATGGAAGCAAGAAAACTGGGAATGAACCACTAGTTAGTCCATACTTGAATGCTGGATTCTTAAATACTTTAACTTTCTATTGGGTTGGGTCTATAATTGCAAAGGGTTATAAAAAAGTCTTGGACCTTGAGGATATCCCTCCTCTTTCGGGTCAAGACGATGTTCACGAGTCCTACATCAGTTTTCGGAATATCTTTGAAGATCAAGGGAGGGGTAAGAAAGTCACAACCTTTCAGCTTGCCAAATCCTTAATTTTCTTCACATGGGTAGATATCCTCAAGTCAGCTTTGTATGGTCTCCTATACACACTGGCGACGTATGTCGGTCCATACCTTATTGATACCTTTGTCCAATACCTTAACGGGAAGAGGGAAATAAAAAATGAAGGTTTTCTTTTAGTTTCCGTGTTTTGTGGTGCCAAGCTTGTGGAATGCCTTGCTCATAGGCATTGGTTTCTACGGGTTCAAGTGGCTGGTGTTAGGGTGAAAGCGGTGCTTACTGAGAGCATTTATAAGAAGGCCTTGACACAATCTTGCCTATCGAAACAAGGTCATTCAAGTGGGGAAATGATCAATATTATGTCGGTTGATGCAGAGAGGGTTGGCCATTTTAGTTGGTACATCCATGATCCATGGATGGTTATCTTGCAGGTGGCA
Organism: Silene conica; assembly: GCA_029255685.2. Taxonomy (NCBI): domain Eukaryota; kingdom Viridiplantae; phylum Streptophyta; class Magnoliopsida; order Caryophyllales; family Caryophyllaceae; genus Silene; species Silene conica. The sequence continues at coordinate 73,717,095 of CM055311.2, forward strand.
TTGGCCTTGATGATCTTGTACAAAAGTCTTGGGCTTGCATCAATCGCTACGCTTATCACCACCGTGCTCCTCATGCTCGTCAATTTTCCTCTATCGGCCTTAGTTAAGAAGTACCAAGAGAAGTTAATGGAGTCCAAGGATAACAGAATGAAGGCTACATCCGAAATATTGAAAAATATGAGAATTCTCAAGTTCCAAGCATGGGAAATGAAATTCCTGTCTAAGATTGTTGAGCTAAGAAATGTCGAGAATGATTGGTTGAAGAAATTTCTCTATGTTTTTGCTATGACAGCAAGTCTTTTGTACGCTACCCCAACATTTGTGTCTCTCATTACTTTCGGAACATGTATAATTATAGGCATTCCTCTGGAAACAGGCAAGATTTTGACAGCACTTGCTACATTCAGAATTCTTCAGGAACCCATTTACAGTCTCCCTCAAACAATCTCTATGATCATACAAACAAAACTTTCCCTTGATAGAATCGCGTCATTCCTTAGCCATGATGACTTGGACACTAGCTCTGTCGAAAGACTTCCACGAGCTATGTCCAAGGTTGCTATTGATATATCAGGTGGGAATTTTAAGTGGGACCCATCTGAGGAAAGCCCTACTTTGAAGGACATCAATCTGACAGTTGATCATGGCATGAGAGTCGCTGTCTGTGGTACTGTAGGTTCCGGCAAGTCCACCTTGTTGACATGTATGTTAGGGGAAGTTCCAAAGATATCTGGAATATTAAGGCTAAGTGGGTCGACTGCGTATGTTCCGCAATCTCCATGGATTCAAAGTGGGAAGATAGTTGATAACATTCTATTTGGTCAGGAAATGGATGCTGTGAAATATGACAGGGTGTTAGAAGCTTGTGCTTTGAAGAAGGATCTTGAGATCTTGCCCTTTGAAGATCATACTGTTATTGGTGAGAGGGGTATCAATTTAAGTGGTGGTCAGAAACAAAGGATACAGATTGCTCGCGCTTTGTATCAAGACGCTGACATTTACATATTTGATGATCCTTTTAGCGCTGTCGATGCTCATACTGGAAGTCATCTCTTCAAGGAATGTCTTCTTGGGTTCTTACAATCCAAGACAGTTATATATGTCACACACCAGATGGAGTTCTTACCAGCTGCTGATCTGATATTGGTGAGAAGTTATACGAAGAAATCAGTCCTTGTTCATTTGATGCCTTTATATTTATCAAATTCGAGTTAAATAATCGCTTACTTGATAATGTTATGATTTAATAGGTCATGAAAGATGGAAGAATATTAGAAGCAGGAAAGTACAATGACATTCTTTCTGCAGGAACAAACTTTATAGAACTTGTGGGAGCACATGAACAAGCCCTGTCTTCACTCGATCCAGTTGAGCGTGAGTCACAAAACTCAATGCTTCATGAGCATCTTAGCGACACAATGCCCTTAGAAGAAGAGATCAACGGCGGACATACTGATGAATCGAATGACCATAACTCCGTTAAGGGACAACTTGTTGAAGAAGAAGAACGAGAGAAAGGTAGAGTTGGACTGTCAGTGTACTGGAAGTACATCACTACAGCATATGGAGGAGGTTTAGTTCCGCTCATACTGTTATCCCAAATTTTCTTCCAGCTTCTTCAGATTGTAAGCAATTATTGGATGGCTTGGGCGACACCTGCTTCAGCTGATGTTGAGCCTACTGTTAATTCAAACACTTTGATAATGGTGTATGTCGCTTTGTCTACTGGAAGTGCCTTTTGTGTCCTTGCCAGGGCAACCCTTCTTGCCACGGTTGCATACAAGACTGCGACAGTGCTTTTCAGTAAGATGCATTCCTGCATATTCCGAGCTCCAATGTCTTTTTTCGACTCTACTCCAAGTGGCCGGATCTTAAACCGTGTATGAGAACTTTCCTCTTCACATTTGTTTCTCTGTAGATATAGGGATGTCAGTCACCAGAGGTGTCTGATATTCAACAGTCGGTTTATACAAATCTGAATGCAATTTTCATTACTTGTCTCAGTAAGGCTATCTACATCCGACTGTCGTGTCTCCCATAAAGGAATAGGAATTTCATTTTTTGTCTTGTTTCAGGCTTCTACAGATCAAAGTGCAGTTGACACAAATTTTACAGATCAAGTTGGTACATTTGTATTTAGTTTGATTCAGCTGATTGGGATTATAGCAGTGATGTCACAAGTCGCTTGGCAGGTTTTCCTTATCTTCATCCCCGTTGCTGCAATCTCTTTTTGGTATCAGGTAATTCAAGAGTCTGACACTACTCTGTCGTCTATCCTGAGACGTACTCTTTTCGCGAAAACTCGTATAAAATTGTCTCGCACATGAAACCAATTCATCAAGTCTTCTTAAAACATAAAGATCTAAGATTGTCTCAGACAAGACTCGCAGACATTTTATATGCGGGAAAATGCAGTACTATTCATGTGCTTTACATCAAATTTTATGGTTAATGTGCTTCTGCAGCAATACTATTTACCTTCAGCAAGAGAGCTCAGTCGATTGGGTGGAGTAGCGAAAGCTCCAGTGATACAGCATTTCTCTGAGACTATATCTGGAGCTACAACCATAAGGAGTTTTAACCAAGAATCCAGATTTTGTAAAACAAGCTTGAATCTTATACATGGATATTCAAGAGCAAAGTTCTACAGTGCTGCTGCAATTCTGTGGCTTTGCTTTCGCTTGGACTTACTGTCTTTGATCGCATTTACATGCTCGTCAATATTTTTAGTCTCTCTTCCTGTTGGACTGATTAATCCTGGTATGTAAGCTCTATGTATTAGTCTTCCTTAAACCTTAGCCTTGTTATTACCCGAAATGGGTTAGTTGGTCTTTGGGATTTGAGTTGGGCTAGTTCTGTGAGGTTTGCTTTTGACAAACTGTCTTCTGTTTTTTTGTTAAGGATTTGCTGGTCTAGCTTTGACATATGGACTGGATCTGAGCGTGGTGCAAGGTTCCGCGATATGGAATTTATGCATCATGGAGAATAAGATCATCTCAGTCGAGAGAATCCTTCAGTATACTTGTATAACGAGTGAGCCTCCCCTTGTTATAGAAGAAAATAGGCCTGACAGCTCTTGGCCTTCTTGTGGAGAAATCAGCATACAAGACCTCCAGGTCAATTTTAGTCTTCTACTGCTTCTTTTCATCAAATCTTTTGACGCGATTCTTAACGCAATTTCATTATGAGATACATGGAAACGGAATTGCTGTGTGTTTCATATAAGTCATTTCACTGATGCAGGTCCGTTATGCACCACACCTGCCGCTAGTATTGCAGGGTATAGCATGCACATTTGAAGGAGGAAAAAAGACAGGGATAGTAGGAAGGACAGGCAGTGGCAAATCAACCCTCATACAAACACTCTTCCGGCTTGTTGAACCTACTGCCGGAAGAATATTCATTGATGGCATCAACATTTCCACCATTGGACTTCATGATTTACGGTCTAAATTGAGCATTATCCCTCAAGATCCCACCATGTTCGAAGGGACTGTCCGAACAAACCTGGATCCTTTAGAGGAGTACACTGATGATCAGATTTGGGAGGTAATCATTAGATATACTCGGACACCTAAACTGAATTTTCGTTCCAACTTGGGTTTTGATAATTGACTTACTGGTGTATGCAGGCTCTTGATAAGTGCCAACTTGCTGAAGATGTGAGAAAGAAAGAAGGGAAGCTAGATTCTATAGGTTTGTTTTTTCTAACCTAAACGAGTCGTTTGCCAGGATCTACTTTTCGACAACTTTCCCTTGACAAACATACATGTCGATATGGCAGTAACTGAGAATGGAGAAAACTGGAGCATGGGCCAAAGGCAACTAGTGTGTCTAGGTCGCGTCCTTCTTAAGAAAAGCAAGGTACTGGTTCTGGACGAAGCAACAGCATCTGTCGACACAGCAACAGATAACTTAATACAGCAGACATTAATGCAACACTTTACGGATTCAACTGTGATCGTTATCGCCCACAGGATTACTTCAGTTATTGACAGTCATTGGGTGGTGCTCTTAAGCAATGGACTTGTTCAGGAATGCGATTCACCTTCGAAGTTGCTCGAGAATAAGTCGTCTTCATTTTCTAAACTCGTTGCAGAGTATGCAAGTAGATCAAAATCTAGAGCAGATAAATGAAGATAACTTCATTGATTTATCCTCACTTTCTGTATTATCTGCTTAATTGATCATCCTCAAAACAAATGTAGTGTTTTAATTGAATATGTTACCACCAGCAAATCAAACCTTATGTAGTTTGCCTTTATTTATGAAAGTTTATCGTTGCCAAAACAAATTGAATATGTACTGAGTTTATGGGTGTATTAGAGTTGGCATGTCTGACCCGACCCAAAATCTGAGCAACCCCGACCAAACATAATCCGGGAATATTGCAATCTAAAATGGACTTGATCCGATGACGACTTGAAACTCAGACATGTCCTGTTGATTAGTAACCCCAATCCGACTCAGATCCGACCTAATATCGACCCAATTAAATCAATTACCCGACAATTATTAAGTTTAATATTGATCAAAATGAAAGTATTTTGTCTTTAGATTGATTAAACCAAATAGTGTTAAAACTAAATTTAGTGGCAAAAAATTACATTAATGTAATAAAGTAACTGAGAATTTTAGAAGGCAGAGATGATGGTAAAAGTATTATTCTCATTGATGCTTGAACGTCCTCGTACATTGTTATCTATATATAGATATTGTTAAGTTGTCATATTTAATGTATGTTGTAGTCAAGTTATGGGCCGATATTCGAGTTAGATTTCGGGTAGGTTTTGTTGTCTTTTGTTAAGCCCAAGTGTATATATACTCCACATAGCTTTGTAAATCAGTAAGTCAATATACAAAAGCTTATTCACAGAACCAAACTCACGTCTTAACATGGTATCAGCTAGAGTTTCTGGCAGTTCATGAGTCACGACGGCGACGACGCACGATCCAACAACAGTCTACACGCGAACTCTGATTCTGAGTCCGGCGAGATGACCAAGGATGCAAAGTTAAGTCCGTATTTTCTGTCCACCTCCGACAAGTCCGGAGATAAATTGATTGTGGTCGAATTGAAGGGTGACAACTACGATGAGTGGTCCGTCAAAATGCGTGGAGCCCTCCGTTCGAAGAAGAAGACTGGTTTCATAGACGGTACCATTACGCGACCGTCTGATGATTCCGAGGATCTTGAAGATTGGTATATGGTTAACGCCATGATAGTGAATTGGATTTTCAATTCCATTGAACCGGGTCTCGGTTCCTCCATCACATACGTTGAAGAGGCTAAAGAACTTTGGGATGATATTGAACAACGATTTAGTATTGGAAACGGCCCGAAGTTGCATCGTTTAAAAGCTTCCATTGCCAGTTGCAAACAGGAAGAGAACGAGTCTATTGTTGAATATTTTGGCAAGCTTAAACGGTTTTGGGATGCGCTTGACAAACTCGATAAAAATCCGACTTGTACATGTGGCGGTTGCAAGTGTGGCATCAATCGCCAACTCGACAGCAAGCGTGACCAGGGCAAGCTCCATGATTTCTTACTGGGACTTGCTTCGGATTATTCCACTATAACCTCCAATCTGTTATTGCAGGAACCCTTACCTTCCTTAAACAAAGCATACTCGACGCTAATTCAAGAAGAAGGTGTCAAAGGTAAACTGAAAGGTCGGGTTGCAGGCACACGGGATGGTGATCGGGCAGACCCTGTTGGCTTTGCTGTACGTTTCAATTCCTCTTCCCCTGCTCCTCGTTTAGATGATGTCAAGGACAATCAAGGGGAGGCTGTACGACCGCAGTGTGACAAGTGCAACAAATTTGGTCATACCCGTGCTCGGTGTTTCGACATTATCGGGTATCCTGCTGGATGGAGGGATCGGACGCGCGGAAGAGGGCGTGGAGGACGTGGTAATCAATCTGGTGGCGGCCGTGGCGCAGGAAATGGTGCTCGAGTTAATGACGGCAGTCACGATAATCAGGAAGAATTTGTTACTGTTCCCAAAGACAAGTGGGAAGCTTTTGTTAATCACACGAAAGGCACGACTTCCACTCCTCGAATGAATGGTAAGGCCGAAAATGACATTGCTTGGTTACTCGATTCCGGTGCAACGCACCATATGACAGGTTGTTATGATGTTTTACATGACATACGAGAAATTGAGCCGTGTATGATCACCTTACCTAATGGCGATCTCGCTAAAGCTACTAAAACAGGAAGTGCTACGTTAAATGATAACTTTACATTGTTAAACGTGCTTTTTGTTCCCGAATTCCAATGCAATCTTATCTCCGTCTACCAGCTTAATTGTGAACTTAATTGCACAGTGCTTTTCACTGACAATAAATGTGTTATACAGGACCACGTCTCGATGACGACGATTGGAACGTGTGATCAACAAGGGCGGCTATATTTGCTTCGGGGATCGCGTACACCACGTGTGATGGCAGCAAAGAAAATCGGTGATTCGGGTCTTTGGCATTTGAGGTTGGGACATCCTTCGAAGCGTGTAGTCAGTTTTTTACCTTTTGTTACTAATGAAAAACATATCAGTGATGTCTGTGAGGTTTGTTTACGTGCTAAGCAAACGCGGGAACAGTTTCATATTAGTGAAAATAAAGCCACATCTATTTTTGAGTTAATCCATGTTGATTTATGGGGTGATTATCGGACTCCTTCTACTTGTGGGAGCCGGTATTTTCTTACTATCGTAGATGATTATTCACGGGCTGTTTGGGTTTATTTGGTCAAATCTAAAAATGAAGTTTTTCATTTAATGCAAATTTTTTTTTCTATGGTCGAGAGGCAATTTAAGGTGAAAGTTCAAGTAGTACTTTCGGATAATGGCACTGAGTTCGTTTGTTTAAAAGAATACTTTGCCCGTCACGGAATTTTATATCAAACTACTTGTGTTGGTACTTCACAACAGAATGGGAGAGTTGAGCGAAAGCATCGTCACATTCTTAATGTGGCGAGGGCTTTACGGTTTCAGGCTAGTCTTCCTATTGAATTTTGGGGCGAATGTATTCTGAGTGCGGCTTATTTGATAAATCGTACACCTTCTACTCTTCTTAAGGGTCGCACCCCCTATGAGTTGTTGTTTGGCCGAGCTCCCAGTTATGCCAATTTACGTATTTTTGGTTGTTTGTGCTATGTTCGTCACCCTCGAAAGGATGGTGACAAATTTGAATCCCGTAGTAGACGATGCATTTTAGTCGGTTTTCCTTTTGGTAAGAAAGGTTGGGAGGTTTATGACTTAGACACAAAGGAGTTTTTTGTGTCGAGAGATGTAGTGTTTGATGAGACCAAGTTTCCGTATTCACTTGACCATACTGTTTTGAGTGCTCCTGGAGTTCCTGGCGAGTCTTACGTTCCCGATTCGAGGGATGATGGGGTGTACATTTTGTCAGAGGTTGGACATGGAGGTAGTGACAATGACAGGAACTCGCGCATTCCCAGCGAGTTTGATACCGCTGTCCCGAATTCGGTGGCACAGCCTACTGATGATGCGATACCGCGACCTGATGGTGATGAAGAGGTCGTGGAACAGCAGGTTGTTGTCACGGAGGCAGCCTCAGATGTTTCGAATGGTGTAGAGGAGTTGGGGCGCGGACGGCGGCCACATGTCCCTTGGTCGAAATACAGTGAGGAGGAATACGTTACAGGTGGTGCACGTGTGGTCCCTGTTTGCAAATCCAATAGCCCTCCTTCGCGTGAGCATGTTCCTTCGTCTTCCTCTGGTACGCCTTACTGTTTATCGCATTTTATTTCCAGTGATAGGTTTTCTGTCAATTATCGTTCATTTGTAGCTGCAGTTGATGGGTGTGTAGAACCGCGTTCTTTCCGGGAAGCCATGAAGGATAAAAGATGGTGTGACGCCATGGATCTTGAAATTGATGCCCTCATTCGTAATGGGACATGGGAGGTGGTTGACTTACCTTCTGGCAAAACGGCAATTGGAAATAAATTGGTCTACAAAGTAAAATTGCGGGCTGATGGGTCTGTTGAACGTTTCAAGGCCCGTCTCGTTGTCCTTGGTAATCGACAAGAAGAAGGTGTAGATTTCTTTGAGACATTTGCTCCAACCGCAAAAATTGTCACATTGCGAGCTTTCTTTGCTGTGGCCGCTTCACGACATTGGGAACTACACCAGATGGATGTCCACAATGCATTCCTCCATGGTGACTTAGAGGAGGAAGTGTATATGCGGTTGCCACAAGGATATTCCGTTGAGAGTCCGGGCAAGGTATGTCGTCTTAAAAAATCATTATACGGGCTTCGTCAAGCTTCCCGTTGTTGGTTTGAAAAATTATCAGACTCGTTGCTGGCTTACGGTTTCACCCAATGTTTGTCCGATTACTCTTTGTTTCGATTCTCTTCTAATGGCGTTGATGTATATATTTTAGTATATGTTGATGATCTTGTCATTAGTGGAAATGATACGGAGGCAATTAATCGTGTTAAGAGTTATCTTAGCTCTTGTTTTCATATGAAGGACCTTGGTATGCTCAAGTATTTCCTAGGCATTGAAGTGGCGCGGAATGCTTCCGGTATTTTTATTTGTCAACGCAAGTATGCCCTTGATATATTAATAGAGACGGGTTTACTCGGTAGTAAACCCGAAGCACTTCCCATGGAGCAAAATCACAAACTCGGTGAGACCAAAGATGATATATTTTCTAGACCGGAGCAATATCGTAGATTGGTGGGTCGTTTGATATATTTGACTAACACTCGTCCCGACCTATCCTATAGTGTGCATGTGCTCTCATCCTTTATGCATCAGCCTCGTAATACTCACTGGGAGGCAGCTCGACGCGTCGTGCGGTATATCAAAACACGGCCTGGACAAGGCTTACTTTTCAAGTCGGATTCGTCTCTCCACATGACGGTCTTTTGTGACGCTGATTATGCGAGTTGCCCTTTGACTCGTCGCTCTTTATCGGCTTACTGTATTTTTCTTGGTGACGGTATCATTTCTTGGAAAACCAAGAAACAGCCCACGGTCTCTCGTTCTTCCGCTGAGTCAGAATATCGTGCCATGGCCGTTGCTACTTGTGAAGTTAAGTGGTTACGAGGCATTTTGAGTTTTCTTGCGGTAGCTGTTGATATGCCTGCTTCTCTTTATTGTGATAATCAATCCGCTTTATATATTGCTCGTAATCCGGTTTTTCATGAACGTACTAAGCACATTGAAGTCGATTGTCACTTCGTGAGAGATGCGATTCATGATGGCCTCGTTGATCCCAGATATGTGCATACTTCTGATCAAGTCGCTGATTTATTGACGAAAGCTTTAGGAGGCCGTCAGTTTGCTCACTTACTTTCCAAGTTGGGCGTCGTTGATCCTCACGCTCCAACTTGAGGGGGGATGTTAAGTTGTCATATTTAATGTATGTTGTAGTCAAGTTATGGGCCGATATTCGAGTTAGATTTCGGGTAGGTTTTGTTGTCTTTTGTTAAGCCCAAGTGTATATATACTCCACATAGCTTTGTAAATCAGTAAGTCAATATACAAAAGCTTATTCACAGAACCAAACTCACGTCTTAACAGATATATCCTGCACTCCTCAATCTTTGGTTTCCTAAACAAACTCCTAGAATCAAGCAACTAATATATAATCTTACTTAATTTACAAGATAATATATTCTACCAATATTTACTAAATAATATCGAAGATAATATCGTAAATATTATTCTTAACACTCCCCCTCAAGTTGGAGCTCTTGGTACACCGAGACCCAACTTGAATTGTAAATGATCGAATGTCTCTCCTCCTAGTGCTTTCGTAAACAAGTCTGCAATTTGCTCCTTGCTCCTCACATGAGATGTTTATATTTCCTTTGACACAAGATGTTGCCTCACAAAATGGCAATCGATCTCGTTGTGTTTCGTCCTATTATGGAAGACCAGATTCTTTGCAATGTAAATGGTTGCTTGATTATCACAATATAAATCCATTGGACTAGTATGAAAAACACCCGGTGAACTCAGAAATGCCTTGACCCATATTATTTCACTCGTTGCAGCACTCATGGCCCTATACTCGACACTTGTTTCTTTGCCCTCCAAGATACTGATGACTGACCCAAGGAAACAAAATAGCCACTTATCGATCTTCTAGTCAACGGACAACTCGCATAATCCGAGACACAATACCCTCTAATTTGCAAATCAGAGTTCCTCCTCATTGTAATGCCTTTGCTTGGGTTACGTTTGATGTAACTTACAACTCGCAGCGCCACTTCCCAATGTTCTCTTCTTGGCTCGTTAACGAACTGATATAGTATATGGAATGAATAAACAAGGTCGGGTCTCGTAATGGTTAAATACACTAACCTTCCAACTAGACGGCGATATTTCATGATGTCTTTTAACACATATCCTTTGGCCAAGTGTAAAACCCCTCGCGAAAGTGGAAATATAAAACATACAAAATGCTAAAAATGCAGCGAAATTAAAACTTTTTAAACATAAACAACATGCGAGGTGAATTAAAACTGAGACAAAAACTGAAAACTGATATAAACAAAATAGATAAGTATAACAGTTCTAAGTACGGGAATCAAATATATACAAAGCCTGGGATGGAACATCCCTACAGGCACCAAAAGATAACAGTATCAAAAACTAGAGTCTAGCTACTCGAAAGTGTAAGTCATATGATGTCAAGTGGAACATCACTCGCTAGCTCTCAATGAACCCCGTCCAACCTGCATGTACCTACATACATGAAAACATGTACGCCACAATCAGGGCCGTCCCCGAGAATTCGGAGGCCCTGTGCGAGATTTTATAACGAGGCCCTAAATAAGTATTGTACATGTTCAAAAAACTCGTTCTTTCATTTTCATCTTGAACAAAAAAACTTGCTCGACTTTTTTTTCTTCCCACTTTTCTAATATAAAATTTATGTGAAACTTATTTTATTGAAATAAGAAGAAAAATAATAGAATAAAGCGAGTACATAATAACCCTCACATTAACAAATTTATGAAATATTTTCTTATGGGTTGATATTTTCTTCTTTAAACTTTCCAATTTATTTCAAAAACAAAATAAATATTTTGTTATTAAGTACTCCATATCAAATTAATACAACATATTCCGTATATATTTCATGATCAATATACTCTCTTCGTTCCAATTATATGTTTAACTTTGATTAAAATAATATTTATTAAAAGAAAGGTACACAAATGAATGAGACGGAAAAATAAATAATATAAAAGTTGCTTATAAAAAGTTAACTAAATATTGAAATTATACATAAAAGTTTAATTAAAGGGAAACATGGTATCACATGTTAAGATAGGCCGATAGGGGGACAATTAATTATGAATGGGCCCTACGTGTAAAAAAAAGGGAAATTTAACAAATATAATCCCAATTATCACTCTTCTTCTCAAAATAATCTCAACTATCAATATTCCCGCAATAATCTCAACTTTCATACCACTATTCTCAAAATAATCCCAACTATCATTCTTCTTCTCAAAATAATCTCAACTATTAATATTTCCGCAAAAATCATAACCTTTTTAAGACTTATCAGTCAAAGTAAACTATTTTGAGAAGGGTGGTATGAAAGTTGGGATTATTGGGAGAATATTGATAGTTGGGATTATTTTGAGAAGAAGTGTGATAGTTGGGATTATATTTGTTAAATTTGCCTAAAAAAAATGTAAAATGCCTCTGGTAGGAATCGAACACAGACGGAATCAAAAACATATTAAAGCTTCTACCATCTGTGCCATAAACTTATTATGTCAAGAAATTGTGTCAAGAACTAGATAACTTAAAAACAAGAACAGAATTGGGCCCTAAAGATTTGGGGGCCCTGTGCGCTTGCACGGGCTGCACACCCAAAAGGCCGGCCCTGGCCACAATCAGTGGGGAGTGACTAGAGTTCTCCTAGCCACCTTTTGTAACAACACGTAACAAGCAATACAAACAGAACACTCCAACATATATGAACATGTGAAGCATATCAATATCTCAATAACTGATCTCTTACTATCATGCAATCACTAATGCACGGCTCTCAACCAACTTCGGAAACTATTTGGAAGGAGAACCGGTTTCCCTACCGGTTGCCCGGTCGGGGGTCTTTCAATCCAAACCATTTACGAAACTGACCAAAGAGTCATCCAATGCCTTGGACGAACAATATCAAAGTCAAAGTACTGTAAACATCACTATCATCATGCACATCTGACACTATACCAACTCAAGGCAAGCAGATATAAAACAGCAAGTATAAGGTTCAGCGGTCAACTTAAGACATAACCTACATACATATCATTCAGCAAGTATAAAGGTTCAGCGGTCAACTTAAGACATAACCTCAATACCAATCATTCAGCAAGCAAGGACTCAGAGGCCAACTTAAGGCATGGACCTGCCAATCAGCAAGACACTAGACTCAGAGGCGACATCACAACGCATGGACTAGCATCCAAAAGTAAAGGACTCAGAGGCCAGCTTAAGGCATGTCCCTTCACCACATCACAAGACACTAGACTCAGAGGCCAGCTTAAGGCATGTTCTAACATCAAACATTTGCACTCCGGGCAAGGTGTCAGTTCCTTAGCTACCCCGTTGTACAGCTGCTCTACTCGTCAGACTCAGAGGCCAACTTAAGGCATGTTCCAACGCGATCACAATCAAACATGTCTGGGCTCAAAGGCCAGCTTAAGGCATATTCCAGACACGACAACCATACACATATAGGGCTCAGAGGCCAACTTAAGGCATATCCCCATATATGACAATCAACTCACGTATTAAGTTCAGAGGCCAGCTTAAGGCATAACTAAATACGCATCAATACAATACCATCAAAGTCTAAGAACTAATCTATAGTTCTACTTTCTTAACTTCTAATCAACACTTAATTGATCCCGGAAACTAAGTAGAGGGAGAGCCGGTTTCCCTTTCGGTTACCCGACCGGGGGGGGGTCTCTATCCTCTCTCCATTCCCGAACCCAATGTAGTGACGCCCATCCTCCGGGGACCTCAAACACGCATGAAAGGTACACGGAACGAATCTCAAACAAAACCGATAAATCGTTTGAAAGTTAAAAACCAAAATAATGAGAACATGGGCTCTCAGCCGGTCCCAGACCGTCTGTCGGTCCACCGGCTGGGAGTCCCTTCCCATGCCAATCAATCGTCTGAAAATCAATGAGAAGAGGCTCTCAGCCGGTGGACCGTCCGCCGGCCAGCCGGCTGGGAGTCCCTTCCCATAAGCCAAACTTCAAAAACTGAAATATAGGGAGTGACTCTCAGCCGGTGTACCGGCTGCCGGTCTGCCGGCTGGGAGTCACTTTCCCATGCCTTTGCAAACTTTGAAAACGAACAAGAAGGATCCTGAGCCGGTCGACCGGCGGCCGACTGACCGGCTCAGAAACCTTCCTCAAATTTCAGAACATTCAAAAGAAGACACCCTAACTCTGAGCCGGCCGACCGGCTGCCGGTCAACCTACCGGCTCAGAGTCCGCTGTACGCAAAATCGCATTTTCCTCAAAACATTCAAATCTCCTCTAATCGATTCAAGACTTCTAAAATCGCAACATATGAAGTTTACCCATCACATAAAATCATCAAATATACTAACTACCAGCAATTAATCCCACAAACAATCCTCAATAAGAATATGATTTGTATCCGTCTTAAGCACAAATTTCAGAAATTGAACCACTAAGCATATGAAACATCATCTAAGCATATAATCATCATGTAAGAACATTCCTATCATGTTTCTAAGTTCAATCAATAACAACAACATGAAAATTCAGAAGCTTAAACCATCCTAAACATGAAAAATGCTAATATTACAAGTAAAGGCCGAGTTTCTCATTATTGTCACCTTAAAAGCAATTCCGATCAAAGCTCCTCTTCCACCACGTAGCTATCCACACTAGGGTCGTCTAAACCTTCACCTACAAGCAAGAAACACGGATTTTAGAGCCTAAAGACGGATTAAGCAAAAACAGCCCAAATTTCGAATTGAAGGAAACGGAAATTGGAAGTGACAGATGGCTTGCAAATTCCATGAGGATTCCGAAAATGTAATTATTACCTTGTTTGGAGTCCGGATGATGAAGAAAAATGGATTAAGAGCTTGAAGTTTAAGAAGGAAAATGAGAAATATGAAGAACAGTGTTCTTATTTTGATGAGGGGATTATGTCGACATATTGAGGGTTTAGAAGGGTTTATATGTGTCCTTTCCCGTTTCAAAGGAAACCAGGTTTGGTAACATGAACGGGTTTTATTTGACACGGACTTAAGTTGCCAAGTTGAGTTCGTCTTAAGGACTTAAGGTTCTTAAGACGGATCTTAACGATTTATTAAAAATACTTTCCCAATAAATTATTAAAATGTTATTTTATTACTTAAAATAATTAAAAACCCTTAAAATATATTTTATAAAAATACGGGATGTTACAATCACCCCAACTTCAAAAAGTTTCGTCCTCGAAACTCGAACGAAGATAAATTCTAGATAACTATACCTCAATCGAAAAGAGAAGGATGCATAGCACTCATCGATGCCTCGGTCTCCCACGTCTACTCCTCAACATCACCGCAACGCCAAAGGATCTTCACTAATGGCACCACCTTGCTCCTAAGCTTCCTGTCCTGACGGTCTAAGATCTTCACGGGACGCTCCTCAAAAGCAAGACTAGACTCTAAGTTCTCGATCTCTCTAGGAAGAACATGACTCGGATCACTAACATACTTACTTAGCTGAGAAACATGAAAGACACTATGAACCTTGCCCAAACTAGGAGGCAAGTCCAAACGGTAAGCAGTGGCACCAATCCTCTTCACGATCTCAAATGGCCCAATATACTTAGGACTCAACTTGCCCTTAAATCCAAACCTCTTAACGCCCTTCATCGGTGAAACTCTCAAGAAAGCTCTGTCACCCACCTCAAACTCGAGAGGTCTACGGCGGACATCTGCATAGGATTTCTGCCGATCCTGTGCGGCCTTCATCCTACCCCTGATAAGCTGAACCTGGTCAATCGTCACAGCTAACTGGTTCGGTCCTAGGTCGTGCACGTCGCTCGCCTGATCCCAACAGATCGGACTGCGGCACTTCCTACCATAGAGCGCCTCATACGGAGCCATACCAATAGATGAATGGTAACTGTTGTTGTAGGAAAACTCAACTAACGGTAGACACTGCTCCCAAGAACTCTGAAAATCAAGTGCACAAGCACGGAGCAAGTCCTCTAATGTCTGAATAGTCCTCTCGGACTGTCCATCAGTCGCGGCGTGAAAGGCGGTACTCATCAGCAACCGGCTACCCATAGCCTCCTGTAAAGCCTTCCAAAATCTGGAACAGAAATGAGGATCACGATCAGAAACGATCTCTCTCGGGACACCATGGTAACAGACTATCTCTGCAATATAAGCCCTGGCTAAACGGTCCATATCCCATGTCTCTCTGATAGGCACAAATTTGGCACACTTAGTTAGCCTATCAACCACAACCCAAATCGCATCCTTGCCTCCCACTGTCTTAGGCAATGCAGTCACGAAGTCCATCGAAATGCACTCCCACTTCCACTGAGGAACGTGTAGAGGCTGTAACAAACCACCTGGCTTCCTATGCTCTATCTTGACTTGTTGACAAGTCAAGCACCTACTCACGTAATCCAAAATGTCTTTCTTCATCCCGGGCCACCAAAATATAAGTCTCAAGTCCTTGTGCATCTTCTCTCCGCCCGGATGAACTGAATAAGGCGTCAGGTGAGCCTCATCTAAAACCCTCTTCCTCAAATCTGGCACATCTGGAACATACATCCTACCTCGGAATCTAAGGAAACCATCAGAATCAATCACTAAATCTGGTGCAACACCACTCGAAATCTTAGCCTCGAACTTCCGGAAAGCAACATCTATAGGCAAACTCTGGCGAATCTCCCAATACAATGTCGGCTCGGCGGTCATAGCAGATAACCAATCAAAACCACTACCAACCATCTCTAATCTCAACTTCCGGAACTCGGAACACAACTCATCGGGCAACACACGCATAGCACTCATCGAATGAGAAGTCTTGCGGCTAAGTGCATCAGCAACCACATTGGCCTTTCCCTCATGATACAATAACTCAATGTCGTAATCCTTAACCAACTCTAGCCAACGACGCTGTCGCATATTGAGGTCTTTCTGGGTGAAAATGTACTTTAGACTCTTGTGATCCGTGAAAATGCGACAATGAGATCCAATCAAATAATGACGCCACATCTTCAGGGCGTGAACAACTGCAGCTAACTCAAGATCATGCGTCGGATAGTTCACCTCGTGGCCTCGCAACTGTCTAGATGAGTAAGCTATCACCTTACCACTCTGCATCAACACACATCCAAGCCCTAACATCGAAGCATCGCAGTAAACATCAAAGTCAACCACGATCTCTGGCAAAGCAAGTATAGGAGCGGAAGTCAACCTAGTCTTCAATTCCTGGAAAGAGCTCTCACACTTGTCGGTCCAAACAAATTTAGCTTCCTTCTTCAATAACTGAGTCATCGGACGAGCCAATCTAGAGAAATCCTCAACAAATCGACGGTAGTAACCCGCTAAACCAAGGAAACTACGGATCTCTCCCACATCTTTGGGACTCTCCCAATCAACAACGGCCTCAATCTTCGCGGGATCAACCATAACTCCCTCACTAGATATCACATGTCCAAGAAATGCAACCTTAGAAAGCCAAAACTCACACTTAGAGAACTTCGCGAACCACTTCTGTTGACGTAAAATCCCAAGAATCAATCGGAGATGCTCGGCATGCTCCTCATCGGTCTTAGAGTAAATGAGAATGTCATCAATAAACACCACAACACAAGTGTCAAGAAACTCACTAAAGGTGCGGTTCATCTGATCCATAAAGATAGCAGGTGCATTAGTCAACCCAAAAGGCATAACCACGAACTCAAAATGCCCATAACGAGTACGAAAGGCGGTCTTCGCAATATCAGCCTCTCTCACTGGAATCTGATGATAACCCGATCGAAGATCAATCTTAGAAAACCTAGAAGCACCCCTCAACTGATCAAACAAATCATCAATTCTCGGCAAAGGATATCTGTTCTTCACAGTCACTCTGTTCAACTCTCTGTAATCAATGCAAAGTCTCATGGAACCATCTTTCTACTTGACAAATAAAACTGGAGCACCCCACGGAGAAGCACTCGGTCTAATGAATCCTTTCTCGATCATCTCTTCTAACTGTTGCTTCAACTCTTTCAACTCAGGTGGAGCCATACGGTAAGGAGCCTTGGATATAGGTCCGGTACCTGGAACTATCTCAATAGTAAAATCCACATCTCTCTCTGGCGGTATCCCTGGCAAGTCGTCTAGGAAAACATATGGAAACTCACGAACAATGGCTACATCCTCAAGCTTCGGTAGCAATGGCTTAGCAGCTGAAACAACACACATGAAGGCTTGGCAACCCTTCCTAAGAAGATGAGATGCTTTCATCGAAGAAATAACACGAACACCCTTTTTAGGGCGAGTTCCCCTATAGGAAACACGAACTCCTGAAGAACTCCTCAAGCAGATTTTCTGGTCGCGACACTCGAAGCGAGCATGGTATCGCGATAACCAATCCATACCGAGGATAATGTCAAATTCCTCGAGAGGAAATCTCAATAAGTCCGCTGGAAATGTGGCTTGACCAATAATAATCGGAACATCCCTATGGGACAAAGAGCAGGAAAACACGTCTCCCGAAGGCAAGGAAATGGAAGTCTCCTCAACCATGGAAGACTCAAGAGCTAAACGGTCTGCGAACTGAGTCGATATAAATGATAAAGAAGCTCTAGTGTCAAACAAAATAAGGCACTCAGCGCCAAGGACAGAAAAGATACCAGCCACAACATCTGGATGAGCCTCAGCCTCAGCCCTAGTCATCACGAAGATCTTCCCCTTCTGCTTTCCTCCTTTAATCGCTGCAGTGGCTGTGGCAGCCTTGCCAAGTGCGGTGTTCCTCTCAGGAGACTCATAGGATTTATGCCCAAATCCATTGCAGGTATAACACTTAAAGACATTCTTGAAACAGTCAAAACCCGGATGAGATGGTTTACCACAACGGTGGCAAACACTAGAAGTAGTATCAGTGTGGAAAGTGGTCTTAGCAACCGGAGCAGAGAACCTCTCAAATCGCTTCTTCTGAGAAGAAGGCGAAGAAGTAGATGGAACAAACGGTCTCTTCCCCTAGTAAACGGATCTCTGGTGAGAAGTAACACTGGAAGTAGCAGCTCGGGTCTCAGCATCTATGGCACGAATGGAACTCTCGGCCCAAATAGCATCATCATAAATCTCCACAAAAGAAGTCGAGTCACGGCGAACCATACTCTCGATGCGCGGCCCTAACTTCCCACGATAGAAGTAAACTCTCTCAGCCTCATCCCTGACAAACTTCGAAGCGAAATGTGCAAGCTGGTTAAATTTGTCGGTGTACTCCTGAACGAACATCTTACCCTCCTTCAAGTCCATGAACTCCTTAAGTCTCTTTGATCTAAGCTCCTTAGGATAAAACCTCGTCTCGAGCTTATCGTTAAAAGCCTCCAATCAAATAAAGGATCAAGAATGAAAATTGGTCCGGTCAATGCCCACCATCTATCGGCCTCTAGGGTCAAAAAGTGAGTGGCTAGCCGCACTCTATCCTCTATGCCAACCGAGTACATGGTGAAGCTCTTTTCCATCTCACGGAATCACTCAGTAAGAGCTACCGGATCAACCTCGCCTCTATAAGTCTTCACGTGGCTCCTGGACATCTGTGATGCTATCCAAGAGAAGCTACCCGGCCTATTGGCCTCATTGCCTGGCGGTGGAGGAGGTGGAACAGTCTCTGCCTGCTGTCTCTGGTTCTCAAGCAACTGATGAAGTGCTTGCATTATAGTGTTCTCAGCAGCCGTGGTTCTCACCATCCTTCAAAAGAAAAACAAGTGTTAACTTAGCAATTAGCATTCACAAATAGACTACAATATAAATCCTTAGATCTACCCCATCTCTCATTCATTATTTGTTTATTTGGTCAAGTTAAGGTTGGGGGTCACATGAGTGCGTCGGGAGCAACAATGCTCTGATACCAACTGTAAAACCCCTCGCGAAAGTGGAAATATAAAACATACAAAATGCTAAAGCGGAATTAAAACTTTTTAAACATAAACAACATGCGAGGTGAATTAAAACTGAGGCAGAAACTGAAAACTGATATAAACAAAATAGATAAGTATAACAGTTCTAAGTACGGGAATCAAATATATACAAAGCCTGGGATGGAACATCCCTACAGGCACCAAAAGATAACAGTATCAAAAACTAGAGTCTAGCTACTCGAAAGTGTAAGTCATATGATGTCAAGTGGATCATCACTCACTAGCTCTCAATAAACCCCGTCCAACCTGCATGTACCTACATACATGAAAACATGTACGCCACAATCAGTGGGGAGTGACTAGAGTTCTCCTAGCCACCTTTTGTAACGACACGTAACAAGCAATACAAACAGAACAATCCAACATATATGAACATGTGAAGCATATCAATATCTCAATAACTGATCTCTTACTATCATGCAATCACTAATGCACGCCTCTCAACCAACTTCGGAAACTATTTGGAAGGAGAGCCGGTTTCCCTACCGGTTGCCCGGTCGGGGGGTCTTTCAATCCATACCATTTACGAAACTGACCAATGAGTCATCCAATGCCTTGGATGAACAATATCAAAGTCAAAGTACTGTAAACATCACTATCATCATGCATATCTGACACTATACCAACTCAAGGCAAGCAGATATAAAACAGCAAGTATAAGGTTCAGCGGTCAACTTAAGACATAACCTACATACATATCATTCAGCAAGTATAAAGGTTCAGCAGTCAACTTAAGACATAACCTCAATACCAATCATTCAACAAGCATGGACTCAGAGGCCAACTTAAGGCATGGACCTGCCAATCAGCAAGACACTAGACTCAGAGGCGACATCACAACGCATGGACTAGCATCCAAAAGTAAAGGACTCATAGGCCAGCTTAAGGCATGTCCCTTCACCACATCACAAGACACTAGACTCAGAGGCCAGCTTAAGGCATGTTCTAGCATCAAACATCTGCACTCCGGGCAAGGTGTCAGTTCCTTAGCTACCCCGTTGTGCAGCTGCTCTACTCGTCAGACTCAGAGGCCAACTTAAGGCATGTTCCAACGCGATCACAATCAAACATGTCTGGGCTCAAAGGCCAGCTTAAGGCATATCCCAGACACGACAACCATACACATATAGGGCTCAGAGGCCAATTTAAGGCATATCCCCATATATGACAATCAACTCACGTATTAAGTTCAGAGGCCAGCTTAAGGCATAACTTAATACGCATCAATACAATACCATCAAAGTCTAAGAACTAATTTATAGTTCTACTTTCTTAACTTCTAATCAACACTTAATTGATCCCGGGAACTAAGTTGAGGGAGAGCCGGTTTCCCTTTCGGTTACCCGACCGGGGGGTCTCTATCCTCTCTCCATTCCCGAACCTAATGTAGTGTCGCCCATCCTCCGGGCACCTCGAACACACATGAAAGGTACACAGAATGATTCTCAAACAAAACCGATAAATCGTTTGAAAGTTAAAATCCAAAATAATGAGAACATGGGCTCTCAGCCGGTCCCAGACCGTCTGCCGGTCCACCGGCTGGGAGTCCCTTCCCATGCCAATCAATCGTCTGAAAATCAATGAGAAGAGGCTCTCAGCCGGTGGACCGTCCGCCGGCCAGCCGGCTGGGAGTCCCTTCCCATAAGCCAAACTTCAAAAACTGAAATATAGGGAGTGACTCTCAGCCGTTTTACCGGCTGCCGGTCTGCCGGCTGGGAGTCACTTTCCCATGCCTTTGCAAACTTTGAAAACGAACAAGAAGGATCCTGAGCCGGTCGACCAGCGGCCGACTGACCGGCTCAGAAACCTTCCTCAAATTTCAGAACATTCAAAAGAAGACACCCTGACTCGGAGCCGGCCGACCGGCTGCCGGTCAGCCTACCGGCTCAGAGTCCGCTGTACGCAAAATCGCATTTTCCTCAAAACATTCAAATCTCCTCTAATCGATTCAAGACTTCTAAAATCGCAACATATGAAGTTTAGCCATCACATAAAATCATCAAATATACTAACTACCAGCAATTAATCCCACAAACAATCCTCAATAAGAATATGATTTGTATCCGTCTTAAGCACAAATTTCAGAAATTGAACCACTAAGCATATGAAACATCATCTAAGCATATAATCATCATGTAAGAACATTCCTATCATGTTTCTAAGTTCAATCAACAACAACAACATGAAAATTCAGAAGCTTAAACCATCCTAAACATGAAAAATGCTAATATTACAAGTAAAGGCCGAGTTTCTCATTATTGTCACCATAAAAGCAATTCCGATCAAAGCTCCTCTTCCACCACGTAGCTATCCACACTAGGGTCGTCTAAACCTTCACCTACAAGCAAGAAACATGGATTTTAGAGCCTAAAGACGGATTAAGCAAAAACAGCCCAAATTTCGAATTGAAGGAAACGGAAATTGGAAGTGACAGATGGCTTGCAAATTCCATGAGGATTCCGAAAATGTAATTATTACCTTGTTTTGGAGTCCGGATGATGAAGAAAAATGGATTAAGAGCTTGAAGTTTAAGAAGGAAAATGAGAAATATGAAGAACAGTGTTCTTATTTTGATGAGGGGATTATGTCGACATATTGAGGGTTTAGGAGGGTTTATATGTGTCCTTTCCCGTTTCAAAGGAAAACGGGTTTGGTAACATGAACGGGTTTTATTTGACACGGACTTAAGTTGCCAAGTTGAGTTCGTCTTAAGGACTTAAGGTTCTTAAGACGGATCTTAACGATTTATTAAAAACTTCCCAAATAAATTATTAAAATGTTATTTTATCACTTAAAATAATTAAAAACCCTTAAAATATATTTTATAAAAATACGGGATGTTACACCAAGAATAAGTTGTGTCACTGCCGAATTGGGGTACTAGCAGTTTTGGCTCCCTTCATTCCCGTCTCCTCTATACTATTTATGGCAAGTTTTGGCTCCCTTCATTCCCGTCTCCTCTATAATATGTATGGCATACTTTCGTTGATTCAGAATGTAATACTCCGTATTTTATGTCGATATTTGTTATTTATTTTGACGATTTGATAGATTATATTCAATAATTAACTTATCGAATGGTGTGTTACGCCTTATATGTTATAAGTGAAGTGTCGAGTATTGGTAATTAGCTATCGAAATGCGTGACAATGATTGTTATGGGCCTCGAAGCGTGTGCCAAAGGTCGTATCAGCCCAATCGACACAACACAAAATCCACAACACCTCACTTTCTCTAAGTCAGCCGTCATATAAAACCCTATCAAAAAACCTAACCCTAATCTAACAACACCTCTCCCACTCACGTGTACCTACTGCCGCCACATCCAAGGAACAAGAGAGAGTATTTCACGGTGGTTTAGGGCGGCGTAAGAATGGTCGATAGCGCTCTGAAACAGGTATACTCACCACTGTGTCTTTTCACGTTCTTTTCATTATGATTTACCGCGTGAACAATCGTATATGTGTATGCTTATGGGGTATGATAATTGGATGTTATTAGAGAGGAATGAGTAGTAGTCTTATACGAACCCCAGTAGTGGCGTCGTTGACCGTCTAAGACCATCTTTGAACCTCGTTTTGTCGCAAGTTTCAGAGCAGGGGGTTGTTTCAGAACAAAGGCGTGGTGAGCGTGAGGGTTTGCGTACTAAATCGAGTCACATCGTGTTTATGATTGACGTGAGTGTTAGGGTAGATGTTTAGGCGGTATTCAGGGGTTAGGAAGGGTGGCCCTCACGGCGGGTTGTGGTGGTTTCAGACGTTTTTTATGGTGGGTTTTGTGGTGGGTGTTTGTCACGTCAAAACAGGGTAGCATTGGTGAGGTCGAGTTTGTTGTCGGTTTCTGGTGTCGTTGGTGGTTGTCGACGACCACCAGCTCCCTCCCTGGAACCACCGTGGCTCAGAGGCGAGCCTTTTGGTGTCAGCGGGGAAGCCCGAGGTTGCATGAGGTGTCAAAGGTGGTGTTTGTGATGGTGGATGGTCGCGGTGGGGGGCTGTGTTCGTATTCGGGTTTCGCGTTGTTGCTGTTCGTGCTATTCATTAGTTCCTTTGCGAATTGCCATTGTGTAAGCGTGATTTTTATGATTTGTTGTTATTATTATTATTATTATTATTATTATTATTATTATTATTACTATTATTATTGTTTTTTTTATGATTATCATTTTATTGGTTGAATTATTATTATGGTGATTTTATAATTATAGGATAATAATGTTATTAAAATTAGTATTATTATTATTAAGTATTTTATTGGCAAATGTTATAATTGTATACCATGCTTAACAATATTTGAGTTATTATTATTGTTATCATTATTAATTACGTTATTAGCAATTGTTATGGTTGATATTGTTGTTAATGAACATTGTGATTGTTATTAATTACTCATATTGTCGTTGTTGCCGATCCAGTAGTATTTGGTCATTTGAATTCCTGCTATATTTAGTAAGTCTATATATAGTAAGTCTATATTTAGTAAGCTTATAATTGTCTGATGAAGATTGATACGAGTAATGAGATAATGTTAATTGGTACGTAAATGAGTATGTTGATATGTATAATTACAGTGAGTGATTGAGTGATAAGTATATCAATTATAAGCATGATGAATGAGTTTTAGTAGTAATGTTAGTGTATGAATAGAAGTTAATAATAAGTACTAATTATAGGAACTGAGCTCGAAGTGGAGTATTTCTAGCAGCTGTTCGGCGGTCATTCTGCCATTTGAGGTAGGGGATATATATATCTGTGGTTGCGTCATTGACATGACGTATATGTGTTGCTTACTATAAGATCGATATAACTGATTGTGAATATATTTTGGATTGTTGATTATTATCGATTATTGTGGAGAACGGGATTTGTGAAATGGGTCTTGTGATATGGGTCTTGTGATATGGGACTTGTGATATGGCCATGGAAGGTGTGGTGTGATGGAAGGAGGGGTGTGATGGAGGTGAAGTGGATGACTGGGTCTTGTGATATGGAGATGGAGGAGGATGCATTTTTACTGTTGTTTATGTCTTACTTATCTTTCTACTCAACCTCGTGGTTGACCCTGTGTATTCGTGTGACACCTACGATGATCCGGAATGGGGAGTAGGTTCTACAGGAAAGAGACCGATGAGCTAAGAGCTGGGACGGAAATGTGAGATGCGGACTTGGGACCGACTTAGATCTACATCACCTATAGAGTAGTCATCAGTTGTTCTTTTATTCGTACATGTAGTTTCTGTAACATCAAGGTTTAAATTCTATCAATTTTATATAATGTATTCTTGGGAGTTTTACTTTGTTATTCACTACCTCGGTCATTCCGAGATGGTAACAGTCCTATTTATTTGAGAATGTCTAGCTAAAGGCTCTTAAATAAATGAGGGTGTTACAAAGTGGTATCAGAGCGAACGATCCTCAGACCTAAACCAAATGAATAATAATGAACGTAGGAAGAGCCTAATAAAATGAACCCCATGTTAGTAACTGTCAGGAGCCCCAGGATTGGGATGAGTTAGGGCCCCCCTCAAACCAAGCCACTGGCCCTTTCAGTCTAACCTGGTTACCTTGAGAGAAGTAGAGCGTGGGTAGCATAGAATAAAGGAAAGACCCAATATATGTTGTACTAACAGTTGCAGGAGCGGAATGAGGTAAGTAATGATGTGATACATGGTTAATGATGCGCTGTGAAAGAATATGGTTGGTAATCTATATTGTGAATCATGAGCTTGATATTGAATGTGATTGAGATATGTATTACTTCAAGTATTGAGGACATGAAAATTGGAATACGAGTTTGAAATATAAGCTTGACTAGTATGATGATGTGCATAAGAAGAATACGACTGATATTGAAATGCTGATTGATCTGAATGATTGAATTGAAATTTTCATGGAATGGGTGTATATTTATTGTATAATAAATTAGAGTGATATGATCATGTGATTTTGGTGTCTCGAATTGTCTATAGGATATCTGGTTATTAAATGACTAACGTAATTTTTGTAATATATTGCTTGGTTTTTGGATATGAACGATCAGATTTAAATGTTATAGTAATTCATGTCTAGTGATATGCGGAATGTGCTGCCCCAAGCCATGAGTGTCATATAGTTATGCGTTACATTTGTATATACATGTATAAATATTCAGTCATTTAGATGATCTACTTTTCTGTTTCGCAACCTTTACCGTGTTTTAGATGACTATTACAGAATGAAATGATGAATAAATGTTATTATGGTGCAACGTGATTTCTATGCTTCGATGGTATGTCAACATGTTTTGGAGGAATAATGTTTGTGTTTAATATGATAATATGAAGTAATTTTTTTAATGGAACCAAAATTTTAATAAAGGTCCAGAATGTTACCCTGTTTGTACGGGTTGTCATCTAAAATGTGTTCTTCATATGGATATGAAAATTTTATGTGTGATAACCTTCTGATTCAGCTTTCCAATGCTTTTGGTTTCATGTTAATGTAAATTATATTTTGAGAGAAATAAATATTTTAGTCGACAGTGGTCAGACTGTCACTGCACAGTTCTGTTTTTCCCATGTTTTGAACGAGGAACCATTTAAAATGTATCTATTGTTTATGTATAATTCCAACTCCAATGTTTAATATATTCATTCACGTTCCCAAATGATAAGTCACGTAAAATATTAACAAGTCGTTAATTAATAGTGATTTTTGCAAGTTGCCCAGTTTCCTGTTTTATTGCTGTAAAGTTTCTGTTCAGACCAATTTGGTATAAATAATTTCCTTAAGTTTTGCATTTTTATTCTTTTTTTTTCTATGATTATAGAATCCATCATATTTCTCAAAAACTATAATGGTTCACAAATGGCTGAACGTTTATTTAATTATAATTTTTGGAAGTTGCAACATGATGATTGATCGTTGGAATCGTAAGTTATGTAAGTTTTATATAAAAGTTTAATCAAATATGAATTATGTGATGTGACCACGTGGTATCCTGATATGGCATTAGTAACATGTATAGTAGACATTTGGAATGAATATGAACCTCACTATATGACAATGTAACCTGGCTGATTTCGTCAAGTTTATATAAAATCGCAAACGCTCTTATTTTCTAATATTATGACCTCAAAATAATGAAGTGATATTCGTGTGTGATGTTAAAATCATGTTTATCAGAGACGAGTCTTAACAAGAGGTAGAATGAAAGTTGACTGGTAAACTCATTAGTATGATATAGCAATCTAATTGTTATAAGTAATGGTGATCATTTTGAACAATGTTAATCGTGTTGATGTTCTTTCATAAATTGATGGTATATCGCTGTTTAGTTCACTGAGATAATAACCTTTATAACACCTTCATGTATATCGTTATAATAACTTAATTGCATTTGCTATGTTAAGAATCTGATCATACTAAATTGAGTTATTAATTAGTTGGCATGATGAGTTTTATGGAAGTACCAGTGTTGTGAATCCGTCTACTTTTAGCATTAAATATTCATGATTCATGAGCTACCATTTACGAGAACAACGTTTTAGTAAAGAAGAGTCATAATGTCTCCGTGCAGTTTTAAGTCCGATCTGTAGTTGAAAAGTAGCCCTTTGACTGTGTTTATAATTGTCACAAACTACCACATCAGCGTTTCAAAAGTTTGCCAAAGGTTTTCAAAATGGTGATCCTTGACAAAGTTCGATGTTTTGATAAGTATGTCAGTTGGTTGCAATATGAGGAATTCTGTAGCTACATTTTGATGAAATCCTGCACGGATATTTAGTTACTGCGCATAATATAAACCTCTTATTTCTATACATTATATATGTTAACAGTTTCATGATAAATGATGTAATATGAGGGGATGGAAAATGTACTTAAGAGATTTTAACTTATTAATATCCAAGAGTGTTAAACAGTTTTGTTAGTCTATGATTGGAGTATATCTTGTGAAATATGTCAATGCTCCATGTTTAATTACGTTAATAAATTTTGCCCTATATCTTTTCCATAATATGATTACGAACTCTGAGTTTCTTGATTATCTACATTGTTGTGATATACTGATTTTGTGTTAAATTTCAATGGTATGTAAGTATTAATTACTCTGATTCTATTTTACTGCGTAACACGATTTCTACCGATCCTAATACTCTTGTTATTGCTCGAGGTTATATGTTTACATGATAATTGCTATGGGTTCCTTACGAGTATTTACTCGAGTTGAATTTTAGTAATTGTTCTTTTATTTTGATAGTTCATATTTTCTGGGGATAGGATAATTCTTTTGTTTGTGAGACGGGTTGAGTGTGTGGTGGGTAAGCTTTTGGTAAGCGATTAACTAAGTTGTTATAATGAAGTGGTACTAGTTTGGTTAGTATAGCATACAAGTTCTTGTTTTATGAGCGGTGGAATTATAAAGATACATACAAGCAGGTCAATTGATTTGGGTAAGACATGTACATTGTCATGTTAATTAGCTGATGGGATAGAGTTTGAGGGTATTGAGTTGCTCGTGAGGCTAGAACCAGACCATGAATGACGTTGTGTTGAGATTGAGATGGCGGTCAGTGTTTTATCGAGTTGTCGTTTCCTTTGACCTAGACTTGTGGGTGAGTAGCTTTGAGTCTTGTACTCTAAGTGTTGAGCATGGTTCTCTTGGCGGTATTGATTGCAAGATTGAGATACGTTAATGATATTGAGTTATGGGGCCTTTGTGACGAGATATGTTTACGGTCCAGAGTGACCATGGTTATTGAGTTATATTATTTGAGTCTGAAATTGGTATTGAGATGGAAGTATTGTTTTGCGGTTTCATTCCGCCAATTCACTCACCCCTTGCCTTTGGTCTTAGGTTCGACGATAGGAATGCGATACTTGGTTATTTGGAGTACGATTTTATGAGCTGGAATTCTTATAATGAGGTTACGGGGACGTAACAATGTTTTAAGGAGGATATGATTGTAAAATCTTAATTATTTATGATAATATGGCTAATTGGTATGTCGTGGTTGTTTGCATATACCTGATAATCTTGATTTCATCTGTTATACAGTTTACTGCGTTTCTTGAAGTACCCCTTTAATTTAAGTATGCGTTGAACTTTGGGGACAAAGTTTTCTTAACGAGGGTAGAATGTAACATTTCGTGTTTAAGAGTACTTGAGATGTTGTATGGTGTCATGTTTTGTGTTCGTTACGTGCTTGGTTATAAGTTTGTTGAACAAGGGATGGTGAACTTCGGGACGAAGTTCATTTTAAGGAGGGAAG